>CM020217.1:82974376-83349376 GCA_009819775.1 Phoenicopterus ruber ruber
CTGCGGATATTAAGTATATTGCTGTGAATATAGAGCTGAAAGACTATTCAGATGCAAGAAGGCAATACTCAATTTCTCCTCCCAAAGACAGTTTCTTTGTCAGAATTAGAGGAATTCTAAAGGGCTTTTCACTCGCACAAAAAGCCGCCTGCCAGCAATGATCATGGTTAAACAAAAAGCACGTCCAATAGAGCAAGCCACTCATGTGACTATCATTTGCAACCCAGGTACTGGGAGCAAACGCTGGCTGCATACTTTGATCTAAATACACCCCAATTAAGGTTTGACTGATTATCTGTACTCACAGAGTGGAGGTAGGCAAATTTAACAAATGGCAATGAGGAAACTTGGGTTTATGGAGTAATTTAACAAAGGCAACATAATGGCAATAACATAGGAGCAGCAGACCACCTGCTCCTCTGCTGGGTTCACTTTCTCATGGACCTGTCACACTGGAGAGCTCCTCACACAAATAAAACAAGAAATAAGTAATTCTCCTGGAGAGCAATTGTTAAACGACCAGTCCTGAAATACACCCTGATGGAAACTGATATTAAGGGACATTTTTAAACCTGTTTGAGGAAGTCAAAGGTCTCATTGATTACAGCAGAGGTTTTAACCGAAAGATGTGTGAAAACAATTAACGCTTCTCACTTTGTGAATTACATGTGGATTTTGCCATGACATTATCCAAAAAGCTGTAGGTGCAGGAGAAAACCTTCCTGAAAACAGCCTACAGAACATTAGCCTTTCTTTAAGTTCTTTTATATCACAGTTTAACATTTGTCAGAGATTCAGAGCTTCGTTATTTGGGTAAGGTAAAATTTTAATTTATTTTTTTTGCCTTGTGTTGAGTGTTTTGGCTTTATTAGCATATTTGTTTAATCACTACTGAGCAACACGGAGTGAAATTTTGAAATAATACATACAACAATACGTCTTTAAAAAATGCAGATTGTGCCATGGGATCGATACCAACGGATCTGGAAGATAAAACTGCAATATGAAGTACTTTCTTGTTTTGGTGGATGAGAGGAAAGAGGGTAAAACCATAATGGAACAGTGGTAGTATGCATAATTAGACAGAAGGCTCTGAAAACAGTATTTGTACAAGGTTATTTCACATCTGTTAACATAAAATGGGGAAATGGTTTCAAAAAACAGAGTCACTAAGAGTTGCTCCAAAGACTGTTGAGATGGGATATTTTCCCAGAACATTTGGCCCGGCTCCTAAGGGACTAATTTTACTTTCAGGTGACCTATGGACGTGAGTCAGCACCTTGGGTAAGCATTTGAAAACAGATGCCCATGCACCATTTGTTCCCTTCCTCTTGCCACTGATATAAATGACAATTAATATGCACATCTGAACATGCATATTCACTGCGGGACTGCAGACACTAGAGACCTTTGCTTCATTGTCATAATGTGTTTTTTCCCATGAGTAAATTTACTGCTAATTCTTTCAGCTCTCACAACTGAGCATTGTTAAAAATAGAAGGAAAAAAAAAAGAAAAAAAAATTATTCAGACACAGTTGGTGAGAAATCTTAAAGTTTTGATTAAAAAGATGTTGACACAGATGTTGTGAGAGTTCATGTCTGACAGCCTCCTCTGCAGACTGGGTTTCCTGGACAGAGTAAGCGTGGGATTCAACTCACCTCACTTCAGAAGTCTCAAACGTAGATGTCCTAACCACTCGGTCTTTCTTCACTGTGGATAGAGAAAAAAAAAATAAAAGACCTTTTCAGAGAACCATTCATCTTAGGTTTTTTAGATAGCTACGCTGCTTGAATTGCCTCTAGAGGGGCCTATTTTCCTCCATTACAGTGACAGTCTAAATTCAGGAGCTTAAGTTGAGACGACTAACTCCTAGGCATCTGCTTGAGGGCAGATCTTCTCTTACAGATATCCATGGAGTTTCTCTTGCACGTCAGGCAGGCTCTGGTTGGTGCGTGCTGGGGTACTGAATGCATTGGAGAAGCTTGGGCCATGAAGGGGAAGCAGATGGCTCCCAAACTCATAAACAAATGATGAGGAAAAAAGGGATCTGCTTGGAATGGAGCTGGCTGTGAGAGGTTCCAATCTGGATCTAGACCTGGACTTTGGGATACGATAGCCAGTGGAAAAGAGCGGGGGCCAAAATTCGGATCAGGGCTGGTACTCCTTGCTGAGCTTGCACTGTTCTGCCTGTGCTCACAAAATGTCTCAGGTCAGTGCTTGGCACTAAGTGCCATATGCAGGGAAATGCATTTGCACCGTGGAATCAGCGCAGGGTCACCTGTCAGCCTAAATTCGCAATTCCTTCCATTTATCAGCTCCTGTCACAACTGGAACACTACTTTAAGGCAGCAGAGATTTGGGGGGTGTGTGTTAATCTTACTTTACTGTGAAAATGTTCATGATAGTCCTTTTACTATCAAGATGTAATGCTGCTGATTAAATTACAAATGACACACTACATCAATTCTTATTAGAGATGCTTGGGTCTCTGAGTATGTACACTCATGTGGCTGATACCCCTCTTGCCCATTTCTCATAACATTCAACCCAGTAATTATCAGCAAAGATTTCAGACCAGACTTGAGGTAGTCATGCATTTCACTGTCAATCAAGGGTTTTATTTTTTTTGGCAATGTTTATGTGATATCAGGGGTCAGAGGTTTTTAACCCTACTTCCCCTGGTGAACTATTACAATCCTCTGTTGGATTTTGCTGGGGAAGGAACATATCCTATTATGCTGCCATCAATTCTTCATCTGGTAGCATCACTTCACGATTCACATATATGATATCATTAAGGCTGAAATTCTACTGTATGTTGAACACTTTGTTTATTTCAATAAGACCTGAAAGATCTTGGGACTGGTCTTCAGATACGATGAGACCTGTCAAGCATGACTTCACCAGTTTTGGTATACTAACAATATTTTATTATTTAATTGTAGTTTAAGACTGTACTAGATACAACTTGTTCATAACTAGTCTCAAAAAGGAGATTATCTTTTGCAAATGGTTGTCTTTCATCCTTTTTTACCCAAAACACAAATACATTTGGCTGAAAACTGAAAATGTTTCATTTGTAATGCAATAGTTTAAATTTTCTATTACAATAGGGGAGAACTTTTTGTGAAAAAAGAAGTAATGAAATAATCAGGCTGTTCACTGAAAAAAAATCCATTTTGGTGGAAAAGGCTTGGCAGGGCTATTTCTTTACAACCCTCTGAGTCCTACACATGTACTCTATGAAAACTTTATAAGTCCCGGATAACCTCTATAAGTGGATAAAGTGCGAAATGTAACATGATAGTTACTGAAAGCGGCACCTCAGCTATTCTGGTTTTAGTGGCACTTATGCTCCTTTAATAATAATAATGATAATAAACCCTTTTCTTTTTTTTTTTTCCTACCAAATCACAATATGATGGGAACACAAAGTACCCCTCAGTATAATTCTGCAGCACAGACTTGGCAAAAATTTGGAAGCAGTGCTGTGATAGCAGAGCTGAGGAAATGAAACAGGTAAAACTGTGGACAAAAGTAATGTAACTCTTAATAGGGATGCAATAAATAGAAGCCACCAAAGTATTTTGGCCTATAAAAAGGTGATCCTTTTGGATAAAATCCACTTACATACGTATAAGGCAGACTGGATTTTTAGTATGACGCTGTGGAGGCACAAGGGCACTGACACAGTCCTAGAGTCACTTTTTAACAAGCAAAGTGTTAGGGGGCTGGGCAACCCATGGGGGTGATACGGAGACGCTTGCTTCCAGGTCACTGCTTTGAATCTGGCCCCGGCTGATGCCAGCTGAGAGCCGTAACTCCTTGTTGACTGCTTGGTGGCCTTAAAAACTTCCCCCTTGTTTGGGTATGGCATGAGCGGGTGTTTGCTGCTCCAGCAAGTGCTTTCATGGTGGCAGGTTTGGCGTGGGTGGGTCTGGTGGTCCATGCAGAATGGGGGTGGTGTGAGTAGGGCACATTGCTGCTTGTGCCCATAACTCAGGATATCAACTGCTATGCTGGTGCAGCCACGTTGGCAGAGAAACTCCCCGCAGTACACCAGTCTTGAGGACACAGAGTGCTTTATTCTGCACGGCTGTTCCCCAGTATCACTCCTGAAAACTTTTTAGTAAGTGTGCTTATCCTAAAAATGTTCCGTTTTACGAGTAGGTCAGTCATGCCATTTTACATCTATCTCCCCACCTCCCATACCGTGCATCACCTGGGAGCCCAAAAGCAAGTTCACAAAACAGCATAACATTTTCTAGCTATTTATTTATTTGCTACACTTACTTTCTAATGGAGTGTGTGCAACATCATATTTAAAACATGACCTTAGAAACTTAAAAACACATCAGTTTCTTCCAAAGAATATACAGCTGCCAGAGAAAAGGGAACATTCGGTAAACTGCATGTCACTATCAGCTATTGATAGCCAGTGATTTGTTCTGAATCCAAAGGCTAAACCAAACCTCATGCTGCTGTATGTCACATGCAATTGGTCCAAAGTCAAAGTTTTACAGCTCAGACAGGGCGCACTTTATCCTTCAGGCTGCTACTTAAGATAGCCATGACCCTGAGGAGAACCAGTCAACAAAACAGACAGACAAGAGGATGTGATTTGTATGCATCCCTGAGCCTGCTCAAATCACCTCTGACCTGCAGGTCAGGCTGCAAATGACAGCAGAGTGCATGCACCTGATCAGACAGCACATTCTCATTAGAAAGCCTGGGAAAAGAGGGCAGCTACACTGTGTTTACTCATAGACCAAATGCAATCTACCCAGGAAATGAGAAGAAAAAAGATCAATTTAGCTCAACAGAAGGATGTGAGCGACATGTAAGTATGTTATGAAATTCCAAATCAAACTGCTTATTCTTATAAACCCAGACGGGAGCTCTCTGCCTGGGTGAGGTACCAAGAAGACAGGTTAGCAGCCAAAAAGGGGTATTTATTTGCTGTGGAATGCCATGCCAGGAGTCTTCGCTGGGGTGCATAACCTCTACTCTAATAGACTGAGATCCATGATCAAAGGCATTTATAGGCTTGATTTGCTGCTGGTACTAGTTGAGCATCAATGCAGTTTGCTGATTTGATAGTCACATAGTCACTGTTGCTAATTTACATCAGCAGTATGTAAATTTATCCAGTAGAGAAGGCTGGATTTATCCAGCAGAAGGGCAGTGTTCACATAGAAATCCAGGCTTTCCTAAATTTGGTTGTTTGGATACAGAAGCTTGTCAAGTTATCAGAGAGATCAAAACCACGCCTTTGCTGCCAGGCTTCTGCAAAGTTTGGAGATAGCCGGTGCTGAGGTTTTGGTTAGGACAATTTCCAGCACATTTGGAGCAAGTCTGTGATTTGAAGGGTGCATGTGTTTGGTGACTCTATTACTTTGTGCAGAGACTAAGAACCACTCTTCATTGATTCTCAAAGTTTGTGTACATTTCTTATAAATTTCATCTGGCATCAGACTGAAGGTTGCAGCGCTGCCACGATCCATCTATGCTAAACAGGCCTGCCGACGGCAGCGAGGGACCTGTGGCCTGGGTACGCGGCGCCACTCGTGCAGACACTAAGGAAATGTGATTTGTGCCTTCACTTGTCAGGGGCTGCAAGGACTGCTCTGGCCTCGGCGTCAGGTCAGACCTGGGGCTACACGGGAATCATGCTGCCCACCTATTGCCTTAGTCCTAACGGAGATCAGCTTAGCACGCAACTCATCTGCCTCAGCCGTTTCTGCTTCCAGCCCTCGCTGTGCCGCCTCGCTGCTTACCCCCACTTCTCTGCCCAGGCACGAGAAATAGCACTGACTGCACCAGGCAGGAATTCCTGCGCAGTCCTACCGCAAACCGACCACAGCACGGAGGCTAAATCCCCCTGTGCAGTCCTGCAGAACACCAATTTAGATAGAGTCCTTCTGGAGATAATCTGTCTAGCTATCTCCAGCACACACCAGAAACCTACTACTGATACGCTTCTTGAGTGCCCTGCAAAGTTGCTAGCGAGGAGGTCAGCATCGTGTCCTATGACCATTCTCTTCTGAGAATAAAACTGAATGGTTTCATCCAGTAATGAATGACGCTCCCTGCTAGACATGGGCTTTTGCAATAAACGTGAGATGGGAAACAAGGCTGAAACAGAATTTAAGCCTGGTCCTTTCCTTGGATTGAATGGGGATGCAGTGTGGGAAGGTTAGTTATTTCGCATTTTCCACAACAGATCCACAAATTTATGACGGATTTTAACCATGACGTTCAAACTCATATTTTCCTCCAGTGATAACCATGTCAGCAGAAGGGAAAGGAATCCTACACACTGGGGTTATTTTAAGAGGTATCATTCCTGTGAATTAAATAAGTGCATTTTTTAAAGCTCTCAGTATATCTGGTGACAGAGACATTCTGGTGAGGAGCCATCCTTACTTTTTACATAGGTGTCAAACTACCACGTTATGACATTAATGTTGTTTTGGTGCCTATTGGACACTCACTGAGGCCCATGAGTATATTGCCTCTTGGTTGTAATGCATTTCGGTATCCTGAGCTGGGGAAGACGGAGAATGCCTCTGACAGAGCTTCCCTGTGCAGAAGAAGAACGAAAAGAAGTGTCCCTGTGAGTGCCATGAACAGGGGTCACAGCAGTCTGGGTTCCTAGTAAAATCCTTTCCAGTGTGCTGGCCACAGTTCCAGGGAGAAGAATAAAGATAGACTTTGTTACTTGAATAAAATAAGAACAGAGGAACAAGAGAACCGCTGTACCGAGTCAGACCGAAGGTCCTTCTGCTCCTGTCCCTGACAGTGTCTAGTAATAACTGCTTAGGGAAAGATTATGAGGAGGAGAGCATGGAGTCACCCTTCCCATGGCAGAGTCTCTCCACTTTCAGCTATCTATAATTTAGGAATTTCCCAATACAGACATGGTATCCATTGGACTTTTCTTTCCTGGCTTTGTGTAGTTGCTTTTTGAGCGAATTTGGCTTCCACATCCTCTTCTAGGGAGGAGTTATGTGGTACGAGCCTGAGTACGCCATGTGTGAAGAAGTACTTTTGTTTGTCTTATAATTCTGCCTAGTAATTTCATTTGGTGCTTCTCAATTACCAGACTGAGAGAAATTGCAAGATTCTGATTGGACTAGGAAGAAAACTCATGAAGCCAGAAAATCTCCCTGTCGTTTATCTTTGTCGTGGTTTCTACTACATTACAAGCCACGCAGTTGTTGGTAAGCTGCATCGTGCTAATAGGAGCATATGGAAAGTACAAGAAATGACAGCAGAGTCTGGAAGGAAATGCATTTTGGTATCGCACACACACCTATAGGTACAGATGAGAGATTGTGAAAGCTTGCTACAATGTGTCTGCAGGCTCTCACAAACTGCACAGCCACTTTCAAAGGCAATGAAAAGCCTGGGCATTTTACAGGGATCTTTTTCCAAAAAGAAAAAGAATGTGGCTAAATACTGTGATTTCATCTGCGGTTATAATTTCCTTGTAGTTTGTTTCTCTGCTTTGCACGCACAAAATCTAACTAATTACAGCCCATCTATGAGCCCCGCACAATACTGACATGTATAGTGTATAGGACACAGATTATGGGGAGTTAAGCAAAGCAGCATGATAGCTGTTTTTTTTCAAGTTTCAGCAATGACTACAAGTAGTGTGGTTTATGTTTTTGTGAACCACCGAGCTTTCCAAGTTTGCCGGACAAACCAATCAATTCATATGTAAATAAAATATATCGTATCCTATAAGAAAAGAGCAGTTGATAAAGAAGATCTAGTGCTGTGGGTCTTTATGATCAAGAGAGGGAAGAATTTCTTTGTGTCACTACAAAATGTTACTCTGTCCCTGAAAGGAAGGAGACAGAAGGCTAGCTCTATGTAAAAGCCTGACTGCATGTGACTGACCCAGCAGGAGAAGGGCTGGCTCTCTTTCTCGGGCTCCTTCTGTTGCAAGACACAGATCCTAAGTACATGCCGGATGCCTCTGCCTGATTTCTTGGGGGCATTCAGGCCCAGTGATACGTTTTAAAACAAGAAGGGGAATGAGCAGATCAAAAATGTAAAGCACAAGCCGTTTCTCTTGAACTTCATTGCTCTGCTGAAAACGGAGCACAGCAAATACACATGCATTTTACTCCTTTTCACGTTACACACTGATAATGACTCTCGTCCATGTTACAAGAAAAGATTTCATCCTTTTCCTTTTTCTTTTCAAACAGCAGTCCTTATTTAAAATTATCTTGTCCCTTCTGAAATGTGCTTTTTCAGGGTGAGTGAGCCTAGAACAGCTTGAGAAAAAATACAGTCCTTCCAAGTTGGGCTGCATCTCATCAAAGTGTTTTTCCCCTTAGGATTTTATGGAATGTTACCTCACTTTATGACAGTTCACATCACAGCGTAAATGCTGAACATTTCTGTAAGTGAGGCAATGCACTGTGAAATGTCAGGCAAACGATAAAATCAATAATCTGCAAGTTACCAAAGAGAAATGAAACTCATGGATGTCAGTAGTTTTTGGGTCAAAGGCAGATGCTCCAGAATGACGATGGCCCAACACTTTCGGGTTGTTTTTGTTTAAGTTTCATACGCAGACAGCACCGAAAAATGGCCCTTCTCTGAGCAGCTAGGAGCATCTTTACATACGCTTCTTCCACCTTTTATTCTTCTAGCTGAGACCGTGAGATTGAAAAATTACTTGTTTTCTTTTGTACCATCTTTCTATGCCCTGGATGTATATTCTGTAACAAAGTTAACTTGTATTCTTAACAAGCACAGAAAGAAACCTTTGAACAATACCTACCTGAGATCAAATGGTGTATTTCTTTTGCACTCAGATCTGACTGCAAAATCAAAAAATGAGGATTGGGATTCTGCTTGAACTAAAAAAAGGTGAAAAAAAAGATTTTAGCCAAAAAAGAAAAACATTCATAGAAGTGTTCTCTGCAAGTCTGAAAATGGAAAATGTTGGGGTAAGCATCTTTTTGCATGTTTTTGCAGAAATTAAATATTTGAAACCAAATTTGGTTTTTAAAGTGTCAACACTGAGTTTTAGCACAATTGTTCAGTTTTGACTTTCAGTTTTTAACTGAAAAGTCATAACATTTTTATGAGAGCCCCCCCCCAGTTTCCCCTGAACAATTGTAGCTACTTTTCAGCCAACTCTATTTAATTCCTCAGGTGGCCATGTCCAGGAAAGAAATGCTATTGGAGCTTCCCATATTCACTTTAAAATATATAAGGGGAAATGTACTTAACATTGGGATTAAAGCACTCACAGAACAAGTAGAATAAAATTGACCGTTAATGTTTTTACGGAGCTTATATATGTGCAGGCTTTTGAAAAATACCATCAGAGAACTTGCAGGACAGGTGTAGCAGTTCTTGAAATATTTGCAGATACACTGACAGGCTAAACAAATGTAATTCTGGAAACAAAGTGCTTCAGCTGCAAAGGATGGATACGGACTCTTTCATAAACCCACAACAAAAAATTCCCCGGCAAAGCCAGGCAAGTGAAAACATCCTGATACAGTGATGTACGGTGGAGGCTAAAAGGTCAATGACTGCGGCTAAAAGTTATCAAGATAATTATTGCTAATGACTTGATTGGGGAAAATAAGCACCACCACGGAAGCTTTTCAGCTTTGCATCCCTTGCAGCCTTGAAAGAGCTCCTCCGGCCAGGCATTATTTTATTCATATAAAAGGCTTCTGGCGTTATAAGCATCACACCTGCGGTACCGCCGTTCCTCGGGGAATCGCTCAGTGTGCTGGCAAATACGACCCCACCGACATCAAAAGTTTCCACTTTCCCTCAGCCCCTTTCAGCGGCGGGTCCCTCCCCTCCCCTTCCCTCCCCTCTCCCCGGGGCGGCTGGCCGCGGTCTGGGGAACCTCTCACTTTTTGTCCTCTCCCGACCCTTCTGGACCACATTCTACGTTTTTATTCAGGCCATCTGCTCACCGGGGAAGGGAAAACGGCTGCCGGCGGTGGCGGCGGCGGCGGCACCGCAGCCCCTCCTGGCAGCGAGCTGCTTGGCGACGTTACCTTTTCAGCAGGCCGCGGCCCGCGCGGGGCGAGGCGGGTTTTTATTTCCGCTTAAATATAGGCGGCGAGGGGTAGGTTTGCGGCGGCGGCGGCCTCCCCCTGCTCCCCCAGAGTGGTACGGCCGCCTTGTTCCTGACAGAAGTCTTTCTAAAGACCTGCTCAAGCCTCACTAAGCAGCTGTGAGTTAGGTCATTTTCCCAGGAGTTTTACATGTGGAAAACCGGGCATTAGGAAGGCCTCAAAAAAGGACACCATCTGGCCCCAGTGAAAAAAAAAGGATCATGACACTTTCTGTGGTACCAACAGGCCCTGATGAACCATAAAGGAATTCAGGCCTCGACTGTGATCCGATGGTGACTGGCCCAACAATCCCCCCCCGTGACAGCCTCCCCCATTCAGCCCTGCAGTTATCTCATAGCACAATGGACTTTTGTGCCACGCTGTTTACTGGGGGCGTCGTCAAATCCAGTCGGATTTCTGGGCTCGGCTTCAGCGCCCCTGCTCTTTGCTGCAACGTGTAACACGCATCGGGAGAGATAAGGACACAAAGAAGGCGGCTTTTTTTTTTTTTTTTTTTTTTTTGCTTTGCTGTCCCCCCCCCCCCAGTGTTCAAACCCCTCGCATTTCTTTCACCGTACGGAGGAATAAAGAGTGAGGCTCTGTAGTGGATGCAGGAAAGATCTTTGCTGGCAATCAAGAAATACCCCCCCCCCCCCCCAGTTAAGTCAGACATTGCGGATTAAGGAGAATTTGCACTACTGTTTTCTAAAAGTGAAATTTAATTAATGATGTGGATCGGGATTTACAGCTTACACGCACTTTTTATGAGGAAAAAAATGGATTTGTTTATTTTTTTTTTAAGCCAGCACATCACCATTTCCTCATTTTGATTTTGGAATAGTTTCTGTCTAGGTAAAAAAGTATTTTACTATGAGCAATACTGGATTTATCCCACTTTTTATTTTGTCGCCTGATTTCAATGTATGAATGTTTATTATTTAATGCAGGAAGTGTCTTAATTAGTTTGTACACAGGGGTGCGAGCTGTGTATGGCCACAAGCAGAACTAGCCCCCCTTGCTGCCCCCACCCCCCAAGGATGCTACCTTCTCCCTGCCATTCTCACCCCCCTGCCCCACTCCCACTGCAAGAGAGAGCCTGGGAAAATAAACAGACCTTGTAGCCTGCCCTCAAGGTCACTGCATTGACCTTGAAAGGGTAGGGGGTACCAAAATCCAGAGTCAAGGAGCCTGTAGGGAAAACGACCTGCTGCCTGGCCCCCTGCTCCCCAGTTTAATCTGGGGCTTGGTGGTGCTTCCACTCACCAGACTCCTGTGGAACCACTGGTGGTGAGGACATCTCTGCTGCTGGGACCCCAAACTGTGCACGGCTCCTGAGGTCAAACCCAACAACTTTGACATCATCAGAAAACTAGCTGGAAGCTGACGCAGCTTGGGCAGCATGGACATAAGGACCGATGTGGCACATGGCTCCTTTTTAGGGCTAAAATGGGCTAAATTTGGCTGGAAGTTTTGGGCATGCTGCGACTCCCTGAGAAAGATCTAGTGACAACTTCATGGGGACAGAATGGGGTTGACTTTCATTTGAAATGGTGACAGACAGATGCCAGCTGTGAATCCGGCTGTCTGTCCTTCCAGTTTCGTGTTTGTGTTCCCTCCAAGAAGGCATTGCTTTTCCCCAGCTTGATGCCCTCACGCTTTCGTGCCGCAGCCCCTGCAGAGCCCGGGTCCCTGGGTGCGGAGGTGAGCACACACGCACAGCCAGAGCGCGCCCGCCTCACATCGGCTGCCTGTGTCAAGTCACAGAGGTGTCCCAGGGAATGGAAATGCCACCTGCCCTCCTTTTGGGAAGGAGAGAGGAGGAACTGATATGTCTGGGGGCTCTCAGCAAGTTAGTGGCAGAGATGGATAACAAACCACATCTCCTGGAGTATCAGCCCAATGCTTTAAAGTATTTATGCAAGTTTCTGTTAAGACAGATTTCCAGATCCTTACCGGCTCGCTTGAGTGCCTAATTGAGCTTTGTACACTCAAACAGAGGTAGGGTGGGTTGGGGAAACATTTCATTGCAACGTTTCATACATTACCTTAATTGGTGACCCCAGACATTAAATATTGGGCAGCTTATTACTTGTGGTTTCATTACTTGTGCTTATTACAGAGGCCTCCCCAGCACAAAAGACGGACCTCTTCAAAAGGCCCCGTATTATCCAACACATACCCGGTAGCACATCTGCTGGCAATCAACGGTTTTTAACAAGATCACTCATTCTCTCGTTTTCAGCATTCTTTTACTACCCCAGGAAATGTTTTACTCTCCATTGCAAGAAGAAGAAGCGGAAAGAAGAAAACCTGCAGAGTAACCGCATCCAAGTAAAACACTGTAAAACTTCCACAGAAAGAGGACTCTGCTTACTGCCGGACCAGCATGTTGTTTGACAAGACGACGTATTAAAGACCAAATACCAAAGTGATTTTAAGAAAAGGCTAGTTCTTAGAGGAACTGCTTTATTATTTTATTTTTGAGACAACGATCCCATTTCCTACAGGTCACAGTCTGTATGTATAGCTATTGATGGCTCCCAGTGAGGAGGAGATTTACAGTTTATGTGTGCCAGCTCCTGTGTGTACTACATTGAGAGATGTCAGAAAGGAAGAGCTTGACTGCGAACGAAGGAATTGTGTGTGCGTGTGTGTTTTGAAAGGTCTAAGGATGAGGTCCGCGGCAGCTCCTATCCACTTACTGAAGTGTTTTCGCAATTATGCACACAGTTATTTATCCTATTATGAGTTACAGCCTTTCAGAGGTTGCCTCTAACCGCTTAAATGAGAAAACCGCCAATGACACTCTGAGCCAAGAAGGAGGGAGAGCAGCCCCTGACATGGGCGTGCAATGACTATCAGCTGAGCGGAGCGCACGGCGAACCCCCCAGCGAGCCCTGTCCTCGCAAAGGGCTTTGGGGGCTACAAAGAGCCCTGGCTACACCAAGAAGGAGCGGGAGGAGGAGACCGGGACACCTCGGTTTGCACTGCGCTCTGCCACCACAAAAGATATTTATCTAGTCTATTGGCAACTGTTTCAAATGGGAGGAAAACTGGGACGAGGACTTTATCATGCAAATAGTTAAATGTTCTGTAATCTGGGGTACACGCTCACTTTTTATTCAGAAAGCCCTGCTCGCTGTAATGAAAAATGTCAGGCTCTTTTAATAAAAGAACAATTTGAAAACTTGATATATCACAAAACCATTAATTTTAGCTATTATCTGTTTGACACTTTTCATAGCAACGATTTCACTCTGTAACATGCTTCCCAAGGATTAAAATGATTTTAAAGGATTAAAATGTTAATTAAAAATATAATAGAAATATCAATCGCTGAGAAGACCAACATAAGTATTTGTCTCTTTAACTGTATAATCATGCTGCCGCGGTGTCCTCCTGGGTCTTTGCAGTTTGGAGCTCCAGTTCATGAGAAGGTAAATGACAGATCCAGGAGCAATTCTGTTCTTTAACTATTTGACAATGCATCTGTTTACACTCCACAAAGGCAGCGTTATGTCCTTGAAATTTCTAAAGGTCATTGTTAATGGGATCAATTTTTTTTTTTTTTTTTTTTTTTTTTTTTTTTTTTTTTTTTTGTGCCAACTGTGTCTTTCTTAGCTTGTAAGAGCACTATTCCCGGAGAGGGACTGGAGGGGGTGGGAGCAGGCAGGTCCAGCAAATTCCATGTGACCAGTTCAGCTGCAATAATCTCTTTTCTCCTTCTGGTCCAAGCTACACATGAGAGCACTCTAGTGTCTTTCATCATTATTTGTCACCCTTTTGTGTTGAGCAACTTATATCCACAGCCATTCCAGCAATTAAAATAAAAAAGGACCAAACATTATTCACAGTGAATAGCTCTGAGACCAGTGACATCAAGTACCAACCAACCCATTGAAGACTGGGTACCTGATATCCCTGGAGTATTTTATGGAGGGAAAAGAAAATGCAAACCAAAATCAAATCCAGCAAACACACCGTTATATGGAGAGTTCCGAGCCTGATTAAAAGATAGGCTCTCTACAGCGATTTGTCTTACAACATGTTCTTAGTAAAGAGAGGAGAAGGGAGCGGGGAAGAGGGGTGAGAGGACAAGGTCTCAGTTACTGTACAGCTAACTTTATAAGACTGACACCTTCAAAGTTTATTTATATGTTCAGGCACCTAAATGGACCATGGGGCTACATCACCCGCACCTGCCTTCCCAAATGCTGTCATTTAGGAAACCTTCGTCATCAGGACTCTGACAAAATTAAGCTTTTCTGCTGCACTTGTCAAATGACTTGAGCGTGCTTAAGTTACACAGAGACCCCCCTCATTTTTTCCTCTCTGTGCAATTGCTTAAGTTACACAGAGACCCCCCCCCCGCCATTTTTTCCTCCCTGTGCGATTGCCTTCTTGTGCACCTACTGTGAGCAGGGGGATTTGTATGCCTAGGGAGATACAGCTCCTTCCCCACCTGACCAGGTAAACAACTATTCATCTTCTAGAAGTTGATTATTCTCTACCCAATATATTAATTTTCCTTTCAGAAAGGCACAGCCCTCCCTAAACAAATCCTTGGCTTCATTTTCTCCTAAAATATTAAGAAAAAGCATATTCTTGTATTTTCAGAGGGTCTTCAGACTGAAATGACATTGAAATTAAAAAAAAAAATCCCAACAGCAATGCATTTATGTTGTATCTCTTAGAGCCTGGATTAATACACAAAGGTATGCACAATGGCACAAAGAGAAATGACTCTTTTGGCAACAAGAGGAGGCAAGAGATTCACCTATTTATGGAAGTGGTCTGATTGTCTAACCTCAGAGTTGTGTGGGGCTATCTGGAAATATTCATTAGTAATTTCTGCAATGAACAGATAAATACTCTGTGGTGTTCAAAAGTCTACCACATCCTTTTATAATTGTTCAATTGGTTAATTAGTGGCACTGTTAAAGAAATGTCCTTTATTTCTAATCAGCATTTGTGAAGATTAAGTTTCGGGTTCTGATTGTTATGCTTCTGCTGCATTAGAGAGCCATCTGCTACCAGCAAAGTTTCCTTCTTTTCAACAGGTAGAGCTTTGTAAGGCATCATAAATTTGCCCTTACCCTTCTTTGAAGAAACTGAACACACTGAATTATCTTATTTCTTATCACAGAGTGGAATATTCTGTAATTCTGAATGAACCGTAATAGTTTTTTGGATTCTTTTCACATTTTTCCTACATCTTTTTTGAAGTGGCTGAAAGAATGGGGACAATATTCCAGTAATGTTCTCAGTGGTGCTGTTTAGACGCAATTCACTTTTCTGTTCGATATTCCTCTGCTTTTAAATTTACTGTTCCTCACAGCCAAAGCACTGGACTCGGAGATTTCCAATGGTATATAATATGGGCATTAAGTGGGTTTTTAGGGTCAGTGCAGTCCAGGCCTAAGGATTTGCGTCTTGTGAGTCTAAAATTCTTTTTTTTTTTTTTTTGTTCTGAGATGCATTACATCATGTTTGGAAATATCAATAACCTCTGATGTTCAAAGGAGACTAGTTTATCAAGAAACCTAGACTGCTCTGTTCACCTGACCTGCCTCTATCATTAATTTAGGACTTCATCAACTTTGAATCACTAGCAAACTTTACTGCAAATGATTTATATTTTCTTCCAGAGCACTGTTAAAGGTATTGAATGACAATGAACAGAAAACAGATCCTGGCAACACTGTGCCAGAAACTCTCTTACTGAGGTTGTCCCATCCATTACTTCAGATTATGCATTAGGAAGCTCCTCTCCAGGGTCTGGGCACTGGCCTCTAGAAACTGGGGAGCAAGCAAATGGATGGTGACTGACTGTTCAAAATGTTCCCCTGACATTTGGCTACTTTAGTGACCCCTCCAGGTCGTGCCGCATGGCTTCGGCACAGTGCTGCTTTTTAGGTGCTGAGGTTTGTGGGTGGCAGAGGCGCCGCTCCCGGCTCTGAGCGGGGGGAGCTCAGGGCTCTCAGCCTCTGGTGGGAGATTTCTCTCCGCCATGGACAGTCCCTCATTGAGGGGGGAGAGAAAAATGCTGATGTGAGACTGGGAGAGTTCCCAACTATTCTTCCACTGGACAGGCTTTGTGCCTCTGGAAAGACGGGATCCAGAGTATATCTCCTGGGGCTCAGTCCATACAACCTGTCCCTGGTGAGGTTTGGGTGTGAAAATGGTGTGCCTCATATTGCCTCGGAGGGTCTCTGCCCTTCAGTTTGAGCTCACAGATGCAGAGGGAAGCTTAATTTATAAGCGTCTTTTAAAGGGCAAAAGAGGAGAAAAAAACCTGACATTGCCAAGGATATTTTTCTGTTTACAAATGACATGAATAAAATAGTGATATATTAAATGCACCACTCTGTTTGGACCAGATGCTTTCGATTTGTGAAAAATGACCATGCTTCTCTCCCTAGGAAAACCAATCTTTAGCTTTAATGCGATTTATGAAAGAAATCACCATTTGTACATTACTTTTAAAACTTGAGGCACTGAAGAGCAATGCTGTTAGAAGTTTCCTCAACTTTTGTGAACGCTGAGCTGTTTGTAGAGATGTCAGCCACAAGATTGGTGGCTGGACCTAGCAGGTTGCATTCAGAATGGCTCCGCGTCTGTTTTCAATTTGAAAGGAACTGGCTAAAGTGTTGCAAACACTTGAAGCTATGCATTCTGCATTACAATGAAAGTGGTGTCATTATACACATTACACTCAACAACAGCTTCCTTTTTAATACAAGAAGGACATCATAATCAAAATCTGCTGAGTATAAAGCAAGAGAAGGAGGAGAAGGAAGAGAAAAAAAAAGAACCCTGGATGTACCAAACCTTGTAGCCTAGTCCTGTGGACATGGCTTTTTCCCAGTGATGCTGCCATAATTGTACATAACAAAAATATTTGGATTTAAAATAATGCATTAGTGATACCTGTCCAAAAGAACACTCAGGAAAGGTCACAGCATAACTCCCGTTTCTCTTCTCTTCGCTTTGCTTTACTTTTCAGTAAAACAGTATATGAAGCATATATAATGACAAAACACATGCAATGAATGCACTACCACGTCACCACCGTACAGATGCAAATAGGAGGCACTGGTTATCTGCAAACAACTCCATCTGAATCACCATGACCCAACAAATCCATCTGAATCACCATGACTGTTAATGTGCAGAACTAGAGGCCAAAGTCCTACCGACACAGAAGGGTATGGACCCTTCTTGTTCATTCCACAGAAGATGAGAGGTCTAGAGCTGAAACTAGCAAACACAATGGGCACACCGGCTGCCTAGGCCCTTGTGATCGGTGACCCATTTTTGTTCTTTGAGAAGCCTCCTTCCTTTGAAATCCCACGTCTCCCCCTGATGAGATATTTAATCAGGAGTAGCTATTTCAGTCCTTTCTCCTCTGTAAACAAACACCTAAATGAGCAAAGGTCTGTATTCCTGGGATTTACTTGGGATTTGGTTCCGTTTTTATTATTTTCAAGAGGAATAAAAAGGGACAAAGAAAAAGCTTTCTTTGAATGGCAGAATTGCACCGTGTTGGCACAGAGTAAAGCACCTGAGACCTCATTTCTTGGTGTCAGACTCCCAGGGCCAACCTTGACAGTCTCCTGGCCATCCTTGGCAGAGCAATATCTGAACCAAGACTCTGACCGAGACTCTTGCCTCTGGACAAGGTGAACAATAAATATTTTCCCAGCTGAGTTTTAATCAACCCTTTACTGAAGTGTCATCAGCTGATTTTCCCTGTAACAAGCAGAACCTTAACCCCAGAAGTCCTCAGGGGTGTTCAGAATAAAACGCCTGCTTTCACTGTGCAGAAATGCCAACATCAGGTAGGACAGAGGATGCGTTGACCAAACATGTTTATTTTGTTTAATTCTTGGAAGTAGTTTGCTTTTTCTTACAAAGAGATCTGCCACCACTTTGCTTTTTAGAACACTAATATTTAAAAGCATCTCCCTATAAACGCCATAATAAATTGCAGAAGGGAAAAGAAAATACTGCGGAGCAGATAAGCCTTCTCCAGGTTTGTTTCATGCTTGTAGGGACCACCTTTCACTTAGCTTCCCACCATGTACTACGATGGGAGCAGAGATAGGAGAGATTGTTTACCTGATAAAGTTATAGCTTTTCTTAAATGCTAGATTTTGCCACTGGCTATTATGTTGTACTGGGTGTGCAATGAACACGTGGTAAGATTTACTCTGACTTTAACTGTACAGCAAAGAGACAAAGACTGAACACTTCTAGAAATCCTGCTTTATGTTCATAAAACTATTGTGGAGCTTCTGAAAAACCTTAGATACAAGTTATTTGATGGAATACAAATGTGTCATTTTTTAAAATGTCATTTCTACAAAGACAGAATACCACATAGTAGTAACATTTAAGTATATTTTGGAGAACATAGTTCAAAATTAATTGAACTCATAAGTTGAAATCATACCTGGTCATTCTGTATCAAAATGTGATGACACGTGTATTTATATTACGTTCTTTTAATATCCTCAGTTAATCAAACTCTAGAGTATTCATGTTGTTGATTAGTTCAGTGTTTGATTCTTTTTTTTTTTTTGTGGACCCTTGCCCAAACTCTCATCTTAACATATTTCTGTGGCTGATATATGGATTAAAAATAAAAACAGACTATAAAACTTCAAAAATACTGAGAATTACACAGAAGACTGATGAGGAAGAAAAGAACTCTGAAGTGAGGTGGAAACCAAAGTGATGTGCACTATTTTAACATGGATTCAAGGGTCCTTTTTTCACACTATCCTTACCATATGCCGGTTATTTTCCTAGAAACTGGATGAAAGACATATATTTCAGATGTGAAAAACTTTAATGAGAAGATAAATGTCCTGATTTCGGCTTGGATAGAGTTAATTTTCTTCCTAGTAGCTGGCATAGTGCTGTGGTTTGGATTTAGTATGAGAATAATGTTGATAACACACTGATGTTTTCAGTTGTTGCTAAGTAGTGCTTATACCAAGTCAAGGACTTTTTAGCTTCCCATGTGCTGCCAGTGGGGAGGTGCACAAGAAGCTGGAGGGGGCACAGCCAGGGCAGCTGACCCAGACCGGCCAAAGGGATATTCCATAACATATGACGTCATGCTCAGTATATAAAACTGGAGTTGGCCAGGGGATGGGAATCACTGCTTGGGGATGGGCTATCGATCAGCAGGTGTGAGCAATTGTTGGATTGTGCATCACTTGTTTTTGTATATTCATTTATAATAATAATAATTATTATTATCTCTTCCTTTGCTGTCTTATTAAACCGACTCTATCATAACCCACGAGTTTTACTTTTTTCTATTCTCCCCCCCAACCCACTGGGGAGAGAAGGACTGAGTGAGTGGCTGCGTGGTACTTAGTGGCCAGCTGGGGTTAAACCACAACATAAACTTTCTTCATGATGGGATTAACCATTTCTGTGAATGCTGCCGTTGTGGACCATGGTTCCTTATAGCTCTTTAGTAAAGGGTTCGGGAGCCAGCATGGAAAGGGCATCGCCGCACTGAAATGAGGGAAGGCAGCAGGCAGCGGGAAAAATGGGGCTTGCAAGGGCAACTCTAACAGGTTGAATGGAGCTCTAGGATCAAGAAGAACAGCACATATAAACATATCATTCACTGACTTTGTCTTACTGGAAACACCACCGCACTCTCAGGGCAGGTTTAGTTCTGCCTGATTGGGATTGCAGTTAATAGATTTGGCAAATAACATACAAAAGGGAAATAGCAGTAGATCTCAGCTGCTTGCTTGTACCTGGCTTTCATCCCAGCAAAGGGACATGGCAATATTTGGAAAACACATAGAGTGGGATTTGAAGGGATGGTGCTGTACTCTTAAATCCCTGTGACTGCAACAGCCTGTGGGAATGGAGCGCTCTTTGGTGCCAGCTGTTTTGGGAGAGAGAAGTGGAAGATGAAGCATGAGAGATTTATCACTGACTTGCAACGGGAAGCAAGGAAGCCTGTTGTGTTTGAAAGACTCAGACATGGTACTTGGGGATTTCCTGCCATTGAGAAGACACAACATATTGGCAATCAACTTTATAATAGGATCTTTGTCAACTGCTTGTGCCCACATTCACGGGTACTCCTTGGAGCAAAGGCAGCCATGACAGAGAGGTATAAAACATTTTAGGTGCAGATCCTCATCTAACATATCTCAGTGTTGATGTACTGCATGGCGGTATGGCTAAGCTATAACAGCGAAGGTCATGATCCCCAGAGAGCGTCTAATGAGGTGACTGAGGTGTCTTACTTGGTCCTTCTCTGACGACCTGGAAAATATCTGTGTGGGTAAAAGGAGCACATAGACTTTCAGTCATAGAGACCTGGCCGTCATTCAGTTGACCTTCTTGACTGTTTAGTACAGATTTCCAGCATACATTTTCTGCACCTTTAATTGGTGCAGCAGGCAACAGCACTGGCAATAGGACTTCCCTGCTCCCTTGGGTGGGTGGAGAAAACTTCCACTGGCTCTACTTCAAGATGCTACTGAGGCCAAGAACTTGAGAGGATCCAAAGAAAGGATTTATTGTTCAAGAAAACACCCTGGTATTAGTCAGTATAAATTAACTATACTGATAGTAACTTTTATTTTCTGTGGCAGAGCAGGAAAAAATCACTCATTTTCTAGGTTTCAGAAGACACTTTGCATCTGAGAAGGATATTTAGTCATTACCCAGGATACAAGAATTTTGTATTTCTGTTTGTTTCCTGAAGTCCCAAACTGAGGTAGATGGACCATTTGCCTAATTCAATTTCACGTCTCATGTTTGTGGCTGGTCTTGAGCATGGCCTTGCAGTGGGTGTGGGGAGCTCAACAACAAGCCCCTAAGAGCACTGGGTGCTGCTGCCCTTGTCCAGCTAATAACCAGCAATGGAAGCGTGAAGAGATGGACCGATCTTCCAGTATAGCTGATAAAAAGGGGAGAAATTTGGGCTGGTGTAATGCTTTCATGAATGCTAAGCTTTGGAGGGATGCAGAGAGCAAACCTTCCCAGCAGTGAGGCGACGTGGCCCCAAACTCTACCACGGAGCGTTGTGTAAATTACACAACCTAGTCACACACATGCACAAATCCGCTGTGCCTGCAACGTGTTATTTGATGTTTCATGGAAGAGCTGATCCCTCCTCTTGGGGATCAGGGATAATACCAAAGGGGTACAGCGTTTTTTCTTTTGGCCTGGTGGGTAACAGGAGCTCGTATACTAAATAAGTTATCTGCTAGGAAATGTAGGTGTGCTGCTCCTTCGGAGTGTCTGTGGGATGTTAATTCAGAAGTGGTGGGAGCTGATGGCTAGCGGCACTGCACAGGGCTTCTGGGGACAGGCAGAATCCTTTGCAGTGTACTTCAAAGGGGGTTCTCAGTTAAGGGAAAAAAAGGATAGATTTTGAAGTTTCTTTCTGCCAGAAGGCTTTACCGCGAGCCCCTGAAGTTCTTTTATAATCAGGGATGAGATAGGTACTTTTTCTTTCTTTTCTGCTTAATTTGGGCCAATGTATTTTGAACCTTGTGTAAGTTGTCGTGCGAGGAGAAGATGGGATGTGCTGTTTATTTCTTTGCTTTCTGTGTTGATCTGGCTTCTATTTTATTTATTTATTTTTAATTAGAGACTGAGCCTCGAAGGATATTTACAAGGAGACCTTAACCACTGGTTTGGCGTTCATTCAGCATTCATTCCCAAAGCCAAAGAAATTATTCTTTGGCATTAAACATTGTATGAAAATAATGCTTCCCTGTATCAGACTGAATTAATCACCACTTTCCAGGACTGAGCCCCAACCTTTCGATACTTTCACCTTCACTCTTCTCGAGGGTGCATCAGACCTAAGAGCTGACATGGGGATGAATTTGCAGCGATTTTCATCCCCCTTTCTCCCCTCCTCATCATCGGTTTCTGTCTAAGAACTCCTGAATGAAAAACAGCTCTACCAAGTGAGAGACTTTCAGTTCTTGTGTTTTGAAAACAATGTTTGTACAGGATCAGGACTGGAATTGGATGCTTCTCTTACACCCGCATCCAGTAATACAGTACTCTCCCAGGGCACAATTAAAATGCCTGTTGCACATACAGTTGTAATGGGAATATTCTCCAAGACCACAGGGGCTGCACAGGACATCTGCAGCGACCCAGGCCCCTTGGTTCTGTGACCTTAGCCAGAACCTGTGAGGAGGTGATTAATTTTCCTGCTAACCACCTTGAATTGAGTGGTTTATTAATGACATGCAGGAGGGCAGTGGGATCTCTTTTGATGCCTCCCGGCAACATCTTCCCAATGACATTGTGCTGTGTGCCTCAACTCTCTTGCGTTCACAGTTGGAGAGGCTCGTGACAAGGAAGTCTGAAAAATTTCTTCCAGTTCTAAAAGTCCAGAGTGGGACACAACGGGCCTGGAAGTAGACAACTTATTGCAAACCAACAGGTACAACCTTAGGTACAAATTAATCCAACAGATCATTTCAGAGTGAAAGTCCTTCTCGATTAGAACCTGCTGAGATATGTTTCAGATATTTTAAAAATAATTTTCTCAAGACAAATCTGTTTCGGAGCTGGGAATATCCCAGCTTGTGCTCACAAAGTTCAGACTAAACGTTGCTTTCTCAAGAGGTCTTACAACCCTTTTTCACATTGGCATACTATTTATTAACCACTTGTACTAATCATGGTGAGGTCTGCAGGTTCATGCAATGAATTACAGCTTGATATAGTAGGAAAAGGTTTTCTCTAGATGCATGCAGAGAGCTTCCGTGATCTAAAAATGCACCCTGGGTAAAATTCAGCCCTAAATTTTCATGGTTGGAATGGTTTTTGTATGAAAAATAACTGACTGTAAATGGTGATGCTAGATGGTACTTTAAATGGCATCTTACCTCTTCGTACTCTGTGATTCTATTTTGGATGTATTACGAAAACAGAAGACTTTGAACTTTGCTCCATTCGGGGATAGGACTAAACATTTTCTCACAGTATATATAAAGAGCAAAGTAAGTGTCACATTTGCTGACTGTTATTTTGCAGTCTATAGCAGTAAAATATAATCATATTCTAAAGAGGAGCGATGGTTCCACGTGAATTACTGGTGGTGCAGTTTGCGTTACGCTATGATTTTATGTAGCTACAGTAACTACTATCTGATCCATTTTTAATTTTTAATTTATTTCACAGTCAACGAGGTTTAATCTCGCAAGAAGATTAAAAAAATACATTTTTTTTAAGGCCACCAAAGGACCAACAGCCTTCCATTTAATCCACCCATAAGCTGAATGCCTTGAAAAGACGTGTGACTTGTTTGGCGCTGACCCTAGCAGGGTATGATATTAATAGGTTATTGACTTGGTAGGTCTTAAACAGCCAGAGGGAACATCACTTGCAGTAGCTGCAATGCACTGGAGGTTTGTTTCATTGATTGGGCTGTTTAACCCATCATCTCCAGGCATTTAAACAATGATATACGCTTGACAAACCTAATATTTCATTCTCTATCTGGGGACCATGAAACAGAAATTAAAGGAAAGAAAAAGACAAACGGACAGATACATAGCAGAAAATGATGATAAATGAGAGGGAAAAACCCAGAAAGATAATGGCACAAATTTTGGACTGTGCCATAACAAAGAAATATATAAAAAATAACAGAATTTTCTATGAGAAAGGTGGGGAAATGACAGCAAATACATCTGAGCCCTGAAAGACTCAGAGTTAGCATGAATTCTGAAATCTTTGTAAATTAGGAGTTCTTTTGCTCTATGCTGTCAGGGAATTTGATGGGGTAAAAAGTGTGTCAGAAGACATGGCCCTTTCCATTTACAAAAAGTAATGGCAAAGATCAACAATATGTGCTGAGCACATACAGCATGGACTGAAGGAAAAGAATTTAATTTTCAGGACTGATGCTAACTTAGCAGTAAAGATAAATATAGTAACAACAATAACAATAATAATGGTGGGCTGCTGGGTATGATTAGATAGAGTATTACACTGAAGGTCCATCTGAGATATTTAAAATACTGGTCGTATCATGGGCTGATTACCTCTTTTTAGCTTTTAAGTAATTTAGAAAAAAAATGAAAAAGAACTGAATTAAATTCAACAAATAAGAATAGTAGTTTTGATATGTATGATTTTGCACAGTGGATCAACTGGACGAGTCGAT
The DNA here is from genome assembly GCA_009819775.1 of Phoenicopterus ruber ruber. NCBI lineage: Eukaryota > Metazoa > Chordata > Aves > Phoenicopteriformes > Phoenicopteridae > Phoenicopterus > Phoenicopterus ruber. The sequence continues at coordinate 82,998,673 of CM020217.1, forward strand.
GTGGGGATCTTTTACACCTTTAATACCAAAGATTCTATGGCAAATTGCAGTTGTGAGGGATACCTCAACTCCAATACATATTTTATTCATATTTATTAGCACACTTGTCGCATTCTGTATCACTGAATATATTGTATAGCTTTTCATTTGTTTTCCTAGAAGAGAGAAAATGAAACCCCTAGATTTTACTAGCTAAAGTACTTTAAATTCTTTAAAAATTCTTGACTTGATTTTAGAATATACAACCATAAGAAATACAGGACTATGGTTAACATGGAGCAAAAATCTGTATCCAAAAATGTGGTTTTCACTAGAAATACCAGAGACGTTAGTGTTGTGTTTGCAAGCAGAAGTGTCTCAAATGCCACGTTGCACCAATGAAGTGTGGTACCACAGGGCTTAGTAGATAACAGTTTTTATTTCCCGTGTATGAAATCCTCACCATGATTTTTACTTAATTCAATAGACTTTTTCCACTAGCTTCAGGTGGGTCAAGATTCTACCTCCAAAGGACGCAGAAGCTTACATGGAAGAAAGTATTTCTGTTTTCATAAGAACGTGATAAGAATTAAACAAACCTATGTGAATTTGTAAGGAAGAATTTCCTTAATTCATTCTGCATAGGTCCATGCAGTTGAGGCTTATTTTCTGCTCTACCCTTCAGTGATGTAGGCATCACTGTGAAAGCAGCCAGGCTGACTATGGGTGATGTGTACCTGTATTTTCTCAAAAACACGTGTCCTGCTCCTGAAACACCATTGCTCAACATCGTAACAGTTTTCTCCACACAAGAAGATATCCTGCTTAAGTTGTAGGTATATAGTCCTGATCTGCTCCACCGCTCTACAGCAGATCAGGGCTGAGCTGTTACCAGAGAGGGTATATAGATATACAGTATTTATTTAAAAGCTGAAAGCAAAAGTTGAGTATACATGGAGGGGGAATTGTGAAAATGAATGAATTATTTTAGTAATATCACATAATTATTTTAGTAATATCACATAAGAAGGGTCAAAGGGGAAGAAAGGCCCTCTTTTTAAAAATATTTACTAATGGACTCCTGAGCAGATGCTGTGAAAGCAGCATACACCCTTCTGAACATTTACTATGATGAACACTCTTTAATATTACTAATTAAGTTTCCTTTACTAGCACCAGCTGATATTTATGTATATACTTCCCTCCTCAGTAACCGGATAGTTGGCTAGGGCATATTGTGCAAATCTCTCGCTGTTCTGAGTGACTGCATTAGCTTTCCTGTTGCTCAGTACAGCAAAGGTACAACCTCAGAAATATTGCAATGATCAGCTAATGTATAAGCTTTACCTACTGCATGCAGATGCGTGAGACCTGAGAATCTACACAGAGATTAATCATTTTTAAAAATCTCATGTCATAGCAGAAAGGAAGATGATCAGAATCACCACTAAAACTGCAGCAAGTAATGAAATGGGTAGGCCAACAAACGATGAGACAAAATATAACTCACAACTCTTTTTATTATGGATTATGCAGATCGTCTCTTACATGTGCCTATTTCCACAGAGAAGGAGCTCTCGACAAGAGCTCCAGACTGGCATCCAGTCTCTTTCTGGTAAATGACACAGTCTGCCTATTTTTCTCTAGCTCCCCTTATTACTTGAGCACCAGCTTCATCAGGATGCTTGATGCATAAATCTGCTATGTGAAGTACATCGTACCACCCTGATAAGTGACCGTTGTAACCTGTGTTCTGCATAAGGCTATTGGAAACTCTCTTCTGCCATGCAAACCTAACATGGGACTACACTGCACACATGTAGGTGACCGTAGGTGGCACATTTCCTACAAAGCAGCCTTACTGAAATCAGCTGGAGACACATATAGCCATATGTGTAACTTCGAACAAATTTATGCATGAGCTATCCGATAGCACACTCTGTGGAATAAATCCTCTATTTTACTCAGGAAATGTTTAAATTAAGAAAGATGTGTTGGAGATGTAGTGTATCTCTAAGACTGTAAGCAGATACATCCCACATGGCATCCATTTAAAATACAAAAAACATGTTTTGCAGATCAAGCTCCCACAATTGTGTATCTATATGTAACTCTGTACATACACAGTCTTAGTTATGCATGCTCCTGAACTACTAAGGCTCCTGAGCTTTCTGCATCTGGAGAAATAACTTCCTCTTTGCTTCACGTTTCTGGTTTTATGTTATTTTACCCTCCATCATCACTGTAAATGTTAAAAGTCCAGGTAACCAAACACTTAGGTTCTGTTAAGAGTCACTCAAGAGAAACAGACTTTTCCAGAGAATGATAGGAGAGCAGAGGGAGAGACACAGGACACTCCTGTTCCATTTGCCCAGGTTGATGGAGGAGACCACTGCCATAACATCTGCTGGCAGGAGAGCTCGTTACCCCACTGCCTCTGGGGTGAGCAGAGGTGGAAAGGTGAAACCATTTTGCTGTTTTTCCTCAGGGCTTGAATTGCCTCCTAACCTCCTTTTGATGTTCTTAAGAGAGAAAATGTAGAGCAGGAGTGAAAGGAGGAAAATGTAGAGCATCTGTCTCTGGCAGCTCCAGAGATTGAAGTGAGAACGAGATACGTGAATGGAAAACATGCCTTGAGCCACCCAAATCCTTTAGCCTTGATGGGGTAAAGGAGACATTTCACCCCAGAGGGTAGAAAGCTCTCTGATTCCCCTTGGCTCCTTTGCTGAGTCTTCAGTGCACTGGACATCTCCCAGGTGGAAGGAGTCCTGTTCAGCAAAGGATGGACTGATGCTACTCAGAATCACAGAATCACAGAATGGCAGGCGTTGGAAAGGACCTCTGGAGATCGTCTAGTCCAACCCCCCTGCCAGAGCAGGGTCACCCAGAGCAGGCTGCACAGGACTGCGCCCAGGCGGGTTTTGAATATCTCCAGAGAAGGAGACTCCACAACCTCCCTGGGCAGCCTGTGCCAGGGCTCTGTCACCCTCACAGTAAAGAAGTTTTCCTCATGTTCAGAGGGAACTTCCTGTGTTCCAGTTTGTGCCCGTTGCCCCTTGTCCTGTTGTTGGGCACCACTGAAAAGAGTCTGGCCCCATCCTCTTGACACCCGCCCTTGAGATATTTATAAGCGTTGATGAGGTCCCCTCTCAGTCTTCTCTTCCTCAGGCTGAACAGCCCCAGCTCCCTCAGCCTTTCCCCATAGCAGAGATGCTCCAGTCCCCTCACCATCTTTGTAGCCCTCCACTGGACTCTCTCCAGTAGTTCCTCGTCTTTCTTGAACTGGGGAGCCCAGAACTGGACACAGGACTCCAGATGGGGCCTCCCTAGGGCAGAGTAGAGGGGGAGAAGAACCTCCCTCAACCTGCTGGCCACACTCTTCTTAATGCACCCCAGGATGCCGTTGGCCTTCCTGGCCACAAGGGCACATTGCTGGCTCATGGTGAACTTGTCGTCTACCAGGACTCCCAGGTCCTTCTCCGCAGAGCTGCTTTCCAGGAGGTCAACCCCTAACTTGTACCGGTGCATGGGGTTGTTCCTCCCCAGGTGCAGGACCCTGTACTTGCCCGTGTTGAACCTCATGAGGTTCCTCTCCGCCCAACGCTCCAGCCTGTCCAGGTCTCGCTGAATGGCAGCACAGCCTTCTGGTGTATCAGCCAGTCAGTGACAAATGGCTATTTAGAGGAGACATATTATTTTGGTTGAAATCTGATCTGAGACAGACTGGGAGAACCAGGCTGAACTGCTTTTTAGCCATCCCTCTATTTGTTTCTAAATGTATATATAAAAATGTGGGACTTACAGTCTTCTTCAAAAGTCACTTTGGCTTGGTGTCCCTGCTAGAGGTCACTAAAGTTAAAACAGAAACTTTCCCAGTGAATCATTTAATGACTGGAAATTGGAGGTAATAGACTTGAAAACGTATTCTCATTTCTGCAATTCAAAACCCTTTATCTGTGCCATGTAGTCCTGCTAGAAAGAGCAAAATGGCCTTTAACAAAGTCTATTTGCGGAATAGTAAGAAGTGTTAAGATGCCAGATGCATCTCATTATGAATTTTAATGAGTAGATTCACACCTTGTCTTCCATTAAATAAATTACATGGTCTTTTCCAAACTCTTATCTGGCAAATTTGAAATTTGTTTCTGAAAAGTAGACTCTAGGAGAGTTTAGGACTGTTCCTCCAGGGCCCAGGCCCTGTGGTCTGTAGTCTGCCAAAGAGGGGGAACGGGTCATACTCACTCATGTGGCAACACCCCTCAGCTCCTCTGTGCCATTGACACAGAGACCACTGCCTGGAACACGATTAAAAGTGAGAGTCGGAAATCAAGATACTCTGGATTGCAATTAAAAGAGAAATCACTCATGTAATTTTCTTTTTATCTCAGGAAGTGAAGAGCTAAATTCATCTTCATCATGCAGAAACCTCCAGAAAAAGAAAACAAATATTACAGTGGATAGTGAAGCATATTCTGGTCCCATTATCGCAGCAAATGCAATCTCTTTCATAACCAGACCCTTTTCGATAACGGTCGGAGATATTTTTTCTACAACAAGCAAGTATCTGAGCCTGAACTCTTCTGTGCCACTTCACCTCTGAACAGGCTTGAAGCTTACAGGCTCCTTGAAGTTATAAGAAGGCATTGATTTCAGCGAGGGATGTTTGCAACACTGTACTCTGCAGGAGTGAAACCGAGGGGAGGAAAGAAGCTTCCCTTTCTTTGCATCCTGAAAGGAAGGATGTTGAATGCACTCGTTCAAACTACTAGTAATTGCAAAGACAAGTCTTAAAGTTGAAAATACGAAACATATTAAGCTGCTTTGAATCAATGTAGTTTCACTGAAATCAGTGACTGCACAGTGCTTCAGAGAAGCAGAGGTCTTGGTCCTTCTCTGTTGCATAACCGTGTTCCAATTCTTCTCTGTTTATGGATAGTCAGAATCTACTTCTGTAGAAATAGATAACAGACAACCTCCCTGAAATAAGTTCCTCGAGCCTATGGTCAGAATTCCTCTTGTGAGTAAGAAAACCTGTGAAATTAACGGGATGCACCATTTTACTCTAACCCTTCCCCACTAGAAAGATGGGCAGTTCGAAAATTCTAAATGCAACAATATGAATTGCAAAATTTCACTAAATATTATGGTTAACAGCTTACCGCGTATATCCAGGCAGAAAACACAAGCGTAGCCTTTATAGCCTGGAACAACCCGAATCCAGTCTTTTGCCTAACTTTCATTCCTTCAGTCTACCCAACTTCTGTATTTTGTACATTACATACAGCAGGTATTTATATAATTTTATTCTTCCCGATGTAGTCATGTGAAAGCAACCATCACACACTTGCATATATGGAAGAGTGTGCTTTTAGACAGTACGCACAGTGTCAATAGACTAATGAATGATCCTGAAGAAAAGTCATGTCTTTGGCAGGAAACATCTGTATTAGGTCAAGGGGAAGAATTCAGGTATCGCATCAAAATCCTATGCATTTGTATGTAAGTGCAATGTGTGTGTATATATAAAGGACATTAACGAATAACTGGATTTGGTTTTAAATACAGTCCATTGAATGCAGGGACTATCTGGTGACCAGACTTTATCCACACATGATACATTTCCAGTTCTGTATATTTTGCCAAAGCATCTGCCAAACTCTAGTACCTACTTTCTAGTTCAAAGGACAGAGCAAAAAACGTTGGGTTTGCTTGTTTATTTCAAAGGGGAATGATTAGAAATCAATTACTACATTTTTCTGGGTCAAGCAAATACAGGTGAATTAGATGAACAGGAAACCAAGTGCAAGCACCAACTACCACTAAAGCACCACTAGTTAAGATACGGCAGATTTATGAGCTTTATTTTCTACCTTAGGCCTGTCATATTTTTTCACCTTTATGTTAGTTAATTGCAGAGTAACATAAATTAACTTTGGAACACAGCAAAAATGGGAACTTTATTTATGAATTTCTTGGATTTCTTTACCCCAAGCCAAACAACTAAATTGCTACTTAGCATAAATTATTTATTGGCCCTGGCTCAATACCATCCAACACCAGCCCCTGGAGGTCTGGGAGATATAAAAGATTTAAAGCATCTGTGCGACAGCATTGGTGCAGCCACAAAGCTATGTTTCTTTCCAGAAGGGTCCACTTTATTTTGTTGTAAATAAATAGAGCCTAAATTTCAGGGGAGGGCTGGGTAGCTCCTAGCAGGACTGTAGTGTTTTGCATATGTTAATTACCCACAGTTGCACGACACAGAGACATACACTGTTTGCACAACTATTCTGGGGAGACCTGTTGACAAAAGGATGCATTTTAATTTACACAGAATACAAGAATGCTATCATTTTCTATCACTTTGTTTTATGTGTATATATCTATAAACACATTACAAATGATCATATATACATATAGTCACTTCATAATCTATCTTTATCTTTATCATCTTTATCTATATCTATATCTAATCTGTATCTATATATCTCTCTATATATGTAAGGAAATGATGAATAAAGCCAGGGTTAACTTGCAAATAGCCATATGCCATTCAGTATACATTCACATGTGAAGCTAATCTCTAACTTTAGTCTGGCAAATATGTCCAAATAATACCCCCATCTAGGCTGTTGTCTGCAGACTGTAGCTGATGCCATCCCGCATGGCTCCCGTGAGCTTGCTCTCCACCTACGCACCATCTCCATGGGCATATTGACTTGGCTTTTCCCCCTTTAGGCTCATTCTCCATCATGCTCCCCTCAAATTCTCCCCCTTTGGTAACGGCAGAGGCTTGCACAGGACAAGATGCAGGACCCTGGCACGCTGGTGCCTCTCTTCAAAGAGAGAGTCCCTAAATGTTAGAGCTGCAAATGAATAGGTAGGTCATAACTCAAGCTCTGAGGGACCTCACACACTGAAGAACAATTATCTGCACGCTGATTCTTAACCATACACTCCTGTTATTTTTGCAAAATTTGTCTTATTTCTCTGTCAAAATGTTAAAATGAGGTAGAGTAGAATTTTATTTAAAGTTTTAGAAGGACTTGGAAAGACTTATGGAATTATAAAAGCCCTTTTGCTTCATTAAAAATGTTTTTGTTGTTGCTTTTGTGGTTACTATGTCCTAGGTAGTTGGTTCGGGCAGTGGGAAATCCTACTATGTAACAAGCAAAGAGCAGCTGCAGCAACACCGGCACAACAGTTTGTAACGACATACGTGTACACGTCTGCTTAGCTGTACTTTCCTTGGCCAGTCCTGTTGGTTTGACAGTGAGTCCTCTTTTCAGGACGGGAGCTCAGGTAGCATGTGCATAGTAGAGTCTTTGTATCACTGGGCCTGAATTGACAAGACTATTTTGATACTTAAGAACAACAAAGGAGAAGTTTAAATTGCCTTCTTAATTCTTCTGTATAAGCTTTAAAAATATATTAATTTTCAGTTTCATTAGCACTTAGAGGAACTGAAAAAGATAAGTGCTCAGAGCAGCCTACAGGCAAGCAGAAAAATATTTACTTCTCTCAACATCTTAAAGCCAACAGGTACAAAACTGATGAAGGATGGAGGAATGATGGAAACAGGACTGTGAGGTGATTCACAACTTGTTGCAGAGCAGAGCAGAAGAGCTGGGAAGAGCAGCTAGTTTTCTGTCTGCCAGTCCATTGCCCTATCCAGTAGAACAAGTATCCCACCAAACAGATAGCTTAAAATCCTGAAAGACTGTAATAATTTTTAAATACAAACCCACTGCCATCTTCTCTCCATGGGCTTGTTCCAGGAACTGGAAAGGATCACAGGCAGTTATTGTGCAGAGAGTTATTGTGGAATAGTTAGCAGACGTGAAGGGTGAGAGGTTCCAGTGGTCTGAAAGCATGAATGCATTTACCTGGAAACGGGCCTGGAACCTGATTCTCTGGTTGTCCTCATGGAGACCACGGGGACAGCCATGACATGCACTAAGCAGACATCATCTGGGCACACAAACAATATTTGAGTAGGCTGACACCCAAGTACCATTAACAAAGGCATGTACCACTTAAACATATACATCCTCTTCTGAGGACTTGTTTGGCATTTACAACATAAGTAATGAGGATGGAACAGAACTCCAAAAATCCAGGGAATTTAAATGCAAATTGAAATATCAGATGATTTTTACTTTATTTCTAATACTTTTTAATTGATGTGACTATTGCGTTTCTCAATAAATAGCTTATACTACAGGAGCTATAGAGATAATCAAATTATAAAAATGGTCGGGAGAAAAAAAGCAATTATGCAGGGGTGAAAATGCTGGTTTTGAGGCATATCCAGAAAATCCATAATCATCAATAAGGTTTGGCCGATGTGCATTCAATAAACCCTTTGTATGAACTCACAATGATTTCATGCAAGTAATGATTTGTTACATACAAATTTTTCTTCTTCATCTTTCTCCTCTTGCTTTGACAGTATGTTTTTTAATCACATCCACTTTAGTGAGTTTAATTAATCAACCTGTGTCTCTGAAGAGTCGATTTTATAAAAGCTCTGCAGCACTGTAGAGGCACTGCTTATTTTCTCTCGATGCTCATTCAGAAAGGAAGACCTCTAAACCCTATCCGGGGCTATTCATGCTTACTGATTCCCCATTGGTAATTCAGCTCAGAGTTTGGCATCACTGCTCATGAGGTCTGCCAAGGAACCACATCTCCTGCTTCTGTGTTCAACACAATTTGCTCCTTGCTGGGTGTTTGGGATCTGAAAGTCCTGTTCTCAGTATGCCAAGTGTTTTGTTGCTAGTCATGTTCAACGCAATCCTTTATGACAGCAAAGTCAAGGAAAATCTTCCCCGTGTTTTAAGTACACTCTTTAAACAACCTTAAAGGTTTCCCCGAGTATCCTTAAAGACCTTGCTTTTGATCCACATCAAAACTAATCTGTCCAGGCTCTGCTTCCTTGTTTATGAAGAAGGAATATAGAAGGCCATTCATGATCTGACATCATTCAGTACTGAACCATTACAAAAAATGGGCTCAGATGAAACCATTCTAGCGGTGACCTAAATAAAGGAAGCTAGCTACGAATCAGGAAACGTCTTCCCTTGCTGACTATGCTCTGACTATGTATTTGTTTAGAGGCATTAAATTCATCTTGTTGCTTACATTTTTAACAATAACCTTTGCTCACATATAATTAAAATTACGATTTGCAAGTGAAAAATCAAAATAGCACCAAGTCTGAAATAAACTAAGATATATAAACCCATCTCTGAGCTCTGTTTTGTGTTCCTGTTGACAGTTTTTCTCTCTCTGTACCAACATGAAAAATACCCCGATACTTCAATGCAAGCTGTCATGCAGAATCCTCAGCTGCCAGTATCCAGCGTATTTGAAGAGTATGAGAAAAAACTGTCAGTGCCAACAGATCCCCTAATAAAAATAATAATAAAGTCTTGAGGACTGTCAGTCCTTCAATGATGCAGCTATGACAGTGGCTGCACATTTGCAAGAATCTAACCCTGCTACTGGAGGGCATGAAAAGGCCAATCGAGCTTCATCAGAGCCAGACACGGTCAGGCACAGTATTTTTGTTCTCTCTTCCACCAGCCAGCCATGTCTTCAGAAAGTTTAGCTTTAACTCTAGGATCAGCTTTGCTGACGTGAAGGACTGAGTAAGTTAAATGTAAATGAATCCTAATCCTGACACAAAAAAAAGTATAGTAAAATGCTCAGTGTTAGTCTTGCAGTGCTCCTTGGATGAGGGCTCCCAGTGACATTAAATTAAGCAGCTAGCTAGGAAACCAGGTAGATCCAGCAGAAAAATATGATCTATTCTTCTACGCTGTCTCTAAAAACTGCAGGTCAGGTAGTACTTTTGTTAGGAAAATAACATTAGGTGGACATTTGTATAGAGCCTATCACTGCCTTGATAAGACTGACACTGAAACTAGTAATCAGTGAAATCGAAGGCATCGTATTTCTTGTTTGAAAAAGAGCAAGGTATTGACACAAAGGAAGAATCCAACTCAATTTGTTCTGGTATTTCCTGATTGAGATCTATCAAAATGGTATCTCTTACCTAGTCATAACTCAGGTGTAGCTTTCAGAGAAAGCCAGTGTCACAGTGAGAGATAAGGCATAATTATCCATGACTGGTAGAGCTCAATCTTTCTCTTTAAGCTTAACAAATAAAAATAGATTCACTTTCTCATTGGTTAAACAAATGGCAACTATTAAAGCGTGAAACCTGAAATACTCTCTCATGATGTTACGGTTTCCACCTGAGCACTAACCCAGCATATTCCTCTGCAACTGGATCAGTCCAGTAAAAGAGGGATCAAATACAGTCTCGGTTTGCCCATTGTTTGTAGAAAACCAAGAGGTAACAGTCCCCCCACGCCCAAGATTTTCCCTCAGCCTCCCCGAGTGAATGAGTCTGTGGGTTTCCCAAAACGATCATCATGAAGGGAAAAACTGATGGGCTGAGGGAGCCGACAATAAGATGTTTCTCCCTGCACGTGCGTGCAGCTACTGGACCCGAGCAGGTCTCTCTATGCAGCCTGCCGTGTAATGTATGCCTATGCCAAGGGGAGAATTAAATGGCAGTGACTTCTTCGGTCTACCTAGAGTCAGAGAAAGGCCACAGCATATTCTGCTCCTTCACATCACGGTACGCAGGAAGGCAGCTTGACTCTTTTTCTTGTAGCATCCTGAACCACCTATAAGATACTAAAAAGTAGTGAGAAATTGCTCCAGCCAGCCATACCTTCCTTTAAAAAAACACAACTACTTTTCACAGTGATACAATGTGACAGAGTTTCTGATTGTTCCTTCTCCCTCTCCTCAATAAAATACACACTTGTGGTACCTGGTACACAATAAGGATTTCTCTGGAGGGAAAATGTAGCACTGATAGGAGTGCTTCAGTTTAATCCTCCTTTCTTTCTTCCCCTTCTCCTTTCCCCAGCCTCCTCCCACCTCTTCGCCCACCCTCCAGGCTCTTACTGGAGTTTCCAGGTAACTAAAGGCTTGCAAAGCCAGCGCATTGAAGCGACAGACCAGACAACCACAACATTTAGGAGTGAGTGACATATCATTTCTTTAACTCTCCCTCCTCCCAAGTCTCTCACAATAAGGCTCCAAGCCATTCTTCACATTATATATAGTTCTATTATGTTTTTGGTTAGGAATTGGTGATATTGTATATTGTAGCAGGCATGTGTCAATGCATCACTGAGAGTCGGTGTATACCCTGGCTGTAGAATTACGACTTACTCAAAAACATTGAACAGAGGAGCAGTAATCATGGGTGTATTTTATTGATTTGGGACAAAAAGAGTAGGCATGCCATCCTTACGTACAGCAGAAATTTCACTGCACCAGATGTTTCAATTTTTGAAGTGTATATTCAGTGAGACATGACTTTTGCTATAGTAAAAATGTGTACTTTTTTTTTTTTCCCTTAGGTGTAACAGCTGTGGGCAATGCCCTTGTGCTAGAACACAGCAGAGATGACCACAATGCCTTGTAAGACAAGTCCATGATATCTAAAGCTAAGGGCTCCCAGGGAGGAACTAAGGGTGGGATGGTGGAATCCCATCTTGTCAGGCATTGCTGGATGCTGCTCACATAGGACGAGCATTTTGGCCTCAGTGGTGAAGCAAGTGCCCGACAGCTCCGAGGGATCGGGGGCTATGTCGGGACAAGTTGTCTCTACTCTGGCACATCTCTTGGGTGTCAAGGTGGAAGATGAGGCTCAAGTACCAACCCACCAACCCCACTCCTCCCGTCCAGGGCTGAGACACACGGGGTATGGTGGGAGGGTTTGGCCCCACCAGCCAAGGGATTTGATGCAATTCATTTTGGGAATTCTGAATAATTTCATGGAAGTTTCAAACCCAAGAGGTTTGACTAAGGGCAATGCCTGCCCAGCCAGCTGTGCCGTGGTGGGGACAGACCCACGCTAGTGCCAGCTGGATGAGTTCAGGCAAGAGAAGAGTGCTAGGCAGGCTGATGAGGAGCTCTGCGCGGCTGGGTTAGCTTACCACCCCGGCACAGAGCGCCTCGCTGGCTGATTCGCACTGATGAGCAGGGTTGCACAGTCCTCTGGGAGACCTCAGGGAGCCTCCACCCACCCCTCCCTTGCATTAACCCAACAGGTTCGGATTTCTCACACTGTCCCCAGTGCGCAGAGCTGCCATGTGGCCACTGTGTTCCCCTCCGTGACAACATCGATGGTCTCCCCTCCTGCTGCCATCAGACCCGAGAAATATTTCTGCGTAAGTTATGGAATAGTTGTAAGTGGAAAAAAGTCTGTATCTCAGTAATGCAGAGGGATCTGAAAGTGCCTGTTATCACTCAGGAAGCGCTAGGGAAGGGGACCATTTATTTAGCAGATGCCCTGACGCAGCCCCTCCCTGGGAAGGATGCTCTCAGCCACCCTAGGGGTGACTTTGCCGACAGATCTCTCCATCCTCAGGGGAGCAGAGGAGGACGCAAGCACCTGCTCTCTCTATTTTCTCTCCTATCGCAATGATCAGGAAGGAAATCATTAGACAGACCAGACTTCCAGCTCCCATTATTTTTAACAGGTGTTGCACATCTAATTTGAAATGCACAATGCAAATATTTACCTTCAAGTGTCAAAGGAGACTATAAAGATCTTTATGGATCTTCACACTTCAAGGACTTAATTCATTAAAAATAATTATACATATGTGGGGATTACTTCCACAGTGGAGCTGAGATATGCAATCAGTTGCCAAGCAGGAAAGTACAACGTGCACGCTATATGTCTGTGTGTCAGCTTTTATGTGAGAGAGGAGGGCTCTCGTACATCAGAACATATGTGTGTAAACAGGGCTGAGAGGAGATCTCGCTGGAATTCACTGCTGAATAAATTAGAGAAAGTCACTGTGTGGCACTGGAGACTCCCAACGCTGCAGACAAGCTCTTTTGTGCTTGCCCACCTCCTTCACCTCGGCCTGAATACTCCACATGCCTCTTCATTTTAGAATGAGAGCAGTTTTAGGAAGAAAAATATTAGAAATTGGCTTTGATTTTCTTTGCTCCTCAGAGATTTCAAGGTGTCCAGCAATTTGTTTCCAACAGTGCCAGTTTTACAAGATTGAGGCTTTTAGCCTCAAATTTTGATTTATTCAGTGAGAACAGACACACAGAACTTTCCTATCCTTGATCTGTGCTGGGTGTTTAAGGGGCAGATGCTGCTATTTTGAGCAGGTAACTGGAAAAAAATTTACTGCTGAAGTCAACAGCTGAGGGAAGGCAGTCAATTAAGTTCTCAGACACTAATAATCTGTTCTTACTTGTAAATCATGGGGACTCTGTTCTAAGTGCTTGGAAAACTTCGAGCATGAATCGTGTAATAAACAAGTGCCTTCTTTTTCAGAAAATAATGTTAATAATTTAGCTGTCTGGTTACCGCAAGGAGCATCTATTGATTTGACCTACTTGTATGCCACCAGCACCCCAAACTGCGAGAGCTCATCACACGTGCAAAAAAGTCGCGGGGAGCGAACGGCTCTCCCTTCTCTCTGCTCGTGCTTGAGCTGCGGCGGTTTTGAAGAACAGCTGTCATAAACAGGCATTTATTTCTCCTTGTGAAGAATCCCACGGCCATTTACCTTGCCTCGCCTCAGAGGATGTTCAGGCCTAGGCTCAGCCCCCCCGACAGTCCTGCTGCCCACGCTTGCCACCCTTCCTGGCATCATCGTGGTCCTCGTGTGCCGGGGGGTCAGTCGCCCGTGGGGACCGCGCTCAGGCAGAGGGGAAAGAGTCTCGGGGGATCAGGCCGGAGACAGGGAGACCTTGCAGCATTATACCATATATTCTTAATGCTCTGTATCAACATTAACCCGTGCTCGACGGGGAGACAGCTCCGCGAGCAGAGTCTGAGGATGAAACGGTCACAGCAACACGTGCTGTTTAGCGGATTTTCAGCTCAATTTGCACCAGCTGGTGAGAAGCCCTGAGACTATGGCAATTTAGTCCACTTTTTAGATAATGGATCTTATCTGTCTTTGTAGAACAAGTTTGCACTTCATAAAATCTTATAGAATTTCATTGGCTATAGTGACACAACCCAGCTGCTGTTGCTGGTAATGAAAGTTTTATGGCATATGAAGCGCATTAGGACATTATTGGGAATCTGTTGCAACATCAGACATTTGCCTTTGACATCAGAAAGGTGGTAAACTAATGATGAAATGTGCTCCAAGGGTATGTCTGATTTAATAGTGCCTATTACATTTGGCACAGACAGGCATGAACCATGTTATCTTGCATTTTTGCAAATAATATTTATTCCACAAAGAAGTTCACGCATGCAGAATAAATAGCACCTTCCTGGTGAAAGCATACAATTAGCTGAAATCCAAGAAGTGACAAATATTTGCTTTGCCTGAAAGTTACTGCATGAGATTCTCAAGTTTGAAGTATTTCAGAGACAGAAACGACAGCCTTCACAGTTTTGTAAGTACTTGGTGCTGCTAAGTACTAAGTGACACAGGTTGCAGGGAGCAGATTTGTATTTGTAGCTAATGTGGAAATTACCCACCTGGTTTCACCTCTCCCCTCTGTTTTCTGTTGCCTTTTGCCCTCCTGGAGCTCTGCACGCCTCCATCCTTACGGGTAATTCAGGGAAGTTGTAGCACCTTCCAAGTACCATGGACTAAAGTCCATCATCCGTTCTTGAAGCTGCCCCAAAAGGTTTCTGTTTTGAAAAAAAAAAAGGTTTTCCAATCAAAGAATGCCGTTGCAACTGAATTAACTTGTATTTCATTAAGTTTGGTCTTTATTGTGGTTTTTGTTTATCTGGGGAAAATCAGAGAGCTTCCCATTTCAACACGTGAAATGGTTTGAGTTCTTCATTTTGAAATAAGTTTCGTTATAAAATGTTTAAATGTATCAAGTAAAACACATCAAGTGACCCCAAATATTTATGAAAAATCCATCGCCTACTGATTTGATCTGATAAACCACAGGAGATTAATTAGTCTTGGTCACATGACTTTCCAAGCACTAAACATGGCTGAAGGGGTTTTGCTTTTTGTGGTGTAAGCCTGTATTTTCACGTATTTATATAAAATATATAACATATAGGGGAATTTGTTACATGGTAGTATTTACCACTGGTATGATTATTTCACCCAAAATATGAAAATCTCCATTTCGCCAGGAGCTATAAGGCTATTTTCATAATGAGAATAATTCAATGTAATTTTTCATCCATTAATTCAAACCTGCTCCTTTTCAATTGCTTTAAAGTAATTTGTACAGTTATTCAAAAAATAGTATGAAAATAACCTTTATTTCCCTTTTAAGTCAGAGGGTACCACATGAACACTGAGTAATCTAGACCAAAATTTTCTCTTGGATATGGACTACAATGTCTTAAAATAGACCATATGCTTTCTCTTCTCTTGTACAGAAAAGAAAAAAAGAGAGGACTTTCCCCCAAAGATACTCAGCATTGGCTGAACTGCTCTTGTGCCCTGCTGCATCTTGAAGAGGTCTGACATATGTCCACAGCCTTTCTAGTTCCAGACAAATGTCCAGACAACTGAATCATTTAATTCTAGTGCTAAAATGAGAAGAAATTAAACTTCCATAAAACCCCCAACCGTATCAAACTCAAATATCTTTCCTCACCCTGCTCCACTTATGCAAATACATTTATAATGTTTCATAAACCAGCAGCATAGGAGCTTAAATGTTTAAAAATAAAACTTCTGCGGAGACATTAGCTTTAATTCATTTCAAAGCACCCCCCCCCCTTATTTTTTTCCTATGGATTTTGTGAATTAAGGCTGTATTGTGTTGGGGTTGGGATTTTTCTTTAGCTGTGAATTTCTGTCCTCATTTGGCTTGTAGACAGCCCTTTCACAGTGCGGTGCTCTTGCAGGTGAGGAGCATCCGTACCTCTGCCAGGCAGGAGCGTGTGTTTGATAAGGATGTCGACGGGTCAAAGGCTGTCACCATTCATCCTAAAAAGCTATTTCTGACTAACCGTCACAATACAAACGCACTGTAATACGGCTACCGGGTTCAGTATTGATTTCCCATCTAATATAACATCATGATTGTATATTACTTGTTTTTGCACTTTATTATTCCCTAGGATGTTAACTTTGACGTTTTAAAAGCATTTAGTTCTACAGCTGCAATCCTTAATACCTCCGCAGACTTCTCTTCTATGCATCACTTTGTCACCCTCTTCTCCCCTGTGTGCTCAGCTGACCTGCTGAAGGGGAAAAACCCTTCCCGCTCGCTTCATCAGGAGGTACCAACTCCTGAAACACCAAAACATGGTTTTAAAAGATGTTGCGCTATTAGAAAAGGGATTCTTTAAAAAAAAAAAAAAAAAAAAAAAAAAAAGGCAAGAAAGCAGCTGTTTTCCCTGGAACACCTTTACAGGGTAAGGAGAGGAAGGTTCGTCGGAGAGCTCTATGCTGGCACGGACTTCAGGGGACTTGACTTCGGTGTTGAGTCTCAGAAGGGACCAAACGCTTCCCACCGGTCCCTCTCCCCTTTTGCCATCTCCTGTTCACCTTGTCCCTCTGGACTTTGAGGTCTTTGGGATATTCTTCTGCTGAATGCTCTTATCCACCCATCAGCTGGGCTCTCCTACATGCTGCTGTAAATATCCATGGCAATCCAAATCAATTAGAATATAAAAAAGTTTAATTGAATTCTCCTTTGTTCCCTGATGATATTCAGGAGGGCAGCACATGTTACCTGCAGATGGATGGCAGCTAAACAGCCATTTAAAGCTGCAAGCAGAA
Organism: Phoenicopterus ruber ruber; assembly: GCA_009819775.1. Classification (NCBI taxonomy): domain Eukaryota; kingdom Metazoa; phylum Chordata; class Aves; order Phoenicopteriformes; family Phoenicopteridae; genus Phoenicopterus; species Phoenicopterus ruber. The sequence goes on from CM020217.1 coordinate 83,015,436, forward strand.
GTGGAAGTTTGTTTTCATTCACTTTCTCTCCCTCATTCAGATACGGCAAAACATTTATTAATCCTCCTCCAAACCATATGCCATATGTCTAATGAGTGGTAGGTTAAGTTAATCATATAAAACCAACCAAGTATAGCAAAAAACCCCATTGCGGAGTAGGTGAAAAAGCTAACACTGTAGATCTGAGTTACTTAAATAAATGAAGGAGATGAAGAATATGCAGGGTCAGGCCCTCCTGGAAGTTCAAAGAAATACTGAGTCAGCTAAAATTGTTCTGGGTACTTGAGGTGGTCTCTTGATAACTTTTGACTTGCTGGCTGGGACATCTTCACCGCTTTTGCGAAGGCTCATGCTGCAAGTATTGCTGGCCCTGCTTTGTCAGGTTTGGGAATTATTCTCAAGGCTTAGCACACACAGATATTTATATAGGGCTTTATCACACGATTGCTTTAGGCTGTAAGGAACCAGTGGGAAACTGAACCCAGAGGTTTCCCAGGCTCACCTCTGGGGTATCTGAATTGCTGAATGAACCCAGGCTTGAGTTTTCCAGACATCTTTTATTGAAGAAGTGACATGACTGCTCATAAACTGTGATAACACGGAACATCTGAAAACTTAGCAAGGAAATGCTGGAGGAATTTGGTTTTTTTTCACCATTTTACCAGTTTTACCAGGTTGTGGTATCTGTTACAATCTTCTTGCTGGGACAGTAAATGCTGACTGTGAAAAATAAGTGTTGACAAATTCTGTGCAAATTTCTGTGTGTCGTTCAGTGCCAAGTTATAACTTGCAAGAGCTCTTCTATTCTCTAGAAATTAGCCTGCAACGCTTGGCAAACTAGAGCAGTTTTGTGGCTTGTGCAAACAGGACTAGGAAGAGACCATCATATTCATTTCACTTGAGCCCTAATTTGACCCACAGATTTGATTTCCAGCTTCCATAAATTCAATATACTACTAACCCACTCCTCCAGCTAGGCCCTTGAGTCCTTTACTCTCTGGAAATTATGCTCCTATTTAATTATAAATATTTGTAAAACCTCTGTGATCTTTAAAAATGTGAGAACTATCTCGGTGTTTGTAATTGTTATAAAAAATATCCCAAACCCACTAATTGAATGAATCTTTCAAACGTGAGTAATTTTTTATTTGAATTCTACATCCTTATGTATTATGTAACAATTAGTAATGATGTGATGGATAATTTTTTTGGAACAGTTCCTGATTCCATTACTCAACTACTCGATCGACCAGTAATTATGAATCATATCTTTAATTAGCTGCCGCTCTTCAGAAACATATGAAAGCCAAGGGCATAAAGTAATTGGCATAAAAGTTTTCCTAATTAATTTATCTGTCCATGTGAGTAACCGGGACTGGAGTCAGGGGAACATTTATAACTCCAGGAAGACCAGCCCTAAAACCCAATGTCAAACGAGATTTATATTTCTGAATTATAAAAAGAACAACAACAAGCCACAAAATTACATTATCCCCAACTCCAACAATGCAGCACATAATGCGTTGTTCAGAGATGAGCAAAAACTTCTTATTGATCCAATTCATTTTCATCGTATTCTCTAGTGGGTCTCTCAAATCTCTCTGGCTATTTCCCTCATTCCACATAGTAACAGTAATCAAGCCCATTAAGCAATTCATTAAACAACAGCCCCACTGACCACAGGGAGTATTACAGCTAACGTTCATTAGGCAACTAGCAACTTTATTTAAGCGGAAGAGAGCTCGGGAGCGCGAGACTCAACCCTTTGTCTTTCAGGAGGCGGCTGTGGCCCACCTAGGCAGTACCGCACCTGCTTTTCACAAACCGTAAAACCTTTCAGCTGGCTGGCACAGGGGCCGCCCAGGAGAAAAGACAAAACGGAGCGTGTGCCGGTTTAATTCTCGGCCTGCCAAAGATTAAGTTAAAATCTGAGCTCATTGTTAGCTACGAGTTGTTGAGATTCATGTCCGATATAGAACTAAAACCTCACAGTATTGATATTTAGGTCCTATAATTTTCAGATCTGATTTCAAGAGGGCAAATGTTGCAAAGCATCCAGGTTTGTTCATTTGAATATCCTGGCTTGCCTGGCACTTTGCAGTAAAAATGATATATGTTGTCCTTCATAATAATAGATGCAAGGCTAAAACAAAAACAACAAACAAGCTTTTCTACAAACAACGATTAAAAAAGCGTTAGAAAAGTTTCACTAACATTTGGCCAGTGTGCCTGTATGGTGCTTCCGTCCTAATTAACTAAGGATCTAAGCTACACGTTTGTTGCAAAGTCCCTGAAAAGGAGATAATTCTCACGAGCAAAGATACTTCTCTTCTCTTGCTTGCTTATTTATTTATATTTTAAGTCGAACCGTTTTACAGAAAGGAGGAGACAAAATTGGACAATATTACTCAACATTACTGTTTGTATAAGGATTTCTACAGAAATCCGAGCTGTTTTCTTAAACAATTCACACTCCTAAAACATTAAACCAATGTTTAAGTAGCTATTTCCACAGTCTACTCAGTGATTCCACAGAATGAATATATATGCACAAGGCTAAAAAAATCCACCTTCCCCTTCCATAGTGTTATTATTTTCTATTACTCCTATGAAAGCGTAACCAGGTTTGGCACAGCTACTATTAAATCATACAACGCTTGAAATGACTTGGCTTCTCGTGTGGTGTAACTTAGCATAACTCCCTTGATTTTAGAGGAACTAGATAAACCGAGAAGCTGATTCATTTTGTCACGGCCCTGTTCTGGCTTTAAAACCCTCCACTGCAGCATTCATGTTACTACCCATTGCTGGTACAGAAATTATTAAGAGTATTAAAAAGAATTAATGGCATTACTGATTACTGACACTTACATCTGGAGTGTGGAGTCAACCCTGCTATAATCTGAAAATACATTTCTGAGGTGTTTAATTATTTGAAACCTGATTATTGAACCTGTAAACCAACTTCTCCAGAGTAACTTTTCCTGCTAGGACACCAGCTTTCTTTCTAAACCTTGCATCTCACTACTCTAGTAAAAGACTAGATTCATTCTTTCTAGCTTGTATGTATTGATTAAGCATTTGAGACGGTGCCATCAGTAAATAAAAAAACAAAATAAAAAAACAAAATAAAATAAAAAAATCACCATTTTAGTCAGTATTCTGTAGCAGCAAGTATAAAAACAGAGCATGTGCCAAATCTGACAGATTGGTGCAGTGCGAGGCCCTACGGAAACCTGGGCTCAAGGCTCACTTCAGTCTTGCTCTCTGGTCTGTTGTGGCCAGAAACGTGGGAAGAAGTAGGAGGGTCCTTGCCGGAAACATGATGTTTGCCCCTCTGGATGGACCCATCCCTGGGGGATTGGAGTGTCCTACCAAGGAGAAACCACAGGGCAAGCTTATTGCCCTACATTAAGGAAAATGAGGCTTAACAAGGGATGGGGCTTAATCCCAGCAGCTGGCTGGGGAGGGACGCTTGAACCTTCTTTACCTGCTTGTAGGAAACGGTGTCAAGAGGTAGATCAGTGGTGGGCCAAAATGCTGGTATGGAAATGAGCTCCAGCAAGTGGTATGGGCTGATGGGAGAGCACCAAAATCAAATACAGCCCATCGGGCCCCGCTGCCTCCCATGCCCCGCCGCTCACAAGCACTATCGTTCATAAGAAACCGTCAGAAAATAAGACATTTATCTCACTCAGACATCTTGACAGCCTTGTGAGCAGAATGCGTTTGGTTGTATGACTAAATATTTTGGGATAACATGAACCCTGGGTCCACGTTTCTGGCCAGGCGATTCAGAGCCCATACAATAGCCCAAGCTCTAACATTGTTACGAGATTTAAAGGGCAAAGAGGGTATTGTGCTCTTTCACGACACAGAGCCTGCGATTTCAGCTCTGTCAAACTACCCTTGGAAAACAGAGCTAGTGACTTATTTTATTAGCAGCAGAAAGTATGACAAAAAGTGTATCTAACGTATTCAGTTGACTGCTGGTGTTTTCTGTACTTGGTTCCGATACCGGCATATAAATGCATTTGTACTAAGGCAGAGAGTTTATTATATATGATGAATGGCACTGAAATATCAGTTTTATCCTTCCTGTAAAAACAGGGGCCATAACTCATGACAGGTGCAGCCTCCAGATGCCAACAGTACTATTGGTTTCAGGGCCAGGACCAGGAAGACACAGATAATTTTGCTAATTCCCTCCATTATATTATTATAGTCTTACCTGCAGTGTGAGACAGCTTATCATGGAATCATTAGAGCAAAAATGCATGTTTAATGCTATATTATCAAAAATTAAATGTGTGCTGCAACTCTAGCACCTTTCAAACTTTATACATTATACACTGAACTCTGGGAGAATGCCTAGTGTGTGTTTTATTTTTATTTATTTTTGGTATCCGGAATGTTTGAAAACCATCTTTTTATGTTGGGAACTTTTAAAGTTCTCCATCATCATAATATCTGGGCACAGAGGTCCTTATTATATATATGCTTTCATGACAAAGGACCACTGAGCACCGCCACGGGCCCTGGGACAAACTTTCCTGGTTCCTTCCTTTCTAGTTCCTGCTGAGTTTACCCCCATAGATGGGGACTACTTAGCTCTTACTACGTAGTAACAATCACTGTAGTAATGGAAGGGAGTTGTTGCTTCATTTACTAATACTACAAGACTACTGAGGAACATGTTCTGCGCTCCTCTACAAACTTGATCATACCTCCCACAATAAAGATAATACAGTAATTCTTGGTTTGTAGGTGAGATGAGACACAGAAAGGCATTTACTTGTCCAGAATTCCCATAAGGAAACTGTAACAGTGCAAGGATGCAAACCTGGGCCACCCAAGCTCCAGATAAATGCTGTAATCACTGGATCAGTGGGCATTCAATAGCTTTCAAATAATCTTTTTTTTCCTTTTTTCTTATTCTGTTTTTCCACCACTTTTAATTACCTCATTGATTTCAAAGAGCTCCGACTGCCTCTTGGAAAACCTTGAAAAGCATTCATTTTTAGAAACAATTCTGCTGATATGTAGTTTACCTTATATACCTTTCTTCCTTTATTATTATGCAAATGCCTTTGGAATAGAATAAGTGTACTTCTGAAGAATTGCCCTGCTAATACTGCTTATTTGTGTCTGAAGCCATTCTCATCTTGCTCTTGTAAACACAGGCAGCAAGCATGGAACACGCAGGAGAGCAGACTACGAATCAAGTTCACGTTTTCCTTAAATATTTTGTGAAGGCGCCTTGAGAGTACTGAGAGTTTGCAGTTCTACCTTATCTGAGGCTCGGATGTTATTTTCACTGAGTCTTTACAAAAACGGCCTCTATAAGAAAAGATTTGGCTGCATTAGAATCGCACTCTCCTGCTGATCTCTGGTACGACAGATGGGATCAGCTGAGCTGCTTTAAATGACAGTCACCGCAGGAGGACAGAAAGGGAATGGGACTTGCCATTACTTACAACGCATCAAAACACAAGTCTGACTTTATTAAGATCCTCACAGTGTCCAACATAGCATTCACACAAGCTATCCAACAAAACACAGTCTAAATCACTATGTGGTGAGTACAAACTGGTTGAAGACTTCTGAGAGAATGGTCACCAGTGTCCTTCTGCCAGGAGACGATGCAGGTGGGCCTTGCAACACAAGGCGCTGAGACCATGCAAGGCTCGAGTGGAGGCCGGTCTCTTCGTCATGCCCATGATGGAGGAGAACATAAAAGTTAGGAGGGGGATGAGCGTGGGAGGGGTAGCAAACATTGGAGAGGACAGGGTTCAGGAAGACACTAGAATTGCCTGCTCACTTCTACACCCATCTTCTCCCTTCCTTAGAGCTTCCTGACCTCAGTTTCCTTTGAATTGCTCTTCATCCCTTTCCTCTCTGCTCTCCCCTGAGCCCTGCCCCTAACATGCCTAATTTTATCCTTGCATCAGACTTCCAGCTTTGGATTTGCAAGTGGGCCACAAAAGCGAACACACAGGAACGCAGTTATCCTACAGGACTGAAGTCAAGTTAAGTATTTTTTCTTAAATGCATTCTGATTTCATGGACGGGACCTTAGGCTGTTCTGTCACCTCTATTCTGTCTCGAGTCACATGTGTAAATCATTAGCTGCTCAATGTGTGAATCGGTGGACTAGGACACTTGCTGCTTTCTAGCAGTATTTGGGGCCTTGTTGAATATGGTTGCAAGGTGTTGTCAGAGAAGATGCCGAGTTAGAACCTGTGCACAGCAATCCGGCATGGAGATCATGGTGAAATCCCCACTCTGACACATCAAACTCCACCGTGCCAAGTGACATCCGTGGCTTATAGACCACCTGTTAAATTTTAGGTCTCCACCATCTTTTAGTAAAATGTGAGTTATAATCAGCTACAAATGAAACTTTTTGCAACTTTAATTTTAAATGCATCACAGCAACCTTCTTTCTGTCTACTAAGATGCTATATTTGCCTTGTACCTATTGGAAAAGAAGATCTAAATGGATGGAAATTATAGGAAGAGACTGACTTAATTAAGTTAGAATAATAGTTTATCCACACTACTTAGTCCTCTGCAACACTTTATTAGTGATAAGTATGCATAATACAGTGTTCTATATTCTCCCGTAGTAAGAAAATATGAAAACAAATTGTAAATATGTCATCACTGAAATGCAAGTACAGAATGGCAGCTTAGAACTTTTTCTTTACCCCGTTAAAAAAGGCTTAATGAGTGTACATGTGGTTTTGCTAATTTTCCTTATACTTTTCTCTAAATTTACTGAAGTATATTGTATTGGTACTTTTTACAATCTGTTTGAAAAACACTGGAGCGAGAGAACTACTTGCTATGGCACTATATTCCCGTATCACCCAATATTAACATATATTTTCTGCACATTTCCTTAGGCTGGACTGACAAACATTCACACAAATCAACCCAGACAGTTCCATATAAATAACCTAATACAAAACTCTTCCTAATTAGAAAGCCACTCGCCGTTTTCCATAAAGATATGTAATTAGAGTTTTTTCGCTGCACGAAAGCTTGGAAAGTTTGAGGTTTTTTTCAAAGCTTTACCAGTTGGATCTAGGAGGAATTTTGTCCTGACTGCAGCAGGAAGAGCGCGCAAACAGCGACTAGATGCACAAAAACCTTCTTGTTCGAGGCCGTCCTGGACTTTTATCCAGCAGCTTGGCGCACTGGCAGATTTATGCTATTTTGAGGGTTCCTGCTCCAGCACAGTGCGGGAGCCAGCGGGCGCGGGGACATGGTACCCGAGCAGAAGCTGATGTTCCTGCACCCCCGGCTCTCCCCTGGGAAACCTGGACCAGAGCAGAGGACAGATTCGGCGGCGCTCTCAGCCGAGCCGTTCGAACCCAACCCCGTCACCGAGATTCAATGCTAAACATCTACGTAAAAAAGAAAATAATCCGGGGTGAGACACATGCCCAGTGCTGCAATTCAATAAAGACTTCCTCTCTGAAAGCTTTACTTTCCTTTGCAGCCGCTCCACACATCATTATTTGGCACATGCTTTAGATCTTTGAAGTGTGTACGTGTCGGTTTTGTTCCTTTCAGCCAGTTCTTATTCTTCCCCTGCCCTTAACACTTCCCCCCGGCCGCTCTTCTCCCCCTCCCACCCACATCCACCAACTCCTCCTCCCCCCCACCTCTGGCATTACAGAACCACTGCCTCAAACTATATAAAACCCTTGGCCTCAAACCAGAGAAGACCTAAATGCAGGAAAGTAAGGATAAATTAAAGTGACAGGGTCTCAGCAGTGGAAATTAGTGCAACTCTTCTAATTGCATGTCTAGCCTGAATGATGGGATACTTAATTCTTACACATCCCAGACAATTGCTTTATACTAACATGAGCTCTGGGAAAAAGGCAGATTCCAGAGACATATGGAGCAGTAGATGGAGTGGAAAAATAAATCAGTTGTCCCAGCCACAGTGGAAAAAATGCTTTATCTGCACTGTTAATATAAGGTGTTGCCACCATTAAACAAAACTGATAATGTCTCCTTCATCCATTCTTACCATAAAAATAGAACATTAAATAATTAAGTGGCAAAGTGGGCTTTAGGCTCTATTTATCGTTACTTGAACAAGAAATGAGCTTTGGGTGAGGAGGTTACATTCCTCTAGTTAGTGGACACAGTCCTAAATACAGGATCCCGAGAGACATAGTTGGGGGAGCAGAATGCTCTACTCCACTTCTATAAGGACTGCTAATAAAAGGCTTCAAAACTAGCATGGGTTCTTATATCTATTTAACCTTTTGCCCCAAGAAGCAAAGAGCATCTGGTTAAGTGGAGAGTAAAAGCACAGCTACTTTTCATTATCAAGGCTTAGAGCCAGACTCTGTGGAAGCCCGAGCTGCCAAGCCTGGGTTAAATGCTTGTTGCCTTCACTGCCTGAGGCCATCTAGCGTGTTTAGAAATGATTAAGTACTGCAGCCTAGAAAGGACCTGTCCTGAGCGTTCATCTCTGACTTCCAGCAGAAAAGAGAGCCTGGCAATGACAGAGGCAGATGGATGAGTCTCATTAGTATGGCGAAGCAGCGAACCAGACTGCCTTCACAGAGCTGTCCAAAAAAAAGAGAGCAAATTAAAATAGGAGCTGAGAAAACCAATGAGCAAGTGTTTTAACTCTCTGATACCTGGATTCATGTCCAGCAGGTTAGGCAGCTGGCTGTCCTTCCCAAGAACCTCTGATCCATAAGCAGGCTTGCTAGGCACAGAAATTTCCACCTGTCCTTATTTTATGTGTTTTTTGGCAAACTTTGGAAAAATGTAGAATGCTTATACATACTATACCTCACACACACACACACATACTTGGAATATGCTGTAGTATGGCCAGAGCAAACTAAAACATCCTGCACTTACAGCATTCTATTCATGCTTAAATCATTATCAAAGCCCACAAGAATTTGGTAACTCAATGGCATCAGATGCACCGCCCCGGAATTCTTCGTAGTGTGATGGACTGGCAAACCTGCAGCTATTTTGAATGAGACTTTCTGCAAGACTGATGGGAAATTATACCAATTTATTACCCGCTTTGATTTGTTTGAGTTGATTCAGGCACCATCTAACCATGAGAAGAGAAAGAAAAAGCATTTGAATAATTCAAAGTGCAAATTGCTGCACGCAAGGCAGCCATTTTGCTTTGTCTTTTCATGCAAGATGAATAGTGTAGCACAGTAGAAATGTACCTAATGCCCTTCATTTTTCTTTTGATGAGGTAAGTAGGATCAGAAGCCACAATTTAACAGAAGAAATTTGAAAGCAGTCAGAGATCTAGGACCTTCTCACTGTAAAAGAGGCAGTAGAACTGCCCCAACAAAAATAACATCACAACAGACCTTGAAAAAATCGGGATTTTGTTATGAATAAAACCGAATGTTACAGTGTTGGTATCTGAACACTCAGGAGTATACTGGAGGAGGTGTTGAAGAAAAAGTTTCGTTCTCCACTACAGGTCTCTGCTGTCAGTGAGGGGATGGATGAAGTCACATAAGAAAAGGAATCTCACGGAGGTTTTATTTTTCATGAAGTCATAGAAAAAGCCTTCCATAATTGCTGTGGAAAGTGGGATTCTTGGGCGCTCTTTTATGTCTCTGAAGTCTACAAGGACATGATTTTCAGACATGTTAACATCTTTGTGCAGTCCCACTTCTTGTTTCCTACTCAGCACTTTTGGCTTGCGATACTTTCGTGTTTGCTCAGGGACTTCACTTCACCGTTGTCATCGTGCCCAGGAGAGTCTGGAAACAGAGATGTTATTTTTTTTTTTTTTTAATCTGACTTTTTCTGCTCAAAATGAATGCAAGATCAGTGCTCAAGGGGCATTAGGAGCCTAAATGTTTCTGAGGAGGAGGAACAAAATTACTTTTCTCCTCCAGTGAAAATGAACCATTGCAACAAGGAATGGGAAACTGTGGGAGCTGCTGCCTCCTCCCCAGTTCCTAAGTTATTTAGCATTCAAAGCAGGAAAGATGACCTGACAGAGCATCTTTGACATCCCTTTATTTTCACCTACCACCTTCTCCCGTGTACCCTCTTCCGCCTGCCAGCGCCAGGCAGAGCTGACCTCTGTCCGCTGCTCGTTCACTCGTTCTGGGCGAGGCTGAGGACACAGTTACCCAGAAGGAGAATATTCTTTCTTAATCATCTCACAAAGATGATTACGGGACCTAAAAGCCTACAGAAATATTTTCTGTTCATGGGTGGTTTTTTTTTTTTGTTTTGTTTTGGTTTTTGTTTTGTTTTGTTGGTTTTTTTTTTTGTTTAGCTAATAGGGATCAATGCCATTTTCCCCCCAACTGCTTCAATTTAAGGCTAGGTTAAGTTAGTGATTAACTTTCAGGTTAGGGGAGACCACTGCAGGCAACTAATCTGAGCTGTGATATAGCAAGAGCACAGACAATACTGATTTCTTATATTTAATACTCGTTTGAACTAGAGCATTTCCTTTTCTGAAAATCTAATCTTGAATCAAACGCTACTTGAGATAGTGAATTAAAAGCAGTTCTTAATAAGTTCTTCCAGTGGTCAGATGCTTTTGATATTAGATAATTATAATTCCTCGCTAATCTGAATTTATCAAGTTTTAACACTCAGCCATTCGTATGAACACCTAAGGCATTTTGAAAGAATGGTGGCTATAGTAAGTGGTTTAGGCTTCAAATTGCGACTTTTCAGACGGGTGCCTGGAAGATGTAGGGCTTGCTAATAAAAGAAAGACTGCTAAATAAATTGCTTTAAATCCCAACTGCTAGCCACAGAAAAGGACTTAGGTATTTAAAGGAGACTTAAGCTTCAGTCTCTGAAAATCTCAGGTGAGATATCACCTAACACGGGAAATGCTGGAAACCACATCCTCTGCCGTTTTTCACCTCCACGTTTCTCACAAGAGCCTCAATATTGCCAAGGCCGAACAATCGGATGCCTTGTTCATGCCTAAAGCCTGTCATCATCCACAAGCGAGACGCCTCCCCTCTGAGCTTCCTGCAAGGTTTGAACGTGCCCTACTGCACCCCTCCCGAGATGTAGTAGCTACTGCCACTTTCTGCTTAGAGGACAGATGCAGGAACTCTTCATGAATTCTGTCTTAGCCTCATGAGACTCAGTCTTACCCTATCTATCTCTGTCTGACTCTATGCTTTTCCAGAGGGTAGGGTATCCTCCTCCCAGCCTTTGAGACTGTGCCATCATGCAGATAGGGTAATCAATTCACCATTTGCCTTAACTTCATGGCTTACAGTCCATTGTAGGCTACTACATTCTGTTTTTTTCCTGGAACATCCTTATTTTCTGCTCTTAACGGTCCTGTCATAGTAAATTTCTGTTGATTGCAGACAAAATTCAGGATTTTTTTGGTCTTTGTCAGTACAGAAGTTGTGTCTTTTTCTTTGATAAAAGCCAGTGAGGAAGTGCATAGAGACATAGTCCCAGGAGCAGGAGCTAACACCCATACACTTCATGAAGTGTCAGCTCTGCAGGGACAGCCGTGGCAGGAGGCAGAAGGGAGGCTGGGCATCTGCAGCACATACCTGGTCCCCATGCCCCAGCAGCTGGGTCAGAAAGCCTAGGAGGTAGAGGAGGTTGAGTGCTCACCACAGAGATGGAGAAGCTTTGGTGCAGAAAGCATCGAAGGAGAGAGTTGCTTGGAAAGCTCCTGTGCTGGAAAGTTGAAGGAGCATGGAGGAGATCATGGTGCATCACCTGCCCAGGCATCACTGCTGGGATCCTGTTCTGAAGCCAAGAAAAGCAAACAATATAGAATAACAGAATCATAGAATAGTTTGGGTTGGAAAGGACCTTTAAAGGTCATCTAGTCCAACCCCCCTGCAATGAGCAGGGACATCCTCAACTAGATCAGGTTGCTCAGAGCCCCACCCAGCCTGACCTTGAATGTTTCCAGGGATGGGGCATCTACCACCTCTCTGGGCAACCTGCTCCAGTGTTTCACCACCCTCATTGTGAAAAACTTCTTCCTTACATCTAGTCTAAATCTCCCCTCCTTTAGTTTAAAACCATTCCCCCTTGTCCTATCGCAAGAGGCCCTTGTAAAAAGTCCCTCCCCATCTTTCTTATAGGCCCCCTTTAAGTACTGAAAGGCTGCTAGAAGGTGTCCCCAGAGCCTTCTCTTCTCCAGGCTGAACAAGCCCAACTCTCTCAGCCTGTCTTCATAGGAGAGGTGCTCCAGCCCTCTGATCGTTTTTGTGGCCCTCCTCTGGACTCACTCCAGCATATTATTGCCCTCTCGCAGGAATTTCGGGAACATGGCAACCCTACATATGTCTTATTGAGAGGCATATCTGGCAGTGAAGAGAAGGTGAAGGGGGAAGGAGAAATCCATGAGATGGGAAGGGGGTTGGTGGAGTCGGACTTCGCATACGGCTCTCACCATGGCCTGAGGATGTCTACCCACGTGGCACTCTGTGGACACGGTGCAGGTAGTGACGCCTGCAACCACTCCAACATATGCCTGACTGCATGTTGGGGGAGCACAGAGAGCATGTCACTAAGCTGGGCAGGTCTACCTTGAAAACACTATTTAGCCCCCCCTGTACTCAGGCAGGCTCACGACCATCCACCTGTAGACAGCCGAGTGATGAAAGACCAGCAGAGCCAGCGCTGAACTCCCCGGGGGGCAGCTGTGATGGGAGGGGGGCTGGGATCCTGCCACGACTTACATTTGGGGACGAGGATCCGTGTGTCTCACTGGCAGGGTGAATCGGCGTGATGCGCGCTCTCCTCATTCGCCAGATGTCACACAGAAGCGAGCTGCTGACTGAGGGCTAGGGAAAAGAGACATCTCCTCCAAAATAATATTTGGTGCCAGTTATAAGAAAATGCTCATGGACAGGGATCAGGAATTATACTGCCGTGCTGACCTCTGAAGAAGAGAGAAATGGCAGTAGGTTTACAATCAGATTTAATTACATATTTCAAATTGACCGTGAAATTTTATCATTAGGTAACTAACCTCTTTTAAGTAGGAAAGGTGAATGATGGAGTGAAACTGCCTCATTGACTATTATTGCTTTACCTGGATTCCTGTGTCTCCCTAATGCACCTACTAATCCTTTAGTTTAACTTAATATGAGGGAGAAGTCAGCTCTGTTCAATCCATTTGCAAAATGAGAAGATGCCAACTTTTCCCGTATACACTGGTATTTATTTTAACTAACAACATGAAAAAGAGCACTAGAGTTAATCACTTTCAATCAATGTCAACTACATTATTAGTTAATGGGAGTTTATGCTGCATAATATTATTTGTTTGTGAGCCATTTTCTGACGTGTTACATCTAGTTAAATGCCTTATCCTTGTGTATTTTAAATAGAGAAAAAATGAAGGCTAGAATCAGTGAATTTGTAAACACTGGCATACAGAATTAATTTTACTTAATCATAATGAGGGCATAAGTTAGTAACGTGAGAGTATGACTTATTTCTGTAAACCATGTGTAGTAGGCTCTACATAGAGCCATATTTTGCTTTTTAAGTCTTTTGCCAGCTGACTCTGAGCAGATCATTATTTCTACAATCTGATCTTTAAAACTGCTATTTGTATATAAAAATATTATTTATATATAAATCTAACAATTTCTACATATTGTGTAGCTGTGCAAGCTTCTTAAATCCCATATGTACCCCCCCATACTCCAGCCTCTTGTACGTACAACACTGTACTGCATCTTCTTGATGTAATCTCATTTTTGTCATTTGAGGATCTGGGAGAACATTCAAAACCTGCAGATTTGTCTGGAATGAAGCAAACTCCAATCAGAAAAAAAGCGCATTGCAATGAACTTGTCTGTAGCTGAACTGCCCAGGAGTTTTGCATTTACCAACATTTTCCACTCCTACTTTGACCTAATATTCCCTCTTTGCTCCTATACACGTCCTTCTCCTTTGCATCATCGCAATCATTAACTAAATGGCTATGAGTAATAGTAGAGTAACAAGTGGATGGAGGTTGAATGAAAAAGGAATGAACTATATATGACATAACTCTTTTTCTTAAAAAGGACTTCCTGTTCCATTATTACTTTATAGTACAACAAAAGTCTGACCTGAAAGTTAATAAAGAGAGCATGTTTACTAATTAGGCTTTATTCTCATTGGTCCATGTTAATTGCAAAATATCAATCTATCTCACTTATGAATATGCAAATGTATGTCAGAGTGGCACAAGTTTCCAGTACACAGTACTCTGCTAGCTTTAATTAGATCAAAAGTGGGTCCAGCTCAATTCAACAAGATGGGCCCTACTCTTTAATCAGGAAAATAAGTTTGTCTCCTAACAGTATCTTCTTTTGACAGTCAGCAAACACTAATTAACAGACATAGCTATATTAATTGCATTACTCCACTGTATTCTTATCAGCTAGCTGATGTTGCCTGTTTGCTAATGCAAATAGTTGCTGCTTTGGTAAAGTCAACTTGCAAAAGTCTTTCTAATGCTAACTAGCAATCAATGCATATAAGATTTCTAAGATTTCTGTAGGGAATTCTGCATAATAGATGTATTCTGTCTTTTGAGGTATCCACGGCCATTTAGTATAATTATTCCTTAGAGCTGCACCTATCATATTATCAGCTTTTTCGGAGGATAAAGAACACAACTTATTTGTTTAAGAACAAAGGACTATAATCATTTCCTTTAGGAATCACTAAATCACTAAGTTAAATGAAGATGTATGACCCAATGGAAAACTTGCATTTATAGTAATTATGTATTTTTTTTTTTCCCCCTTAAGATTCCTTTAACATCTTTTAAAAGGCAACTTACTGGTTTTACAAAGTAGTGACTTGACAGCCCTGGAGACTGTAATCCCATGGAATGAGTTTTACATGGATTGTGCTAGGCAAAGCCTCCCAGGCTGCCCTGTCCGTGGGTTTTGCCTTCAGCCCTTTTCTTTGGGGGCCACTGGGAGGGCCAAGAGGGTAATCCAGTCTCTATGTTCATTCAGCTCCTAAACTCTCTGAGATTGCCAACTTGGGTGTTGATTAACGCCACTTGCAAGGGAGTTTTCATCATGTAGACAATAGGCTGCCATGAGCAAGACTGAGACCACCCACCCCTTTCACATAGACTGCCGAGCAGCCGTCCCCAGGTTGTTAACGCTTTGTCCATGCTGACTTGCACTGGTATCCTAAAAGGGACCGGCAGAGTCGGCCATCAGACGACATCTCTCTCTGCAGCCAGCCTGAGCTCTCCCACCTTTGCCTGTGCGCAAAGCCGACCATGACAAATGGATCATGATAAACATATATGGTGCATGCATAAACACCCACGTTCTGCTAAAGCTGGGTAAAGTTAGGCATGCAGATTTTAGGCAACACCATAACTAAGGTGGCCTGCATGAACTTATAACCGTACTTTCTTAATAAGAGTACCTTCTTGTACTTGGCTCTGGGAGGATCTGAAGTGAGAGATTATCCACCCAGTCCAAACAGCCAGGGATAGATCAGCTGGAGACCACCGTTACATCAAGTTGAGCTGGTGCTATTTTAAGACTACAACCTTCAACCTTGTGATGCGGAAGGCAACAGCGTCAACAGGGCTCACATACCACAGTATGTTAGCTGGGTGTGACGATGCTGAAGGAAAAGCCACATGCCCGCTTTGTATTGCAGCACCAACATTATTACTACCAGCGGAGCCACACCGGAACAGAATAATGCTTATGATTTTTCCTGGTATAAGCAAGACTAAAATGGTTTGGGGCTAGTATTCCCGAGTGGAATCTGCAAATGAAATTATTATGTATTATTTATATATTTACGGGTATACCTTCACACGGTTGACATTTTAATGAATGCCTACAGGGAGGGAGGGGAAGTGATAATGAAACCTCCATGTCAAAGCCTCTCCAGCTTTCCAGTGTAGCTGGGATCCTCCTTTATTCTTCCTCCCCAATTTGTTTGCCTGTCCCTTTCTTTTTCTGGATAGGGAAAAGAAGTGGCAAAAGGATGCTGAAATACATTGAAAGTTTAAGATTAAGGAGCTTCCGTACAACAATGACGTATTTTTCAGATTCTATCGATTCTTAAAATGTTTTAAAACTAGGTGCACAGACCTAAGGGAAAATCTCAGTATTAGTTCTGAGTATCTTTTTGCTCTTTTCCGTTCTGATACAATATTTGAGGTATGGAACCTGATCATGCTGAGTCTATAACTTCTATAGTCAATATGAAACCTGAGGACTGTCTCATGGCAGGATGAATTTTGTATAGGAATGCCAGATGAGCCCCAACTTTTGCAAAACACATTGTAAGATTCAAGTGAGTTTTTGCTTTACCACCAGCCTTTTATTCATGCAAAGCTGGCTGTTCTGTGTATCACGCCTCACGATTATGGTAGTAGATTCATTTAAGTAACTTTGCTAAACTTTACATGGCTAGAACTTTCCATGCTGGAGAGATGATGTATTTTTTCTAGGTTTCAGTTACAACTGACAGATCATTTCTGAACAGAAGGCTAGTGAAAAATACGTTTTCATATGTCAAATAATTTTAGTGTCTTAAAAAAAAGTTTAATGATGTAAGCTTTCAGGCAGGTACTTGGTATTTGTCAGAGGCAATTTTTTGGGGGTAAAAAATGTACCCACTGTTCTCCCTGTGAAAAAATTTCTTGAATTTGGACAAGCTAGACCCTCTGAAGAAAACCTACGTGCAGGTTGCATGGGTTCTGTAGATGCTTCTTGGAGGAGTCTTTGCAGCTAAATGTGTTGTACTTTAACCCTTCATTAAGACATAGGAAGAAAGCCATCAAAGACTTCTAGCTCCACAGTAGGCTCAGTCAGCAAGCTAAAAGACAAGAATTATGCTCTGGGTTTCAGTGTAAAAGCCGGAACAACTTGAACAGTTAGGCACTTACTTAGGATCCTACTCCAAACCCCTAACAGGCAAAGAAGGAAGGACAACCCAGGTGCTTCCCCTCTCAAACAACGGGCACAGTCTGAACTAGACTCCCCTGCCAGTGCTGCCCACCTTTTGTATTCGATACTGAAACAGATACCAATGCTGATTACGTTTCTCTGGCCCGGTGACAGCAATCGTCACCCAAGAATCAGTTCTTGCCTCACTCAATGTCGCCTCAGGCAGTTTGGGGTGAAAGCGCCAACATGACGGACCGGGGTAATCCCTACCTGAAACAACTGATGTTCCCTGGAGAGGCTGAGGCTCAGTTCCTGGTACGAAGGAAAATATTGCACCTCCTACCCCCCCAAAGGTTAATCTAGTGACTACTCTCAGGGGTAAAGGGGCACAGATGCCATCTTCTGCAGACGATTTGGGATTCAGCCTCTCACACCTTTTGTTTGTGCCACAGAAGAGTAAAGCAAAATATTGTATTAGCCTTGAAGAGAATGATTTAAGTGAAATATTTCAGGTTGGTTTGCTAAGGAAATGAAGCTTCTGTCCTTTTGGCTCTCCACTTCTCTGCCAGTCAGTCTTCTTAACAACTTTTTAGCCTGTTGGGCAATTTAACCCAAATCTGAAAGAGGAGCAGAAGTCTTAAAGACAATTAACTGCATTTTTGAAATCTGCAGCTGGGAAGTGGAGAGAGACCCAGCGTGAAAACCCCATTGAAAAGAGGGCAGGAAGAACTCGGATGTGATACGTTATGTGGCTTGGTAGTAGCCAGCTGCCCAATCTGCATATGCATGGCTCCAGATTAGCCAGGGTATGTGTTATTTCTTGCCTGACAGATGTCAGAGCCTTTACAGAGGGAGACAGAACTATTGTGGAGGGAGCGAGGGAAGGAAACGGGATACAAATCTGTAGGAAACCAGGCTCCATGAGCTTTGATACTCACAGGACAACTTGTTTTCTTTTTCACTTTTGGTTAAGAAAAAATTACAAGCATTGTAGGGTTGTACCTAACCAAATGCTTTTCTTTTGCTCCATCTTCTCTGTCAGCTAATTAAAAACCCCTCCGTTGTGTAGCCTAACATTTAAAAAAATCAAATTGTGGAAATATACGTAGTAAAAATGGCACAAATAGTGACTTCCAATGTCCAGAGTGCTAGCAGGCAGCATAAGTGTCACCAACAGAGAGAGAAGGGGCAGGATGAGGTAGAAAAGAAATTCGGGGTGTTCGGTCCCTTTTTCAGGGAACTGTGGGAGCAGTGGCAGGGAAACAAGACAGCTCTGGGTTAACAGGGCTTGACAGCAGGAGCAAACGGGAAGGCTAGAAGGTGGCAGCATGCTGTGGCGAGCTCTCAACACATGGAAATGCACCTCCAAGAAATGGCAGTCACCACTTCATCAAATTTTCTTTTTCATCTTATAGCAATTAATCCAAGCTTTCTACACCCAGGCTGTCCCACTACCCAAATCAGACACTAGGTTTTGTTCAGATTTTTTCTTGGTAAATTATGTGGAGAAAAAATAGATAACCTCCTCCTCACCCTAACCCAGAGTCCTAACACAAAAACTAGCAACAGGATGAATAGGGAATGATGAGAAAATCCATCCTGCTCCTTGGCTGCAGTGCTCCTTTCCCCGCCCGGATCCTCTGCCTCCACTTACATGAATGCCAGGGTCTAAATATTACTACGAACTGGTTATGCTGCTCTCACAGCAGTTAGACCTGTCCCTCCACACCAGCGTCGACACGCATCCCGCCGCACGCCTGGCCGAGTCTGAACAGGCTTCTCTAAAATATTCCCAAAGTTAAGTATAATTTTGTCCCAGCTCGTGGTCTTTCCTGCTCACCAGCCTTTTCCACCGCTTCCTTGCATGCTCACTTACGGCAGGTTTCACTATATAATAAATACCAGCGCCCCGTGCCCCTCCTGTCAGAGCTAGCTGTGCTCCTCCAGGCTCGGAAGACATTCCAGCCACACGGTCTCTGACAGAGCAGACTCCACTAACTGTAATTCACTGTTTGTCCCAGCCTTTACATATGTGATTTTTCTTTGTCTGCCTTAATCCAGCGCAATACGGAGTTCTTACAGATTCTTTGCTGAGCCTGTTCTCCTTTGGATTTAAATCAGGACTTTACTAGAGCCGTCTAAAGATTAATTATCATACAGAACAGTGCTTAGAACATGACTGACCATCCCAGCAGGTATCAGGTTATTGTTTAACTCTACTCCCTTGTCTTTGTGTATCTATTATTAGCTCCTATTTCATGCTTGGCATATGGTTACACTTAACACTTTCTCTAGTAAAAGAGAAAGCTTGCACTGTAGCTCCATGGAAGATCACACTGGAACAACGACAGAGTATCTTGAGCTAGCAGTTCACTGGAAGAGAACACAGCAAGTACCTTATTCCTCAGGTTGTAACATCTTTAGGGCAGGAACATTTTGGGATTGTTTTAATTATCAGTATTTTCAAATCAGTGTTTGTCCAGGACCTATTGCAATTGTCCAGGTCCATGGCTGCAGCTCTAGGACCAGACTGGGACCAGCGTCGTGGTGGGACCTTAACGGCAGTCAGAGCAGCAGAAATGTGGAGGTAAGAGCAGAAGGAAGCCAAACACAACGTGAAACACTTTCTTGTGTTGCTTTTTTATTTCTCATTGTTTCTTCTGGGGAGCCACACAAGGAAACTGTCATGATTTCCTTCATTTTCTAGACAGATGCTAGCTGGGACACACCACATCAAGGTCTTCAGAAACAAGCACTTTTTCCCTTTAAAGGACCCATAACCAATGACATCAACCAAAGACCTCCCCAAAAGAATACTTTAAGTTCGTCTTGTGGGCTTCCATGCTATAATCCAGCTGGAGAAGACAACCAAATCAGTGGCACTTGGTGAAGATAAAATCTTTGTCTTGTGGGACACTTGGGCTTGTTTTTCTCTCTGAGAAAACTGCTGTTAGGGGCTGCCCACAGAGATTTAGGGCCAGGCAGAGATACCTACTTGCCTGGCTGAAAAACCTCTGTGACCCAATCATTCCCTCAGCGTGCAGCAGCCCTCTGTCTAACACGGACCTGGACATTTGGGATGTCATCGGTGGCCCTGACATTTGAGAGAGGGGGTCTTGCAAAGACTAGAGGCTGAGCAACAAAGCGCATTTAGAAAAAAACACCGAGCTTACTCATGATGTTGCCAACTTTCAAAGATACGCTGTTGTGCCTGCGCAGCACGTCAGAAAGCAAATTCTGGTTCCACGCAAACGACAAACACCTTAAACCCTGCTGCGTACTTCGTGAGCGAAGCTGAACGTGGAGCATTTGCGCTGCGGCTTGGTGACTTGACAAGCACAAACAGCAATGGTTGTGAGGAGCAGGGCTGGCTTCTCTGTGTACAAAAATACAGCCTTCATTTACAGCACAAATATTTGAAGGCAATTCTCACCAATTTCTTCAGCACAAGAAAAATTGTTACCTCTAGCCATCCTCATTGCCAAAACTTTAATCCTTATCAAATGGAAATCACCATCTGTCCATTAGATCAATGACTGGCACTTGGGTCTCATTGATTTAGCTATTATGGAAAAGATATCATATGAGATACATGATAAATTAGACTCTGTCATGGATATTTGGTCAGATTTTGCTCAATCTTTCCAAATGAGATAATTAGCTATAGCTTTCTAATTTTAAACTAGTGTAAGTGTTACAGATTAAGTGACTGTAATCTCTCTTTCTTATCCACTTTTCTTTTCACATACATGCATAATGAGGCTTTTGTCTATAATTTTGGTGTCACACTAAAAACTTTAAAAGATCTAAGGAGGAGATTTTTCCCCCTTAGTTTGATATGTCAAACTTCTTTATTAGTCAGAATCAATCCTTATAAACCAATCCAAAATTATTCTCTCTGTGTATTATAAATAAATAACAAAATGCCCCAAATAAGCTTCAGTCATTTGATCAAGAATTGCACAATATTTTTACATCTTAAACACCTTTTCTTGAAACAATCGCAATGCCACCCCAGACGTCTATCATGGCTGTCATAATTTTAAAATGTATGTGCATTTCTTTTAAATTTCTGTCATACTAGAAAGACAAAGTAATAACTGCAGAAACATGGCAACTGCCTATGTTCAAACATGTAATCTGGGGGTTTTTCCCAAGCTGGCGTTTATAAAGGTCTCACAGGCACACACTTGAAAGCAGCTGCCATTGTCACCATCTCTTTGAAAGTCAGCCCTCCCTGTGGCAATTGCAGAACCTGGCTTTGTTACAGCGGATGCATGCGGAAAGGCAGTGCTTCTTATTATGGGCTACGTGGATACATAGATTTAATCCATATGATCGCCTATTATCTTTCTTCCATCCATGTCCCATCCAGCAGACTCCGAAGGCACTTTTTTCTCCCTTTCTTTGAGTTGGACCCATCAGTCCTCACAAGTTTTGAGCACAATTATGGTGGTCTACAACTGACCCTTGCTACCTCACCCCTCTGCGCTCTGCTTTGCACCCCAATGTCACACTTGAGAGGCTTTTAGGGGTGTCTAGCTCTTTACTTCATGCAGGCAGAGGGAACACCATTGGTTTTGCTGCCAAAAGTAGCAATATCACCTCCTGTATCCCCCCGGTCCCCATCCCCAGCTCCTCCGGGACAGCCCTGCAGGCAGCCGGCTCAGGGGACTGACCGTGGTGAGTGATGGCGTGATTTCCATTTCCATTTCATGGTCGTCCATGGGGTAGGTTACACAGGTCAGTCGGCGGAGGTGTTTTGACCCGTGCTTGCAGGTATGATGGCGCAGGCTGACGGCAATGAGAAGCACGGATGGAGATGCCCACTCAGGGCCAGGGGCAGTCAGGACTGCTTCTTCTGGTGGCAATGCTGGCTTTAGCAAACATAAAGTGTCTACGAAGCTACACATTTAAGTGGTAATGAAAGTGTATATATCTGGCCTCACTTTCCCAGCGTCAGACGCATTATCCCCCAGTCTGCTCCAGAATGAAGCACCACAGCTGATGCTGAAAACGGGAGAGTTTCTTACCGATAAAGGTTGGAGAGGAGAGCACCAGGCAGCCCGAAGGGCTTGAGCCTTAAGCTTCAGCTGACATTAGAAGAAGCCGTATCTCTGTATCTAGCACAGCACCAAACCAGCAGTCAGCCCTACCTGGTTAGTTCAGGAGCAACGCCACCCTCAGCTCCCCCCTTCCTCCTTTCCTACCCCACAGGCTTTTACCAACTGTTTTAAAGTACTTCTCTCTGTGAGCAATTACCATGTCCTACTTGTTTAGATTAAGTTGCTGTCAGTTCATTTTCATCCAGATTCGTACTTCAGTCAGACATTGAGGAACTGCTAATGAGATAGCGTAATCTGAGTTCAAAGAAAAATAGCAGAGCAGAAAACATTTTTCCTGGTTAAAACATTCTCAAAATTACCTTATACACTGGGCTACACGTCTCTTGTAAAGTCGTGGCCACTGAATTTGCCACAGGATCCAGGGTAGCTTGCAAAATTATGATTCTACCATTTTCTTGAAAATACTCAAAATAAAATTAGTTCCAATGGGATTTTTAAGACTTCCAGATTAATTTGAACTGAAGCAGATTTATCCTCTTGGACCTGCAAACAGCATAAAGCAACATCTCTCAAGGAGGTGAGGACTGTCCCACTCATTTCCAGATGTTACTCCTGAAGGCTAACAGAGATGATGCAAATTTCAATACTTAATTATTTCAACTGTTAATCCTCCTAATAAAACTAGAGCTATATGGCTAATGGGATGGTTATTTTCCACTATACAACTCCCACTCACTTGTCAGGAAACCCTTATATGTAATATCTCCTCAAATCCTACATTGCAGTTATGAATAGGTAGGTACATTGTTGAAAATCAATGCTAGAATAAAGTTAGCAAATAACACAACTACGCATGGCCTTTGGAATGATTATTATGTTTAAGTTAATTAGAAACATTCTTTTTTTTTTGGTTATCTCAACCTGCCTCAGAATTTCCAACGAATTGTTACAGACTGCCACAGAAATGAATAAATCTAGCTAGGGGAGCCAGATGTACACAACCTTGCCGCAGAATACTCAAGCCCTTGATTTTATAAGGACGGGAAAGAGGCACAACATCTAGGTGTACAATAATGCAAAGGCTGGGCAGCGAGAATACAGACATACACGCACCCCTGGCACTAGCACTTTCCTGCGTCAGCCTCGACTACAAAAAATGGAGCTTTGAGCCTCTAAACAGGCGCAAAATCTGCCTGTCTTTTGCCTGATGCTACTCCAGCGAAGCCAACGGCAGTCTCTGACATTTCACTGGATATATGCTAGTGCAGGATTCGCTGCTGCTGTTTTCTCGCAAGCTCCCATTTCCTTAAAGTTGGCTGCACTAGAACTTTTAAAGCCAGGCAAACTGAATCTGTATTAGCTTCCCATTATTTTTTCATGATACCTCCTAGCCACTGTAACTTCCTCGGTGCTGTAGGATTTACAGCTGATGTCCTGAAAGAAAGTACTTTCATGACCCTGAGGACAAGTATCATGTATTTCCAGTTTTGCTGTGTTACTAAAAAAACCCCACAACAAAACCCAACAAAAAACCCCAGTAAGACACAAACCCAGAAGAACTACTAAATGAGGGTACCTAATAATGAGGTAATTCGCAAGATCCTGTTTCACAGCAATCTAAGCTGCATACCAGCTTCAGTGCACAGCACAAAAAGTGATGTAAAATGAATTAACATCCAGAGAGCCTGTGCTACCACTGAAACTCGCTGCTGTCAACTTCTACGTGAGAACTAATTGCTCATATGATTCACTTTTAGGTTCTCTCCTACCTTCCCATGTAACTTCCCCTCTATTTGCAGTACTATCTTCAATAAATCTAATTTATTGCCTGGTTACTATTTCCTAATGTGTCTTTGTTTGAATAAGGCAAGAGTCGGCATGGGCATCTTTTGTTATTCAGCAGAACTCTTGCTTCAGTAAAGTAAGTCACACTTGTCCTCGTCTTTTTGTTTTTCTTTAATAAATGCCATATACGTTGTCACTAATTTAAGGGTTTTTAAGCTCATATAAAGTGCACAGATTCACGACAGAAAATGCATAAAATCGGAATCTACTTCTATTGCACACATACTATAAGATATATTCAGGTAGAGTCCTCTTTGTTTTAATACTCCTTATCAAAGATGTTTGTTCTTAGGGTGTCACAAAAAATAAACTCGGAGAGCAATGTTAAAAAACATTTGTACAATAGTGACACCACATAAAAAAACCCCCAAACCCCAAATAAACCAGAGCAAACCCCCCTACCATATAGTTTAGGCCAAGCTGCCAAATCCTATTACAAATTCAATCCTATTAAAACGTTCCCAGGTTTAAGCCTGCTTTGGAGTTTTTCATAGGAGTGCGTGACCCCAACCCAAACCCCTCCATGTGTGGTCAAGGGACCTGCGGATAATTGTAAACTTCACGGGCTCCCATTAATCTCGGCACAGTCAGATATTAGCGCTTGTAAATCAGCACCTAAACAAGGACAATAGTTAAAGCCATCAATAGTCTTTTAATGAGGCAGATCAAAAACAAATGAAAGCAGCGGGACACTGGGATCTGCCAAGGAGGGGCAGGGAAGCCAGGGGGCTTTGTCTTCCTCCCTCGCACACAAGTAGATGGAAGGAGTCCAGGACCTCTCCTCCGGTTGCCGGGCCCGCCGCGAAACTCACACGCGCGGCCGTGGGGGGGCACGCACGCGGGGGGTGCACGCGTCCGCGCGCGCGCGCGCGCGTAACGCTCCCGCCCCGGCGC
This sequence comes from Phoenicopterus ruber ruber, assembly GCA_009819775.1. Taxonomy (NCBI): domain Eukaryota; kingdom Metazoa; phylum Chordata; class Aves; order Phoenicopteriformes; family Phoenicopteridae; genus Phoenicopterus; species Phoenicopterus ruber. Next base: position 83,040,151 of record CM020217.1, read on the forward strand.
CGGGGCGAGTTGGCGGCCGCCTGAGAACAGCCGGCTGTTACCGACGGCCGCCCCGGGGGGCGCGGGTACGCGCGGCCCTCCGGCGCGCTCCCACCCGGGGAGAGCAGCCCGGCGCGGCTCCGCTCCGCTCGGCAGCCGGGGGAGAGGCCGCCCGCCCTCCCGCCCGCCGGGCGCCGCCTCGCCGCCGCGCAGGCGCGCCCCGGCTCCCCCCGTTGCCGGGCAACGCGCCGCCGCGGGCAGCGGGGAGGGCGGGCGGCGGCGCTGCGCGGGGCGCTGAGGCGAGGGGCGGCGGCGGCGGCGGGCCCGGCCCTGCCCGGCCCCGCTCCCCCGGGTGCCGCCGGCTCGGAGCTAGGAGGAGAAAGAGGAGGAGGGGAGCGGCGCTGCCCGCGGAAGCACAGGCCGCCAGAAGCGCCCCGGAAACTTGACAGGGGAGCGCTGCCTCGGGGAGCTCCCCCGAGCGGTGCCCCAACCGTGCCCGGCTTGCCTTCAGAAAGCACCCGGTATTTGGACGGGGAATGCCACCCCACCCCCCACCCCCCCCAATCACCCCCGAAGGCCTATATTTTGGGTTCCCAAAGGTAAAGAGTTTAGTGAGAAACTGGAGGTGAAGCCCGGCCCCGTTTACGGCAACAGGGACACCCTGTCAGGAGCCCCTCACCCCCGAGCAAACGGGTTCGCCTGTGTAGTACAAGGGGGGCGGGAAAGGGGGCGAGGAAAGGGCCCACCAGCCGTACCTGCTTCTGTGGGTAAGGTTTGCCTGGGGAGGATATGTTTTGATAGCACCTTGATGCGACACTGAGCTGCTGCTTTCAGCTCCTGCCGCGATGGAGACTACAGAAAGCTACGCACGCCGAACCAGGGCTGCGTGGGCCGGGAGGTGCTGCCAGGGCAGCAGGACAGACGCCGGTCTCTTGCTCTCAAGTGAATATAAGGGTTTTTTTTACCTCTATGTAAGAACTGCAGAGGTTGCATGTGAATAAGAGTTAGTCATTAAATCACTGGGAAATAATTCTGTGGCTAATAATATTTTCTTTCTCTTTCTAATGAGATCACCTCACACTCACTGGCACTGATACAAACATTCACAGCTAAGTGCTCAAAAGAGGTTGAAGTACAAACTGTATATAATTCACCGCTTGAGAAAACACTATTTCAGCACCACACAATGCGAGATACTCTCAAGTATTCCTGAGGCAGGAAGAGTGTACCACAGTCAGGCTGAAGTGACTGTTTACATCAACCTGATTGCACTTATTCTTTAGTAAAGCTAACAGCTCTCCGCATTATTAGCCCATCTTCTCAGTCCTGAGGACCTCACAGATAAGGGACGAAACCTAAATTACGTGGTGCCAGCATGGTGTGTGCTAGCACGTGCAGTGCTACAGATGGGCAGTCGGAAGCGCTTCGGCGTTGGCTTGGCATGAAAGGGTGCTTTTCCCGGATGCCCAGACAGCTTTATGAGGAAGCCTGGCAAAATCTCCTCCTCACAACGCCCTTGCCGTGGTCACAGCCAAAAGGTGGCACTGTTCAATCCGTCATCCCTGTCCGTGCAACACCCAGGCAGGTGCCTACCTCCAACAAGGTCTTTCGTCTCACCCCAGCGCCGTTCTTGTGCCGATTTTCATTGCAAAAAACCTCCTCTTTCCCTGGACTCAAAGGAATTAAAAAGCTAACAGAGTTAGCGAACCTTATAAGCTGAAGAACAGAAAACAACTGCTAGAAAACTCACTGGTTTCACAGACCCCCCCGCTCTGGCTTTGCTGAGATGTACCCAGACAACTTGTTCAGTCCACGGTTTGGTTTTCCTGCTCTCACGCCAGAATAGAAACATGGAATTTAATGATATTTGAGGCTCGCTGACTAAACTTGTGGTTTCAGGAGTAAAGAGTGAAGCTTGAATGAAGAAAAGAGTAATGCAGAAGTAATGACTATCCAAGGCATGCTGTCGTATATGCATTGAATAGTAACACTTATCACATATACACACACACACATATGTATATGCGTACATATATACGAAAAAGCACTTTTCAGTTATGAATATACAATCTGAATTTTTACATGAAAAACATCATTTTGATGATTTTTTTTTTTTTTTGCAAAATAACTTCATTTCTCCGATAATTTCTTTCATAGGAAATCTGAAAAGCAAACAAATTTGGTCCTGAGAGTATACAAAACCAAAGACGTCATTGGATTTCCTGTGAAAACCCAGAAAACCAAAAGAAAAAAAATGACCCAAAGCAAGTATTTCCTTATATATTTAACGGGAGAAGCCTAGTCTTAATAGCTGAGTCTCTAAACAGGAGTCATTATCCTTTTTATGGATATAGGATAGTATAGAACAGAGAAGCACTCAAATTCGCACACTGAGTCAAGGGCACAGTAATGAGTAGAGCATAGTCTATTCTCTCTCTGCTGTCCAATACACTGTAGTACTCTGCCATGTAATTTAATCTAGAACAGGTTGCAGCATTAAATGACAGCAGGGACACAAAATATTGTTGGTGTGTCAACCATAGAAACTATTAAACCCTTCTTAAAATGTTGTGTCTTTGTCCAGTTTTTCCCTTTTTCCCCTCCAAGAGAAAAAAATGGGGAGAAATAAAATTGCTATCTTTCCAATCCCAAGGTGAGAACACTCCTGTTTTTCCTGTACATGCGTAGTTCAATGGAAGGGAATACCACAAAAATAGCAAATCGAGCTGCAAGGATAAAAGGGGATGAAAACCCTGATTAAATATGCTCTGATTATTATTATTAAATATGCTCTGATTAAACACTTTTACACCGGGTGCAATACCGGGTTACAAAACATGTCCTGTTGGCTTGGCCGTAAGGAGTGTCCTCCCGACCAGGAGAGGGGGAAGGGATTTTAGGGTATTTGCAGACTCTCCTTATTCTGACATCAGCCTTTGCCACCAGGGGCCTCGAGGCATTCGGAGCTGTGTGTGGGGTCAGTTAACTCACACTTACCTTCTTCCTCCGAGAGATGTCGGAAGGTAATTCTAGACACCTGCTTATCCTCACCGGGAGTGCCACATGCCACCTCCCTGCTCCGTGTGTATGTAATTGCAAAGCCAGCAGGGGATATTGGATGATATTAGGAGCTATGGCACCATTAGTATGCGCTGCAGCTTCTTGTCATTAAATACGGAGTATACATTCTCTCTATTGTCATCAGGCCTGACTAAGGCAGGAAACTACAGGAGAAGGAACTGATGTTGCAGGCAGGAAAAACAGGAGCAAGCTGAAGTGGTTAGAGCATGACTTTGGGGTGCTTTGCCCATCCTTCACTGAACAATTTATTTTCATAGCTGTCCTGTCCCACTGCCAGGCATATGTGGTTTCTCAAGGGTCAGCCGTGGGTTCCAGCTTCATTGTCACCTGCAGCTGGCATGCTCTCTTGACGTGCAACTCCCTGAAGTCAGCCACAAGCCAGGTACTGCAAGTGCCTCTCTTCAAAACACGTCCCCAGAACAGTGCGTGAGCTTCTCTCAGCATCACTGTTGCCTCGTGTCTCTGTTAGAGGTGCAGGCACTTCTATGCACAAATCATGTACATCCAGACTTCTACTAATGCACTTGATTCCTACTAATTTTGCCAGGCAGTTTAACGAGTGGACATGGTATTAATGTTGCTAGCCAGTCAGAAGTTAGATATCTGCTCTAAACTAGATGTCTTGATGCCATCAGTAGTCATTGGTGAGAATGACTTCTCTTTTTCAGAGAGTCTTTTTCAGAAATAATTTTTGAGTGAGAGGAATCGCTTGCTGAAAGGCAAGGTTTTTTCTGTTTACTCTAGAGGGAGCTTACCTTAGTTTAAACTGTACACCTAACTTCTCAGCCATCAACTTCGTGTAAGATCAGTCTCAGCTTGCTAATTATTATACATCCCTGAATGCTACACTTCAGTTGTCCTTCCCTGCCCGCTACATGTGGTGACTAGTTAGTTCCTAGCTTTATCTTAAATAAATCTTACAGCATATGATGTTGTAAACTAAACTATTAAAATATCATACTCATTATCACCAACTTCTTGTTTTACAGAACTTTCTTAATAATCATGGCAGCTCTATTTGTGAGGGAGGTTCATCAGTCAAAAAGGGATAGAACAATGTATGATTCTCAGTATCTTTCTGAACACTGAACCTCAAAGTATGTTGTGAGTTAGACAAATGTGTGTGATGTTGTATGACACAGAAAATTAGAGTAAAAACTTCATGAGAATAAAATTAGAATAAAAACTTCATAAGAACAGATACTACATATGATTTCAAATGATTCTTACGCTATAAGAATGGTGAAAGATACTGTTAAGATATTGTAAATAAACCTGTTCTCTCAAAATTTGTGGCATCATTTTATAATTTTAAGAGGTTCAGGAAAATGGAGTGGTATTATATGATCCAAGCTCTCATCTTGTTCTAGCACCTGGTGAGTTTAGCGTAGAGAAGAGGTTCAAGTGTAAGCACGTGGCGTGTGCATCTTTGGGAAACAGTTTGTTGGAGGCAGGACCTTGTAAGTGCCTTAGAGTGAAAAGCTTACTAGGATGTTCTGAAAATTTGCATGATAAGTGTCCGTAAAGTCACAGGGTGCAGTCCTAGTCCTATTTAAATCAGTAGGGTTACTGATTTAATAGACCTTTCGTCTGACTTTAGTGCTGCCACTCTTGTTCTTATTAAATCTGTTTTGTGGCCAAAATATTGAAATTCTGGGCATTAATTTTCTCAGGAGATAATCAAATAAGAACGCAAATTTTATATCTTATTTAAACCATGCTTTTGCTACAAGTAAATCAGGAAAGCAAGAAACAAAATGAAGGCTACAGTGTGAGGTTTTTTGTGTGTGTGGAGAGCTTATTAGTTATATCTCCAATGGTTTGGTTAAATTCTGTTGCCTGAACTGTAAAATATTAAAGATCCAAGATAAAAAAAGTGCTCCCATGCTTCAAATCTGACCAATTCTATTACGTGCACTATTGAAGGATGAAACTTTTCTCTTGGATCAAAATGCTGGCAAGAAATATTTATATTTTATATAAAGCTATCTTCAAGGAAACAAGTAGACAGAGTGAAGCAAGCAGCCATAAAATAACTTCTTTGATTTTGAAGTAGGTCAACACTGGGTATATTATTCTTATTGCAACAGTCATGTTAAGCTTTTCAATTAGGAAAGGATGCGTCTATGAAGTTCATCCAGTTTTTATTGATCCCTATGTCATTTTTAAGGTGATGAATATCTGTATCGTATGCAGCTAAGCTAAGGCAGCGTTTCTTTCCTGACTTCATCTGTCGCTGAAGGGAATGGCTTTGGCCATGTCAGTGCCCGACCACTTTACCATTAAAGGACTTTACATTAAAGAAAGCTTCATATATTTTTAATGTCTGTTACAATGCCACCAAGCTCTAAACTCCTTCTCAGTAGACAGTAGCTTCCTCCAAAAATTCTGATCCATATATTTCCAAGCCCCCAAAACATTATTCCAAGCCTGGATCTCTGGGAAATTATTCCAAGTGCTAGATACACTTTGAAGCAGTGGAACCCGCTATTCCATCCTCTCAAGACAATGAATTTATTGCTTCAGCATCCCCAGATCCAGACACACGCTTATGACTTCACTGTGGAACTGGGGAACCATCATTTACTTTTGAAGAAAGGGAATTAGGCAAGGCAGAATTTCTAGTTCACTACAAGAATGACTTATCCAAAGCAAATTTCTCTTACACAGCCTACTCTGCTACTGAGTGCTGAAAAACCGCAGTCAGCCTCCTTGGTCTAATTCCTTTACAGCTGTGATCCTCAGGATGGGCAGAGTCCATAAGCTGAGGCAACTTGGCTCTTTAATATATAAGCATGGGAGACTCCCACTTCACAGAGGGGCTGTTCCTTAAGGAAGGAATAAGAATTTCTCTTTATTTTTGTCAGGCTGACAGAAGGAGCATTTTCAGTTTTCTAACCAACCGAGTCCTATGGGAAGTACCTGTGCTCTCTATTTTTGGCAGGTCATTATATGGATGAGCTACTGAGATCATTTGCTCAAATGCGCTGTGCGGAGAGTTGCAGAAATGGGGGTAGTTTCAATACTGATGACCAGTGTCTCTATCCTACCTAGTTGTGCAGGTACCCAGTGCCTAACAGAAACAACATCTATTCATCCCCAGATAGTATAAGAACACAAAGTATAGGTGACAGTGAGGGTTGTGATCCAATCAGACTTAGAAATGGAAGGGTTTGTGCAGCTGAAATTGAGTTTGTCACAAGACAGGGATATATTCTTTTTCCTCAACGTATCACAGTACATAATTTTCTTGAGTATTTTTAGACTGTGCTACAAAAGAATAACTCTATAGAAAATGTTAATATTTGTTCAGAGTAATTCCTTTTTATCATGCTTCAAAAAGTAACGAAATTGTAGTCTTGAATCTGTTCTGTGTGGTCCTTGGACATGCCCGCAAGTAGAATTAAAAGCGCAAGAAATAAAAATACTAAGAAATCATGTGATACTCATACACCACCTTCCAAGACAGACTGAATGGATGGACTAAATCTTTTACCCTGTGGCCACCTGGTACTGTGGTGATCTATTTAGAAATGAGCTATTCTGCCTCATCTTGCAAGTATGAAGGCTCTCTTTTTTAATTTACAATTTTTTTTTCCTTAGTTTCACAGTGCTATGCTAGCAAAAGGAGATATCCAGAGGTATCTCATTACTTCCTGTTATCTCAATCCCATCTAAGAGGCAAAAGATTGCTCCAAGGGCTTGTTGCTCCCTATCCCTAGGCGAGACTTTTGTATCCAGTATATTTTTCTTCCTTGTCGCCTTCCCCCCACCAGCAGAAAACTTTTTTACAAACATTCCAACAGCAGGTCATGACCACCATGACCACTGAACAAAACTGAGAAAACGCAATAAAACCCGGTCTCCTGCTCTTCCTCAATCCCCTACCAACACATCAAAGACACAAATGCTTATCTTTTCCATCCTTGATACCACCCAGCACTCCATTCAGAGCGAATGCCACAGTATTTGGTTTCATCAGTCATGCCTCCTCTCCCTTCCCCTCCCTCTCTTGTGGCTTAATGTCACCTACTTTCTTCTACTCTTCCCGTTGGATCTTCCTTGAGATGTCTCAGAAGAGCGTCCCACCCATCCTGGCATCCTTCCAGCTCTGGTGGACCCTGCCCTGGTCCCTCAAGCACGGATCAACCCAACCTCCCGTTTTAGGGTTCCTTTCTCTGTTTTTTAGTTTTTTGCTGGATGCGGTGGCTGCCACTAACCTAGCTGAGAAGGTAGACTTGTGCTCTCTTTGGCTTTGGTCGGCGTGGCCTAACCCACGCTGCCTTTGTGCCGTACCTTCAAGGAGTTTTTCTTACCAACACAGCACGGTGGACCGGACCAGCGTGCCAGGCTGCGTGTTGTTAACAGACCAGCAGAATAACTGGAATCTGCTGGAGGTGCAATTAAGCCTTTCTTCCAGTTTCCTTTCATGTGTGCCAGATTGGCCTAGCCTGCCATTTTATTGAGCCTGACAGCAGCTTTCATCCAAGCGACATTGATGAGAGTGCGTAGTTGCTCACACCATCAGCCTGCCAGCTCCAATGGACAATCTGAATAGCTGTGATCCTACATTAAAATGTCAGCATTAAGGGAGGAGAGTGCACCATTTTGTTGCACAGCTGTAAAACCACTTCAGCAAGGCTTTCAAGCTCATTATTGCACAAGCAAGGGGTTTCAAGCATGAGTGCTCATGCCCTGTTCTCCACTCCCCCCCTCTTGTCAGCCTTGCTTCTATAAATATGTTTTTTTTTTTTTATTTTTTAAAATGGTATTCCCTGTCTCATCAAGGAGCAGCTCTCAGGCTGGGGCAGCAGCAAGGTTGCAGACGTAGCAACAACACAAACTTTACAACTGTGGAGCAGGACAGTCTAAGCAAATGAGGGGCTGTCTTTCTGAGACAGTTAGATCTCATTTTCAGTAAATTGCATGCAGGCTGTCTTGCCAGTAGAGAAACAACACACTACCAAAAAGGTTTTTGGTAAGTGGCTGACGGTAATTCATTATTCAAACAAATAAAGTAAAAAAAAGGTGTAACATCTAACTGCAACACTTACTTTCCCTCTGTGAGGAGGACATATCTGCTCACAAATTCTTCATGATAAGGTCCCTTAATTCTGTCTCAATTGTGCTGTGCACTTTGCAATGTCTTTACACAGAAGGGTACTCTGGAAGGGTAAGAAAAAACAATAAATTTACTAGAATGTGATAGTGAAATAAAAAAAATATATTATTTTATAGAAAATAAAGATTCATGTGGAAATAAATATATATATTTACCACTTCTCTCACTGAGCCACAGCTTTCCTTTAAAGCATCTCCGACTCTCCAAATATACTTGAAATTCCTGTCAGGTGCTAGGAAATGAGCCTTCCCACATACCCTCTCCTCTCCTCTCCTCTCCTCTCCTCTCCTCTCCTCTCCTCTCCTCTCCTCTCCTCTCCTCTCCTCTCCTCTCCTCTCCTCTCCTCTCCTCTCCTCTCCTCTCCTCTCCTCTCCTCTCCTCTCCCTCTCCGTGGGGCAGTGACGGGCGCTGCTGCAGCTGCATCTTGCCACAAGTGGACACTTTCCTGAGTACAAGTAAATTCACTTGCGCACACAGTGTACCTTTAATCTTCTTTATGGGAAAAAGAAGTTTTTACAGCTCTAGCGGTGCAGAGGCCTTTTACCTAGACTGACATTTCATCTCAAAACTGCAGCACCCTGTAACGAAAGAGCCCCATGCCAATTTGCCGGCTTGGCCAGAAGCGCCTTGGGTGCTTTGCACTGTTGCGGGCCGATTTCTAGTTTTGATCAAAGCCCTTTTGGCTTCACACCAATGCCCAGCAGCCAGCAAGATAACTTGCTGATGGCTCATCGTAGAAGTGATCTCTGTACGTGCTGACTAGACCTTTCAGCTGCTGGTATTCTGCAATTTTGCCAGGTATTTGTAGAGAGCCCAAGTATCTGACCACTCTGCCAAGCACCGCAACGGTTTCTAGTCCCATGGAGGCATTTTCCAACCTGCATTTTTGTTTGTCTGTTGTTCTCCTTGGGAATTCCTTGACCATTTTCCCTTATATCAAGTAAACAGATGTTGAAATGGTGGAAGCACACCTCTGTGTTTGGACCAACATGACCACCTAGAGAATTGTCAGAGGAATTTAAATAAAAAGGCTGCAGCCATTGAAGGTAACATTGTAAACAACATCAAAAGCTAAACATTTCTTCAGCTTTCGAGCACTGAAGAGGATAGTGTTATCTACGCCGATATTTTGCTTCTAAATTTGGTTGCCATTCATAATACAAGCTGGAAGTGAAAGTTTGCAATGAAAATCTGGTCTGCAGAAAAGGAAAATTGCTTTTGGAATGGTGAATTTTAGTAAATAAATACTGATTGCTGAGTTCTTTCTCAGGCCTCAGGGTAGGTTGTACTCTTATGAGCTCAAAAGATAAATCTGATGAATACAGTTACCTGCAATTGAGTAGAAGCACAAGTTATCCATTAACGTTAGAGCTCATTTTGCTAAACTGTAGTCATTCGGAGCTTAGGATCCGGTGCAAATTAGTGTCTAAGAAAGATCCCTGTGCAGTCAATCAAAATGGTTAAACACCTCCGGATAATGAATCCAATTCTAGAGGAAGTGTTAGGGGTGGAATGACTTGCTCTTTGGAAGTTCTTGTTCCCGCCCCCCATGGACTATGGACTCAGCTTTGAGAGCAGCCACCTAACCTATAGGTGCCTGTGACCAGGTGAACTGAATTCCACAAAGAATTGTCAAACTGGCTTCCTGCGCGTGCGGTCAAAGTAACTGCCAATCTTTCAGATTATGTTTTATAGTCACTCAGAATATTTAATGGTCCTGAACCAATGGATGTGTTTATTTCTGGATTTTCTCAGACTTCTTGGTCATTTTAACTTTGTTTGAGAATAAGAGAGGTTTCTGCGTTCTGCAGCATGGATATGCAGGCCAGCTGAGGGACTTCATGCAAGTGATGCACGTGTTTCATGGTGTTTCACAGAGTTCTGAAAATTCTGTTCAAGGTGCCTTAAAAAAGGCAACTGTGGGTTTTACCTCATCGTTAAGGATGTAACAGAGCTGCCTGGTAAGTAGGGACTTGATTGGATCTTAGTCTTGGTGTCGGAGTGTTATTGATACAGATTTTTGCAGTAAAATTAGTCCATTACAGTCTTTTTCTGTGTGACCCATCATCTTTGCCAGTTCTTTGAAGCCATGTCTCAAAAAGTTTTTGTATATGATTCAACACTCAGTAGTATTTTTTTCCTAATTTATTAAACCTTGTGCATTTACTTTGTTAATCTGATTGTCTTGTGACTTTCTCCAAGTGTATCTTGAATCTGTGATCTATTTTCCATTAAATTTGTTAAAATTGTTAAAAAAGAAGTCTGTTTAAGAAGAGGAGACAAGAATAATCAAATTCTCACAAGTTTTACAGAAAGTGGTAGGTAGATGAGAGGCCCACAATTAGACACTTTCTGAAGGAAAGGCAGGCCGTGTGTGTTCGCACAGTCGTGTGGTTGGCCCGTTAGGTATTCAGCTAGGTCCAAACTGGTCCCAGTGCAGGCTGTCCCTTGCCCTGTGGTGTTGTCAGAATGGATGTGTGCAGAAACAGGGCTCTTTGCAGGGGAAGATATTAGAGGGATGGTGACAGAGAGCAAGGCTCCGTTGGAAACCGGGCTGCTTTAGGCTGCACAGAACAACTTCTTTGTAAACATGTTGATAAAACTTTCTATTATTCAGATCCTTTTTTATCACTTATAACAGATTATTACTTTATTTACTGCACTTTAGGAGAGCTGATACGTGTGAGGCTACTCTCCACCTCCAATAATAGTGTGCGTCTTCTCTGACTGATTCTCAGTTGGTATTAGCATGCTTAAGTTGTCATCTGAACCAAACACTTTCCTTTCCTGTGCTCTGACTCTTTCCAGAAGATCAGTCATTTATACACATTAGCACTTGAGATGTGATTGGAACTTAAAAATTCTGTTTATGCAAAAATTAATCATTGAAGAACATCAGATATAATTTTAGGATTACGTGGGCAACTTTAAGAAGGGGTGGCAAACAGCCACATCTGCTATTTCCTGATGTATAAATTCAAAAGTTTGCTAGTCCATCAGGTTGTTTATTTACGACCAGCATTCTTCTGGGCAGCTGCCAAAGAAAAGGCTACACCAGGTCAGTGCTTCTCTTCTTGTGTGCATACCTGTTCTTTTATGCTTTCCCATATGTACTGTTTAAATCAACCATGACCTGTAGGCGCAAAATTCTGCAGTATTTAGAGGAGTTGTTAGTTCATTTTTTAAAAAAAGCTTTCTTCCTATGCTGTGGGAAGGCAGTAAAGAAACAAAGAAAAAACCCAACACAATAAAACATAGAGCCACCCTCAAATAAAGGTTTTCTTTCCTCTGGGTTCAATTTTCTTGATGTCTTAAATGTCTTATGCTTGTGGAGATTTGTTTTACTGTTTGATACATCCCACCTGTGATGCATCACTAAGCACCAGACACCCACAAGGGAGCAAGCTAAAATGTATTTACCTGCTTGGAATTTTCCTTTTTCTGAAGTGGCTGTGGAGACACCCCACCCAGAACACTGTCTCATTTGCATCACGTCTCTAATCGTCCTTTTGTCCCTCAGAAAGCGCTCCTGATGAGAGCTAAGGGAGAAATCCTGCGATTCCTTCATTTTGGTATCTTGCTTTACCATCTTCATTTCCATTTTTTGTTTGATAAATTAAATAGATAAAAGGGAACATCTCCTGCTGGAGATGGCTAATCTCGCAGAATGTTTATTCATCAGGATTTGTAGTTTGTCTTCCCATTTTGGGCAGTTGGCACTAGTTTAAGAAGCTAGCAAAAAAAAATCAGAGAGCTTCTTTGTTTAGAGGGGAAGAATAATCCAGCTCTAATGGGTCACAGAGGACCCAGTATCCACTTCAGAGGAAGAAAATTACGAGTAGGTAAGTACGTTTTACGTCTCTCTCTAGTTTGTGGGAAGTGCTCTGTTTCTAAATGACCCTTATTTCCCATCTCGGCTCACTGGAGCTAAGGCCAAAGATATGGCTGCGTTATGAACTGCATTTAACAGCTTTCACTGCTCTCCTGGTTCTCGTCATGAGACTGGCAAGAAAGTACAAGGTGGCAACATGCTCCTGTCGCGAAGCAGAGCCAGGTGCCCTGGAAAGCCTGACTAGTCTTGCCTGCTGACACTAGGACTGTAAAATAGGCATCCTTACCAAATACAGCCTGCTTTCCAAACACCACCGCTTCTCTCGACTATGAGTTCCCTGCTCTGTAAGAGTTATTTTGCCACCGCAAAGGGGACAGCTGTAGTCCAGGATGGTTCTCTTCAGAAGTTGCCACATGCTGGAGAAGACATTTGCAGAATCATTAGCTTTGCCCTAACACTGGCTACTTGAAGTCTCAAATTCATTGTCTCCTTTGCTTTGAGAAACATACTGTGTTTAAAGTCCATGACCTTAAAGAAAAATAGCTCATAAACTCAAGACCTTTGTAGTACATGATGAATACTAAATGGCTTTAAAAGCGCATGATGCACTATTTCTCAGGCATGAGTTTCTGTGAATGAGAGACTCAAATATATTTAAAAAGAAAATTAATCACAATGCACTGTTCTAGGCTCACTTAAGTGACAACTATTTTCTCTAAAAAGTGATATTTTGCCAAAAAAAAGTGTTCGACTTCCCCAGCGTCAAAGGAATAGACACATCAGGAATATAGTTCGGGCAAGCCACTGCTTTATGAAGTAACACACCTGGGAGCTATCTTTCCACAACTCATCCAGGACTGGCCTTCTTTTGTCTGCAATCTGTTCTACTTGAGACAGAGCCAGACTTTATCCCTCCTTCTCTCTGACACGTTTGGCTGAGGTTTGCCATCATCAGCAGTCATCCCATCATGCTGGCCTTTGCTGCTGGGCCCGAAGGCCTCCCCTTGTAAGGGACTCCTAAGGGGGAAAAGGTGATGGTCTCTTTATCAGCAGCATCGGGAAAACCAGCCACAGACCTCATCTTCTTTGGGAGAGAGCTTTCTTTCAGTCTGATTTTAATCCCAGGTCACTTCTCACAGTCTGCCTCAAAACACCATATAGCCTTTCATTATCCAATACAAATTTATCAAGGATTCAGTCTCCTTTCTGAACCATTATTTTAATTGAACCACTGAACACATGACAAGTTATGCAAAGTGTATCTTTACTACCAAACTTATTCAAAATCACCATTTTCTAAAAAAAATTAGGAGGAAGAACCCATCAGATTCTTATTACTCAGATTGCCCATTGCTGGAAATTCCTGCTGAGCAGCTGGCTAGATGTTGGCAGCGACACCAACCTGATCTGACCCTACTGAGTCTTAAGAGAGATTTTGTATGTGACGTTGAAAGAAACCTTCTCCATTAGTAGAATGAAATAGTAGACTTTATTAAGAGAAAAGTAACCGGTCTGCCATTTTCAATGAGAATGCTCTGATGCAATGCTGTGATTCAGCAAGAACACAATGATTTGTCATTTGTGCTGTGACAAATTTTAACTGAGAAAATATCAGAAACATACACTCTGAGTTTTTTATCTGGCTGTGTCGTGGTTTAACCCCAGTCAGCAACTAAGCACCATACAGCCACTTGCTCACCCCCACCCCCAGGGGGACAGGGGAGAGAACCAGAAAAAAAAAAGTAAAACTCATGGGTTGAGATAAAGACAGTTTAATAGGATAGCAAAGGAAGAGAGAATAATAATAATAAAAATGATAAAGGAATATACAAAACAAGTGATGCACAATGCAATTGCTCACCACCCGCTGACCAATGCCCAGCCCGTCCTTGAGCAGCGATCCCTCCCCAGCCAACTCCCCCCAGTTTATATACTGAGCATGACGTCATACGGTATGGAATATCCCTTTGGCCAGTCTGGGTCAGCTGTCCTGGCTGTGCCCCCTCCACCTTCTTGTGCACCTCCCCGCTGGCAGCGCATGGGAAGCTGAAAAGTCTTGGTATAAGCACTACTTAGCAACAATGAAAACATCAGTGTGTTATCAACGTTAGTCTCATACTAAGTCCAAACCACAGCACTATGCCAGCTACTAGGAAGAAAATTAATTCTGTCCCAGCCAAAACCAGAACAGGCTAATACTAGGCTTTTTCCGATTAAGTCTGTAGAAAGGTTGTGTAAATGTTAAGGCCTACTAGAGTTTGCAAGTTGAGCTTCAGCTTTTGTCTGACCAAAACATCTGAGACAAAGCTATACCTAAATTTTAGGTAGGAAGTCCTGAGAGGACTTCTGAAAATACCTGTACACATAAAGAATGAGGAGGGATCCTGGCAGATCAGTCTTGGCCATTCCACTGAATGTGGAGGAAAGCAACACAGTGCCTCCCTCAGTTTGAGATGCAAGCTGTCCAGCCTCTCATGCAGGTAGGATCTCACGGACCAAGGTGCTCTAATGAGAAATGGAGGCACTGGCAGCCATGCACAGATGTGACTCGCTCAGGAGGTGAGGGTGGCTGAATGCCCATGTGCCAGATGTGGGGATTTCAAGCAGGAGGCAGGAAAGACACCAACAGGTGACTTGAGGCCCTTATGGAGTTGAAGGAAAAGTAGGATCCTGACTTCTACTTGGGATGGTGCATTGCTAAACTTCCAGACCTTGGCCCTTGAAATGAGTATAGGTTTAACATTACACCATCATTGTGTCAACACTGACACTCCCAGGACTACCTTTCCTCAGCAGAATCCTAACCTAGAGGCTTCTTGGGCTTCTTTGTATTTGACTGGCTTGCAGGGAGAGAGGTGTACACCTAGCATAGCCCTGACTTTTGAGGCATTTTTGTGGACCTTAGGTTTGTATCCCTTGAGGTGGGGGGATCTAGCACCCAATTTTCTCTTCTTTGGGTGTTTTAGCTACTAAATTATAACAGAAGAGAGACCCAAGAGCAGTTTTTATGTTAAGCCACAGCTAAACTTTCCAGTTACAGCTGGGAGAATGTAGGTGACTCAATGTCTAGATCTAAATTTCCTCCTTCTTAGAAGTAAGTTCCTATCCTGCAAGAAAAGAGTGTTTCTGAGTACATTTGCCTCTAACCACAGACAGCTTGGGAGCTTTCCACAGACTTTGGAAGAACATACCGGGTTTTAGCACTGAAGGCTTTGAGTAACACTGTGGTGTAGGCAGTCCAGATTGTTATCTGTGATTTAGGTGGAACTTTGGTTCTTAAATCACAACTTAGGTTGGGTACAGAGGGATGGTACCAGGCCTTTACTTTTTGAGCAAGGAAGCTAGGAATCTCATAGACTCACCAGTCTTAAGGTGTGGATTTTTTAAGTAAAACAGTAAATCTGGCAGAAGTCGTGATAAACATTGCAGTATAATTTGTTAGACCCTATGTATCAGAGAAATACATTTTTTTCCATCCCAAATCCTGAAAATGCTGATATGCTTTTTATTTGCTAAAGATAAGGTAAGAATTCAGTTTAGAGAAAGCCTGAAATATAATTTAATCCTAGTGGGACCATTAGCAGACACATGCAATTTCAACTGCTACACAGGTAAAGCAAGCAGGAATCCTTCATTAGAGGAAGAACAATATTCTGCAATAGTTTCTGTTCTCTTTCCTAGTAGTAATTCATTAGTGTTCATGGGAAAGTAATTGATATTCTATGAGGTAAAATGATAAAATGTTAGTAATACATAATATTATTGTATTAATATTATATGATATAGACAGATAATACATTTCAGCTTAGAAAAAATAAACCAGACATAGGCGAGCTTCTGAGTCCTCTGGAAATCCAGTTTGTATCTTGGGACCCTAGTAGCTAACTTAATAACTTGTTGTATCTCTTTCCATACAGTATCTGATGAAACTAGGACTTTCGTGAAAGCGTGGTAACAGGTCACTCGTGAGCATGCAGGTGAGAAGGTACAGACTCTTGAGCTGCTGAATTCAGCGGTGTGTCACTGGGACTAAAACTTTCCTTTCTGCTATCTGGACCACTGCAATCTGTATGAGCTGATAGCATCCATTGTACTATGACTAAGCGGTGGAATTGTCTGTCTTCCAGGAAGAATTCAACAGCGGGTGCTAAATGCTGTTTTTCCTTACAGTTATAGGTAATTTTTAAACAGCTGTTAAAATTAGCCTATGCAATGGGCTGGAGAAGACTGTTTCCAAGGTCCATGACAGCCAGGTTTCTGAGAACTTGATGGCTTTGCTGCAGGTACCTCATCTTTTTAGAGCTAAATCAGAGAACAAGGGTTGTTATGGGATTTGGAACAAATTGCCTGAATTAACCCCAACAAGAACCCACTATTACCAGAATGGTTTGGCCCGTAGGAGTCTGAAGACATGCTCAATTACTGAAAGCCCAATAACATTTTTGTTAAACAGAATTATGTATGGTGCGAGGTAAAAGCAAATTCAGCAAGCCTGCTTTATTTGCATATTTATTCAACCAAAATCAAAAGAGGTTTATATCTGGGCATGCTAAGCTCCCTGATGTCACTGAGCTAATATTTTATTGTTATTTATTACCAGACATTTTGAAGGTGAAAGATATCGTTGTGTCTTGGCATACTGTATATTATTTGAATTAAGAGTGGTCCAGCTTTTCAAGAACAGGAAGGAAATGTGTGACAACTGAGCGAAGATTAACCGGAGGAAAGTAACTCTGCAGTGCTATCTTCACAGATTTGGTTTAGATTATTTTATAGAGGAGTCAAAGGTAGGCTATCATTTCTTCTGAAATCAGCAGGTCGGAACATGGATGCATGGGTAAAGTTTGACCCATAGGATTAAGTCTGCCATTGCAAAGAGAAGATCGGTGCTATCATATACAACCATGTGTACATGTATGTTTAAGAAAGATTATACAGATATGGAAAATCACATCTACTTTATTGCCCTTCTAAATGTCCTTCCAGGAGCTTTTCTCAACACTGTCAAACATTAAAGACTTCTGTTTGAAAGTGTGGAATTTGCTTTGTATTTCCTTGGAAAGGAATACATCTTTCACTACCACAACCTTCTGTAACCCTCCTGCCCTCCTCACTCCCACACCCCCACACAAAGACACTCCTTAATTGTATTACTGTTAGGCTGACCTCCAACCCCTACTAAAATGAGGACAAGGCTAGTTTTGTGTTTCATGGGATAACAATTTATGAGCAATTAAAAATGAAGAGACACAAAGCATTCATCACAGTCTCAGCTAGACAGGCAGCTGAGGTCAAAGGTTCTAGCAATGAAGTGTGCACAATATATTTTTATTTCTGTTTTCACTAAGAAGGAAACGGGTTAGCTAAAAATTATGGCATGCAGCCTCCAGTTCAAAATAGGTGCACTTAATCTTTCAAGACAGTCCATGCTTGGGCAGATAGGTTATGACAGCACACACACACGCGCGCGCACACACACACGCTTCCAGTATCTGTAGAAGAATTCAGAACATATTATTGGCAAACTCAAACACACAGTTGCTTAAAATGAGAAGCACTGAGTGCCCTGAATGCTTATGCAGCTTACAGCTTAGCAGTTATAGTCGTCATGCGAAACATATAACTTTTTCTCTGATCCCTAAAAATGAAGTATGGTAGGCTTATATCCCTTTTGTTCATATTTCAAACTGCATTTGGGAGCATGGAAACTTCATGCGTTTACATTCCTGAAGCTACAGTAGATAATTTACATAAATATGGAAATGAAAGTTTCCATGTTAGTGTCGGTATCATGATACTTCTGTTTCTCCACAACTGAAAAAAATGCCCTGTAGAGACTTTTTGTTTTGTTTCTGTTATTTTTTAAAATAGACCGTACAGTTACAAACCTGACACTGATTGCTGATTTAGGGTCTGTTGTCTCAGTCTAGCACAAGCAAAAGTATTGGTGAATCATCTATTAGATTATACCATAAATCCAGCTCAGCGTGATTTCGCAATGATGTGTCATATTTCCAACCGGGATCCAAACTAAAAGCTGAGAGTTGAAGAGTTTTGAATTGTCATTCTAAAAGGACTCGGTCTGCTTGTTTAATCAAAGCACCTGAACGGCAGTGCCAACAAGAACAAAGTGAAGCATCGCCTAATAGGTTCAATTTTGCTAGAACTGTGAATGAACATGGGCATCTATATACATGTACAGTGCTTGTGGGATTGCAGTAATTGAAAGTCCACTTACATAAATAGGGACATTTCTAGCCTTCTGTAGTAATTTTCTATTAGAAGAGAAAATGTAAGTTAAAAATGTATTTCATTTGCATCAGAATCACATCACTTTACAGGTGGATAAATAATGCAAGCTACCAAGGGGTGCCTAGGAGCTTTGTGCTCTATTTTTGTTGACTGAAATGACACTACAGTTTATTCAATAAGGGATTCTTTTCAGTAAAAAAAGTGATTTATGTGAAGCATGACATCTTTTCTTCTGAATTAAGCCAAATGATCAGTAAAGAGGGTCGGTATTGATTGGACTATAGAATATGGTGCATTTGTTAAATGGGAGTTTCTTTTCACTGGGGCTGAAAGCCAGTAAATAGTTCTCAAAGAAAACAGGGGAAAGGTAAAAACTCAATGAGACTTTTAGTCACTGCTGGCGACTAGAAAAAAGAAGACTTAATAAGAAAGCAAGGTGAGAGATTTAGTGGATTGTGTCAGAAGGATTTATTTCATTTCTGCAATTTTGAGAGCGTTCTTCAACAAAAGAGATGGTTCCGTCAAAGGCTCTAGTCAGAACATAGACATGACAATGGAAAGATGCTTTAAGCGTGATAAGTATCTATCATGCAAACATAGTCTAATAGGGTTAAGTGCTATGCTACATGCTAGGCCTAAACTACCCGGGGACATCATACACACAAAAAGCTGATGGGAGCTGCTCGCGTGTTTCTCATGACCAAGTCAGTTAACACATCAGCTATGTTTGGGGCTCATACTGCAACAGAACAGTGGCTCCCTCTTAAACATCTCAGAGTCAACTGCACTGACAGTGGGGAAGACCCCATAGAAGGCTTTGGGAAATAATTAGTTATCTTTTTTTTTTTTTTTTTTTAATATTAAAGGACAATAGTGCATCGACTTGGATCCTTGTGGCTGAGTAGGAGCAGTGCATGGGGACAGAGTAGTCTTTCAGGACTCATAAAAAGATCTGTCATGCAGGGGGATTATGTGAGATAAAAGACGGAAATTATCGTAAGAATACTGGTTTATGTATATAGTATATATACACTATATACGCTATATGTACAAGAGTATATAAATAGTGTTCTGACTATCATTACTGTTAGAATGTCCAGTGGAATACGAAATTTTTACTTTCATCTTGAGTGGAGCAAGGCATCAACAAGGCATACAAATCCTTTCTCTGAGAAATCACAAAGCTGGTATTAACGATAATCTCAAATTATGAGTTAAAGAATACTTTTTTTGGGGTGGTATATTCCATAAGAATTTAAGAATGAAACAACAATCGTAATTCAATATTTTGGCTCCAATAGTAGCTAATAGCAGATGTCTAGGGAATAACAAAATGGGGAAAGAAATGAGAATCCAACCAGGCCTCCATGAGTCCTTAAAATTATACGAAGAAAGCTTTCCTACAGCATGTCTCTATTTTATCATTCTTTTCAGGGGAGTTAACGTGTTTGGGCTGAGGACTGTGTTGTACTTGTAGAATTACATGTGCCTGGCAGCCATGGCCAGTCCAGCCATCAAGGAGCTGACATGATACCTGAATAGCTCAGGAAGCTGAGGCGTGATCTGTCCTAAGGATAGTGGGGATGCCTCTTTCCACCAAGGGTCTTTCCGTTCCTGGCCAGAGGAATTCCTGGGATTTATCATGCAAAATGAGAATTAGGATGTTTGGGTTTAGATTACCTTGGACACTTGTGGAGCTCTGTTATGGATATGCCCCGTTCTCTGTAGCCGTTATAACTGCCTTCTTTAGCTCAGTTAAGGTTATGTTAAGGTTAAAGTCAAGGTGGGTCTGCATGTTCCATGTTCTTTTCTAGGCACAGAGGAAAGATCCCTCAAATTCTCTGCTCTCTTGTTTTTGGCAGAATCCATGAACATTTTCGTGTGTCATTCAAAGACTGATGGCAGGGAACAGTTTGTTGTTATATTGGCACGGTGTCCAGACCTCTAGCACTGCCCAATGCAAGTGCTCAAGAAATTTGTGCTAGTCTGAGAATAGGTTAATGATTCTTTCTTCTTGCACAGCAAAACCTGCCTCTGGTGTCTTACCAGATTGGAAATTGCAGTGGTTATGAGAAAATCTGTTGCATGCATAGCCTTTAATGAGTTTGTTTCCTGTTATTTTGGAATTGGAACAGCCTACCTACAAGGAGAGCTTGGGCTGGGAGAGGATTTGATCAGCTTGGTCACAAAGGTCCCACTTCTGAGTGACCTCCAGTTGCTAGGTGAGGGGCAGAGCAGACAGTATGGCAGTGAGATGTCGGTGATGGGTTGTACTGCCTTGGTTGGATTCTGTGGCAACCTGTTCACGTATGGGCTAGGATCAGTGCTGTTGCTTTGCCTGGTGCGAAGTTGGCTGCATATGGCAGGTCTAGACAAAGGAATAGCCACTTGTCTTGATCACTAGAAGTTATCAAATTATCTTTTTTTTCCAAGATGGTCACTAACATCAGAGAGGTATTTTTAGATTGTGGATGGATTTCTATCCCCAGATACTGGTTCTTATTGTGGCCATCTACCATTCTGCTCAAACAGTCTTTCAGTGTCCACATCCTGCTTCTATCTGGGATCAAAGTCAGCAAAGAGTATTTTTCTGAAGGCCACCACAGCTAGGTTTGGTGCCTTGCTCTGCTAGGGAATGACTGTGAGGGTGGGAAGGAGGGCTGGGAGAAGGCAGGGAGCGTGTTCTACTGTTCCCCTGGCCAGGAGAGGGGCAAGTGCATCCCTTCTGAGAAGACATCTGATATCCTCTAGAGAGACCTCCCTGGGAAACCTCTGATCTGATTATTTATACTGAGCTCATCGGGACAGTGTCGGAGGGTATCAAGAGGTCAGAGGATATTAGTTAAAGCATCACCACATTTTGGGGGGATTAATTCCGACATTATGCTTTCTAATGTGGAACACTTCTTGTTTAATTGAGTTAATAAATTCAATCAGATGTTAACATTTGGTCTGCAAAATAAGGAATCAAGTCTCAAAAGCATCTTGATAAATGACAAGAATCTTAAATAGGTGGCTTCATAAATTATAGATGCATATATTTACAAACACATACACATACACAGTGGTATGAATGTGTCCTTTAGTAAATGAAACACAGCACACCTGAAGCCTGAATTGTCTCTTTGGTGGACCTTGGAGATATGCTCTTGGGCAATGCTGACTGCCCACTATGTGGGCAGTTTATGTACTTCTCCTCATATAGCCACATTAAGTCTGTTTCACCTTGGGCTTAGCTCAGACCACTTCACACTTTTGCAAAGGCTGGACACAACCCCCCCGACCCGTTTCTCTCCAGATACGAGGATTTTGGTGTGACCTGAGGCTACAGATTTTGTTGGTAGTGTTAGAGTTTACACTGTGAAGAACTGTGAAGTCAGGAATATTAAAATGCTTGTAGAATTGACAAGCACAGCGAGCTGGGTGTAAAACAGAAAATAAAATCCAAACCCTTCAAAATAGCACACTCTTCCACTAACTCTCCTTCTGTATGGAAAGGAGTTTTGCTCTGCATCTCCTCCTTTTTGCCTGCTTGTCTGCTGGTCCGGTGTTGCAGTGGCACTGTCCCTGAGGCTGAGATCTGAAACAGGACGTAGATGATCCTTGAAGGCAACGAGGTCTTCAGCAGGAGCTTGTGGGGAGCTGAAGATGTTTGGAAATCAGCCGGCTAGTTTTTAAAAATCCTGCCCTAAATATTTACGAAAACTATGTAACATTTCACGCCTCTCCGCTGTCCCTCTTTGTGGCCTTGATGAAAAGCATCACAAGAAGAAGTGCCCTGGTCCTGACTGGTTTCCAAGTCTCATTAAGTACAATGGGATTGCAAGTGCTTCCGTACATACCGGCTGCACTACATCATCCCTTGCATTCCTGGGGCTGAAAGCTGCAGAAGGCGGCCAACGGGGAGGGGATAAAGAGCACACTTTTTGAGACTCTCTTTTCCCAGCTTCTATTCTTTGCTCCAACCAAAGAAATGAAATCGCAAAGCCATTACCTCATTTCTGAATAGTTTGGAAGGCAGCTCGCTTCGCTGTTTCAAACTCAGGGGGGATTTTTCAGCTGCATGGAAAAGTGGAAATTTTGTAACTGATTTTTGTTTGTTTGTTTGTTTTATAAGACTCACACTTCATCACAAAATGAACATGAAATGGTAGTGAGTTGGAAGATGAAATGCGAGAGTTTGCAGGGGCTTGTTTCCCAGAATTTGATTACAGGCATATGTCTCCCCTGCGGCTTTTAAGATTTTAGTAATTAATTTTTTTCTAGAGTTTAGATGATGCTCTCTCTCTTTTTTGCTTCTCCCACCTCTCTTTTGTTGAATACCTCACACGGATCCACCTGAGTTTGGTAAGGAAAAAATCATCTCTGGGATTTTGCGAAGCTTTCTGATAAATCCTCTGCTTTAATTTGTTTTCTTCAAATTGCTCAGTACAAAATGTACTAAAAAAATCAATGCTAAAAGAGGAGCATCATATGGAGAAGTGTTAATTGGTCAAGTAAAATAACAAAGTCTCACCTAGACATAATCACAAATGGAGTAGTTTTGTTTGCAGATGCTGTCTAATTCATTTAGTCTTTCTAATGAAAATTTTTTCTTTGAATGGAGAACCTCAAAATATCAGACAAACCTCAGTGCATGTCATTAAATCATAATTAAATCAACAGACATTCTCACATCAGAGCTGGTGCAGAGATGGTCTAGGCTTTGTGTTCATTTTTAACAGGATATTCCTTTAGTAGGGAATCCAGGCTGAGCAATTGGGTATCATCTTCTGCCTGCGGGTGCTATAGCAAAGCAAAAGTCATTTTGCTATGCAAGGCAAAAAGAAAGACTTCATCACTTGTACGGCTTTTCTTTTGCCTGCGTGTTTATGGCAGCCCTGACCTGCGTTCCACAGTGCGCTGCACATGCAGGAGCTCCTGTGCCTTTGCAGATGTGCAGTGCCTGGGTGCTGCTGACCTGGTCCCATATACAGACCTTTATCCTTACTTTTAATGCTTTGCAAGTGTCTTGGCTGGACTCATCCATCTTCCTGGTCTCTTGTCCAAGAAGTATGTGGCTCCCATAGCTCAGTGCCTGTGATTTTATTTGGAATGTGTCTCCCACTTCTAGCCCATCCCTCTCTCCCGTGCACTGAATGAGGCAAAGACCTGATCCTTGTGCCTCAGCAGATTACTCTCTCTTTATGATTCGACATTATAAAAAATATTTACAGAGCCTATTGAAGTCTCCTGATGTGCTGTTGTATTGCATCTGTCCTTTTTCACTTTTTATACCAGCTAATTAAATTGTTTCTCTATTGCATCTACGTCATGCAATAAATTAAATGTTGTGTAATATGTACTTAACACTTTTCTTCCTATCAGTGATACGGTATAGTTTGCCAAGCTCTATCTGATACTGTATGTGTGAAATCCAACATTACATAGCTATTTTTATGAAGGATAAGATTCTACTGAGGTCGAAGGCCTTGTACAAGGTCTGTGTATCAAAGTCTTCAAAACAGCCCTCTGGTAGGACTTTAACAATGTAAAAGTCTTAAGCTGAGTCACTAAAAAAGATACTTTCATACTTCCACCTATCAGGAGGTACAATAATGAATTGTGCTAAAGATGTTGATAACAAAGTGTTTTCCATAGATGAAGAGACGTATTTTAGGAATTTAGAAGACGAAATCACATTTTATGAAAACAGCGCTGTACTAATTGTAAATGTCAGACAGGTAGAGGAGAGAAAAAAATATTTGTGAAAACATTTTTCAAGGGTAAATCAATGACTGAAAGAAAGTCTAAACCATCAGTAATCTGAAATAGTACCTCTTTTGTCCTTCAGTTTTAATAAAAAATCAATTTTTCTTGACATAAAGAAACAATTTTTTTAAATTTCATTTTCAAACGGGACTTATGACTCGTTTGCATATGCAAGTGACTTTGATTTTTTTCTCCTTTTTTCTATTGAACCTATCTATTAAGGCTTACATATATGATAGTTATAATAAACTGTTACTACTGGTTAGTAACTAACATCATAGAATCATAGAAGTATAGAATAGTTTGGGTTGGAAGGGACCTTTAAAGGTCATCTAGTCCAACCCCCCTGCAATGAGCAGGGACATCCTCAACTAGATCAGGTTGCTCAGAGCCCCATCCAGCCTGACCTTGAATGTTTCCAGGGATGGGGCATCTACCACCTCTCTGGGCAACCTGTTCCAGTGTTTCACCATCCTCATCATAAAAAATGTCTTCCTTGTACCTAGTCTAAGTCTACCCTCTTTTAGTTTAAAACCATTCCCCCTTGTCCCATCGCAAGAGGCCCTTGTAAAAAGTCCCTCCCCATCTTTCTTATAGGCCCCCTTTAAGTATTGAAAGGCTGCAATAAGGTCTTCCTGGAGCCTTCTCTTCTCCAGGCTGAACAAGCCCAACTCTCTCAGCCTGTCTCCATAGGAGAGGTGCTCCATCCCTCTGATCATTTTTGTGGCCCTCCTCCGGACCCGCTCCAGCAGGTCCATGTCTGTCTTGTGCTGAGGGCTCCAGAGCTGGACACAGGACTCCAGGTGGGGTCTCACCAGAGTGGAGGAGAGGGGCAGAATCCCCTCCCTCGCCCTGCTGGCCACGCTGCTTTTGACGCAGCCCAGGATACGGTTGGCCTTCTGGGCTGCAAGCGCACATTGCTGGCTCATGTCCAGCTTTTCATCCACCAGTACCCCCATGTCCTTCTTGGCAGGGCTACTATTTTTATGAACACCTGAATATTATTTTGTGAAACAAATACCCATCAAAAAAGAATTGTTTCATGGCATGTGTTTATTTTCCAGATTTGCCAGTGTTTACCTACTCACCAGGCTCAGAATGATGGATCAAATTAAAACACAAACCCTCAGAACCACAATAAATTTTTCAATTTGAAACACAAATCCTAAAAATCACAGTAGATTTAATCTGGCTATTTTGGCTGTGAATCAGAAAACCATATCCGTAAACCATTTAAGCATTAAAATTAATCTAATTACAAATCCTATGCTTATGTATGTTAAGTTGGACATCCTAGAAATGGCATGTAGCAGGCGGTGCCTCTGCTTTTCTAAATTTTAGACAGCTAATTTGCTGTGGGAGAAAAAGATCTAGGCAGAACATCTTTGTTTCAGTAAATGCCAAAATATTTTGCAGAATTTTAATGGCTAAAATTTTAAGAGAGACAGTCTCCCATATCCAAACTCCTGTTGAAAAGGTCAACTTCAACACAATTCTCTTCATGTGAAAATTTTAGAAAGATTTTGCTTTCACTCTGACCCAGAATAAAAACAAGTGTTAAAACCTCATGAGCTGTCATAAAAAGGAAATGTTCCTTTAGCTTTGGTGGCAAATCAAGGACTCTGTTCCCTTCAGTGAGTGTCATTAACCACACCCAAAAAGTGAAACCAAAGAGAGTATAATTGTCGCTGTCTGCAATAAAGATAGCACCATCCCCTTGTGAGTTATTGATGTCAAACCTTTAGTATAACTTTCTTCTCACAGAGGCCTTGATCCATCAAGGAATTTCAGAATGTGCTGAATTGAAGCACAGAAAGTAATCTAATATCAATGAGATTGCTGCCATATTTTTTTAAGTTTAAACATGTACTTAAGTTGCGCTGAAACCAAAAAAACCCTTCATTCAGGGAGCTATGGTACAAGGCGTAAGACCAAACTGTAATACTGATTGTAAAAATTGAGTGTGTTTACTCTAAAACTAGTAAAATTACTTCTTAATAGATGTGTTTGAGGTGAGTTTATGTATAGCATGCAATATTGACTCCTTGGAGATGAAGCAATAGCAGCTAGACAGACTGCTTCCTATATCAGGGTTTTGAGCTGTCCTTTGTTTACACTTACTGTAAAAGTATCCTATACAGGGGGGTGACAGAATATCTGAATGGCGGCATTACGGCAATGGTGCGCACCAGCACATAGGCCATTAATAACATATAGAATCATAGAATCATAGAATTGTTCTGGTTGGAAGAGACCTCCAAGATCATCGGGTCCAACCATTAACCTATCACTACCAAGTCCCCCACTAAATCATATCCCTTAGGGCCTCATCTAAACGCCTTTTGAATACCCCCAGAGATGGGGACTCCACCACCTCCCTGGGCAGCCTGTTCCAGTGCCTGACAACCCTTTCGGTAAAGAAGTTTTTACGAATGTCCAATCTAAACCTCCCCTGGCGCAACTTGAGGCCATTTCCTCTTCTCCTGTCGTCTGTTACTAGGGAGAAGAGACCAACCCCCATCTCTCTACAACCTCCTTTCAGGTAGTTGTAGAGAGCAAGAAGGTCTCCCCTCAGCCTCCTTTTCTCCAATATTTTCTCTATGTTGTTTTTTAAAAGGACCTTTGCTCTAACCCTTATAAATAATGCCAACAAAGACACATACTCTTTTTTCAATACACTTCCCATCTTTGCTCACATCCAGGGCTAAACTCCTGCTACTCCAGCTAGCAAAGTGTAGGAACAAGCTGTACATGACGAGAGACATGTTAACAGTACAAAACCCTAAACAGTGCAGATTAGTGTACTTCTAATAGCTAAAACTAGTGTCCTATTTTTCATTTAACAGGGAGAAAGGTGTCCCAGGATACCACACTGCAGGAACACAAGGGGAAGCCTTTTGGTTGTAACCGAATGTTGTATAATTTTAGCTGTCATTACTGAATATAACACTTCCCACAGCATATTTTCCTTTGAATCATGACTGACCTTCAAGACTGTCGACGCACCCTTTCTGCCACAAAAGCCCTTTTGTCTCTGTGTGTTTCTGTGTGTGTGTGTCCATTCTGCCCATTTCCTCCTCGCCGTGAAAAACAACCGCTCGAGTTTTTCTTGGTTTTGTTTGAGAATCACAATTCGATCGAAAGAGATTAAATAAATCAGCAAGCGATAATATGAAGCCATTAATACAACTTTTCTGCTCAAGTGGTTTGGCAGCCTTTATCTGCTGGCTTAAACTTAAACAATTACAGGCTTCCAAACTAATTACAGCACAGAACATTATAGGATTTATGAAATTTGGCAGCTATCACTTAAAAAAAGAGGAAGGAGAGGAAGGAAGAAATGTTCATAACTATCCATTATGGAAATGTCCTGAAAGTTCCTCAGAACAGAAATAATATACTACTGGTAAAGCCCTTCAGCGGCTCTGAGCATCTTGACTTCTAATTTGTACATTTTGTTCATTTTTCATGCTTCATAAGCAACAGTATGGAAAATGCTGTGCAGATCTTATGCCAGCAAAATGTCTTCTATACTATTTAATTTACGGCATCAATGCCTTAATTATATTAACTAATACACAGCCTGTAAATAAGTTGACAGTTGTCTGGTGAAGACCCCACCGTAGTTTCCATCCTTTGCCAGACAGAGGTCTAGTCCTTGCTGCTGGAGACAGATCACAACAGGGAAACCCGTGGGGTTGACTAACAGGTGGCTGAGCACTTACTGATTGGGAGAAGAGAAGGTGGCACCAGTACGTCCCAGTGCTTCTGCAGAGGAACCCGGGGACGGCGGGACTCGGGGAGAGGTGATGGCTGTGGAGCAGCGTGAACTGGCCCCACGGGAGTGCTATGGGGACACTCTCCTCCTAACTGGGAACGTGGGTTGTTTAGTTTGTCAGCTAAAGAGTCAAAAGGCCAAACACCACAAATACAAGGAGACTCTGGTCTCTTTTGGATCAGGGTAGGGGCACATCAGAGTTGTTTTGTCAGTTATGCTGATTAAAGTTCAAGAGCAATAGCTGCAGTAAGGGCAAAAATGTTTTTTTTTTAGTGTAACAGTGACCACTGCACATTTCAGACCTCATGAGTAAAACCTCCCCAGAATCATGAGATTTCCTTCAGAATATGATTTAATATAATTATTATACTCATTCCTGATCCCATAGGGCTGCAATACTTGAGGGGCTGGGAAGGTTTTCTAAATTGAAAGTGGAGATCTAGTTGTAAAACATGGCTACAGGAGCAAAGGTTTAAGAAAAAACCTAAATAATGCCAGAGTGGGCAATGCATCATGGGGTGACACGTGCTCCCAGGCTGAGGAGCCATATGAGACCTATGGAGTTCCTGTTCCCAAGGAGCATATTATTAGTGGTTGGCATTGTGTCCGTACCTTCTGCTCAGGAAGATCTCTAATTGTAAGAAGATCCTTGTGAACTTTTTCTGTCCTTAGGATAACTTTAGTTGATGAATATTCCCTAGAAAACATGCTAAGAAAGCAGTCTCATTTATAGTACCAGCAATGTAATTCATGGTCTCTGTTGGTGTTGCATTCCTGGTAAAGCAAAAGGATCATACATAGGGAAAGGAGAGCAGATTCGTATTTTTAAGTAAGACCGGACTTCTTCTGCTGAGGGAGCTGACAACTACCACCACCTGCAGCAGTGATTTTTTTGGTAATTTACCTACCTGCACGCCTTAAGTACCTGTCTGAAAAGCAATTTGTTTTAGCGAGTCTCGTTAGATTACATTGCACTAGACTTGTAAGTAAGCAAACTGCGTTGGGCCAGTTGTGAGACAATGGTTGGGATGGAGGAGGCCACATGTGCGACTCTCACTGCAATCCACCAAGATGACTGCAGACATAGACCCCTGCAAAACATAGACCAACTTCAAGGCTCAGTTTTATCTGCTTTTATTATTCCAGTTTGGGCTATGTGCTGGCTAGGCACTACATAAATGCTGAGTGTTTCTCCCACGCTGTCTCTCATCACTGGCTTTGCTAGAAGTGATAGGTGGGAGTCAAAAGGATGACAGCTAATTCCAGGAAAACATGGGCTGGCATGAGTCAGGTTCTGCCCCACAGACTCTCCATTGCTATCAGTCTATACTGAGGCAAAAATTGTCCAGCACTGTTTGAAGCTACCCAGTCCTCCATTCTGTTCTCTCTTAATCACCAAACTCCAAGGCATTAGTCTCACTTTTTTCCTGTGATTAATTAAGCGATCATCTTCTTTAAAGATTTATTTCCTTTTCTGAAAAAATAAAAAATTGATGGCATTTTTCTAATGGAATCTTAAGATTTGATCAATGTCCACAAATGCTATAAGAATACTGTAGGCAAAGCAACAATTTTTAAATCGATCTTTTTTTTTCTACATCCATCTCATTTCTCTATGGAGGAAATCCACAGATAAAAACTAAAATCCAGGCTGAGGTGAATGTAAAAACAAGCCATGCTTTTAAAAACACACCTGTAATCTGATGATCAGCACTGTAACTGATTTAACACAGACACTCCAGTACTTTTCCTTGGGGCAAAGTGCCTTGAATTCTAGCTGTGATGTATACACATGCACGCAGACACACACATGTACATGCCTACATAGACACATGCCTATAGACACATATGGTTATACACAGACACGTAAATGTTTAGTTTGCTAAGTATTGCTAAAGAGCCACTACAGTTAAGTAATGTGATTCATGGTTGAGTAGCATAAACTTAATCTGGCTCGATTTAATCTGGCTAATTAAGGTTAATTCAAGTGAAGGTAGGTTTCCCTATATTTCAGCATGGTGCACACTCCAACGTGTGCTATAGGAAACCACAGACCTTCGGTGTGATCTTATGTTGCTAGTTGGTAATGAAGTGTGCTTCACCATGTCTTGAATACTACTACAACATGTGCAAACTAAATTGAAGGTAATATGAGTAAATGTATCCACATGGCTTTGTATCTGCAGTGCTGTTCTATATATTCTGATATGATCCATGAGGGTATTATGAGGCTGAGTTGATCTAGAGTCTTATAAAATGCTATACATTTGTTAAAAGATATTCGCCAGATATTTGTTAAAAAACACGAATGTGTTCTTTTAGTGCTGAGATTTATATTAAATAATGCTAAAACCCACCAAAAGCATAGAGAGTGCCTAGATACATTACATAGTCCATGTTCAACGAAGACTATTCATGAATCTCCTACTCTGCTTAGTCAATGGTTCTCCTTCTGATCTGCCTTACACTCTGCATTTCATAGCGACAGCAGAGTGCTGATGTGGTACAATAGATACATTTGCCAGATCTGTCTAGACTCATCCCAGAGTGTCCAAGCCAGAATTGACTGAAACATCAAATACGAGCATGATGCCAGTGGATCTCCTTTCTTTTCCACCCCAGCACGGAGTCTTTCTACTGGCCTATTTGTAGGGAAGATGGGAATTGATGGGGCAGGGCACGTGCCAGCTAGCTTTTCTCCTCCTGAGAAAACAGTATCCTGTCCTCCCTCGTGAATGCTGGATCCAAATTCTGCAATTCTAGATGGTCCAAGTTATAATCTTAACTTGACACATGACAAACACTCTGAAACACAGATTGCTGGAGCCAAATATAGACATCTGGGAATCTGAAAAAAATGAGAGAGAACTAGACATGTGCGAGTGGCTTTAAGACAAATGCTAATAAAGGAAACAGAAATGTGATGATTGCCTCTCCTGGAGGATTGCAGGAATCAAGCCCAAGCCTCAAAAAAGGTGCAAAAGTTTGTGAAAGAGGATGAAATAGATGATATGTGACATGACAGAATTTTTAGCAAATCTAAAGCTTGAAAGAGCTCAAACCCTCACAAGGCAATATTCATCTTTCTCTCAGTTTACACTGTAGATTATACCATTTCTTCTTTTGTGTGACAGGAATTGGGTCCTTTCACATGGCTTACCTCAAACCCAGGGAGGCCAAGGGTAGGACATTTTATGGCATAGAGTCCTGTCATGCAAGAGTAAGTGGGTGATGGCCAAATATGTGACGACTGGAGAAAGTCACAGTGACTGGGAGTAAGGATTTGCTTGCGACCTATTGCCAGGGTTACATTTTTGATCTGTCTAGGACAGGACTTTAAGAGATCTGTGTGCTTGAAAATGAAGCATGTGGAACGTAGAAGTTCCCTCCATTGTTTCCTGGAGATCGATGTGGACTGCTGCATGGAGTTAGTTTCCTTTCTCAATCGTGTTTTAATGTATTCTGTGCGTTGTAAATTAGCATTGGTTAGACAACATACAGACTTGAAGTGAAGCAAAAGAATCCCACATATAAAACTTCATATCTATAATATCTTCATGCAGTTGAGACAATGACCAAAATTTTAAAGCCAAGTGAATAATATTAAGCTCCTGAAAACATACCCAGGCCCATAAATAGGAAGTGGCAGTAAATACACCGAGTTTCTGTTAACTTCACAGAAAGTAAAGCTGAGGATTGACTTCGTTAAAAAAAATATATCAGCTATCATTTCAGGTTGCCTAATCAGGCAGAGCTTGTGGCTGCAGGCTTCACGGCTCTCAACAATCCGCTGCAGGAAGAGGACCAGAGGAACGGGAAGCAAAGAAAGGTGCAGAAGAAAAGGGAGAGAGAGGTGAAGGGATTGGACAAGAGCGAAAAGCTTGTGAAAAAGGGGAAATTGCATGTTGGAGACCGTGAACTGGGAAGAGAAAGGAGAAAGAGAAGAGCGCAAGCACAGATGATGAAAGAAAAAGCTGGAGGAAAATGGATGGGCTGCAGTGAAGACAAGAGAAAGAAATGACTGAAGAAAACCCACCCGGGGACTCTTGCCAGTCATGGACAACACAAAGCACTGACCCAAGGGGAAATGATTCTGAATCCGACTGGGAGACAGTCAGAGCTGTGGGCCTCTGCATGGGATTTTGAGGAAGAGACCTTGCCGATTTTCCTGAAAAGTGGGTCGCCATGGGTTTTAAATGTGGAAGAGCATATATGAAAAGGCGTTTTTGATCCCTGTCAGAAGACAAAAATTGGAAGAGGACTTGAAATGTACCATTCTGTATAAGGTGTCAGATAGCAGACAGACAGAGAACAATTAAGACTGCACAAGGCTCTCCATCAGCAGCGTACAATGGGAATAGGATTTTCTTTTCCCCCGGATGTCAGCCCAGCCACTCAGGCGAGACGAAGAGAATTTCTTCCACTTAAGAAATCCTTTGTTCAGGAAAGAGCTGTTCAGGCCTCTGTTCTCTCCCCAGCCAAATTGTATGTAGTTTTCACGGAGAAGACTTCACTTTCTGAGGGGCATTGGTAACCAAACAGCTTCTGGACAAAGTGCAAAGTGCAGCGAGTCCAGAGTATCCTTGGAGTCTGACAGGGAGGCTAAAGAATGAACGGAAACATTTTCAAATGCAAAAAGGTTGATATTTATTCTTGCAAAATTTGTCATTGTGATTTTTGTCCTGTGAACCTTGCAAGAGCAGAATTCATGTTTGTTTTCTGCAGGGTGGATGCTCGGTCCTGTTCATGTTTTTGTTGAATCGTGTTGACTGTATTCTCAATACAAGAAAACTGCATGTAAATCTGTATAAAACCTGTCTAAGTCCTTGTGGAAGTGTAGATCATTCCCATGAAAACTATTTAGCTAGACCATGAATAGTCAGCATCTATGCTAGTTGAGTTACAAGCTTTCTTTTCTCCTGATGTGCAATACTGCATATTTAAAAAAAAAATGCAGTGGAGCTGTTCAATAAGGAAAGGAACGAGACATTCCCACTACCAGCATTTATTTAGCCTTTGCTCACTGAGATTAAAACCACTGGATGCAGGAGAAGTTACTTGTCTGTCTGATTTTTGTTTCCCTTAAGCCATGAATACATATGTACACATACATCCAAAACTGATGGAATGCACATGCACAGGCATGCACAGACGCATGCACCCCCCCCCCCCCCCCCCCCCCATACAGAGCTGGAAACTTGGAACACAAACTTTACTACCCAACTAATTGTACCAATTTAGTAAGCTCGGTGGATTTTAT
Organism: Phoenicopterus ruber ruber; assembly: GCA_009819775.1. NCBI lineage: Eukaryota > Metazoa > Chordata > Aves > Phoenicopteriformes > Phoenicopteridae > Phoenicopterus > Phoenicopterus ruber. Next base: position 83,073,206 of record CM020217.1, read on the forward strand.
TACCCAGTTGATACTATAGCAAAGATACCAGATTATCAATTGACACATTTATGTGTAAAACAACTAAAGACTCATAAAACTATTAAAACAAATGTATGACTTCCCAGCTTGTGCACATTACTTGAAATTCGGCCTTCATAAGGGTAAAAGAAATCCTGGATATAGTTTGGAATACAGAGGTACTTCGATCAGCTATCTTTCTGTTTTATTTCGCTGTGGCTATGTATAATGTCAGTATTTACATGTAGTGCCCTGTTTGCTCTTACAGACCAGACTAGAAGTCTCACAGCTGAGTTTGACACTAGATCCTACTCTGTGGCAGCAAAGAAGCCTGTCTGTCCCATCATTTCAAGAAACCATGTAGCTAAAATGCACATTCAGGTCTTTATATCATAGTCTACATACAGAAATGCTTAGGAGTCCATTTTGTCAGCAGTATCTCCCTTATTGGGTTACTGATTACTGGCAACACACCTTACATGAATCTGCATCTTAAGATCACTTGGAAATTTCACCTGTTGCATACAGTGGCTATTCACTTGTTAATGGGTGTTTCTCACCAGGATCTCGTTACGTCTGTGCCCCATGGTCTGCCCTCACTTCCAGTTCGTTTTCAAGTGTAGCGTTATACGCCGGTTCAAGTTCGTGTGCCTTTAAATGGTTTGGTTCCTCGATACCCAAAGAAAACACCTCTCCCTTCATGTGTGACCAGGTGGCTGAGATCAGCAGAAGGGGATGAAAACTGTAACCTGCTTCCCGAGCTGTCCCATCAGAATGTGGGCTGGCTGGTTGACAGGTCATAGAGCAAAGCTTGGCTTTTCTTCGAGGGGAAAAGAAAGAATGGGCTGTATTGACTGATAAGGGGGCTACGAATGCTTGGTGGGTGGAAGTTATTTTATTTTTTTGGATACTATCTCTAATTTAGAACTTCATTTCTGAGTGTGTATTCAAGCATCACATAGCTGCATTCATAAGTATATCAAATGGAGTCCAGAAAAAATTAGCAATTAAGCAATTAGCTACAGAACGTGTATCTGCAAATGCTTTTTGCTGCACATATTTGACATTCTTTTGCTGGCACCCTGTACTTCTGTGGTCTGGATGCCTTTACACATCCTGAAACTGCCTCTTTCTAATTCTTCCTTATTTTCATCAATTTAATACAAGTAAAGTTGTGTGTTACAACAAGGAAACCCCCTCAAGTTCCGCATTAGTTATTTTTTTTTCAAAACTAGACTACTGTTCCTATTGTCTCTTATTACAAAACTAGGAATCATGCATAAGACAGGTCCAAAAGTCCAGGTTTAAGCAGACTACATGTTGTCATAATTTTTCTTCGAGAATTAGGAATAAATGCTGGATGCAAAGAAAAAAAAAATCAGAAAAAGGAGAAGAAAAGCCAGAAAAGAATATCAAGTGTTTTGTATTCTCTCTGTTATCTGCTACTACATTTGTCCTGCATATTTACTAAAGCCGGAGCTGCACTACCCAGTGCTTCTCATTTTAAAACAATCATTTATGGGTGTTAAAGTATGCCTGTGAAAGCAGAAGTGTACTATGTCAATCAAAGCTAATCACTGGTACAGGCAAAGTGCTTTTGTTGGCCTCCATGCTCTAAGCCGCGCTTCCACATCTGTGTTTGAAGAGATTAGAGAGGTGCTTCATACAAGAACTGTATTAGTTAAAGCTGATCGACAGTATTTGGAATAAATCATGAAAAAGTTGAGTGCCAGAGGAAAGGCATGGCTAGCGAGTTTGAAACGGACTAGGGCTAAATCTGGCTCCTTCCTCCCCATCCTTCCCTCCCCCGGACGCACACGTATAACATCTACACACTTGTTCTTCGGAGAGCAGTGCTGGTTATCTTCCTTCAGCCACTTTGCAGCTAACGTGCGCAGCCAAACGTACTCGAGCTTGTTTTTCCTGAGGTACGTACTGTTTATTGGCGGAGGCATTGATATCGTATTTGATGTGTTTATATCAGTCAGGACTGGCAAGGGATGGGGAAATGGGTGTTAAAGGAGAAGAAGAGCTCTTGCGAACTGCTGTGGTTCGGAGTTCTGCAGCTCCCCCCACCTCCATTTCCAGCAGCACTCTCGCCTCATGAATGCCATACACTTTCAAATAAATTATGAGTGACAAGTATTTGAACCAATAAAGAGGGCACCATATTTTATATGCAGTAAATTTAATTCCAGATTGTGTTTCACCTCAGCAGTGTGACATGTTTATTGCTGCTGAAAGATGAAAGCACCAGGAGTTAGAGACAAGCGTCAGCAGTTCTAGTGGGCACCAGCAAAATGAAGATTTGACAGACTGGCGGCTGAGCCCGTGAAATGAAATGCCAGATCAAATTTTACCCAAAAGGGGTCAGATGTACTGTCATGCCCCCAGACTCTCAATACCAACTGAATAAATGACTCTGGTTCAACAAGCTGCCGAGGAAGGTGGTGTGCAAACCGTAATTCACTGCTAGAGGGCTATGATGCCTTTCAAAATGCACCGATGATTGGTAGTGCCAGAGCTGGCTTTGAGGATATGATGCGATAAAGTAACTCTGTTGGCGCTAAGTGCTTTTGAAAAGTACAGTTAACCAACTTCCAAAATTTGTTATTTGGTCTGCCTTTGTCAGCTTTGTCCCACAGTTGGACCTACAGCTGCCTGCATTAAGAGTGAAAATCAAGCAATAAGCCATAAACTTGCTCAATAGCATATGCATAAATTTGAGAGATTTCTTTCTGTTGGGGTGGCCCAAATCTGAGGAAAAATCTTTTGGCAATCAGGTACCAAATGATGTTTGGGTAACATCACTTTGGAGGCTGAAAATAATAAAGAGAAGCATCGTGCCTGTTCATTCCAAGCCGAGCTTTACCACCTTTCGTCATGTGTAGCAGCACTTACTCATGTAAGTTGTCCCACTGGGAATTCTTAGAAACTATTTGTTTGAGGGTTACTTAACATAAGTAAGGCTGGCAGAATTGGATCTGGTATTTGCATGCAACAAATTATATTAAGGGCAACTTGTATGCAGATTTAATTGCACAATGCAGGAAAGATATTTAGAGAATCTTTTGGCTTTAGTGAGACATGCTCACTACACACCTTCTGGTCAGCATAACACTTTCTCCTGACTTTTAAAAGTTTCAGATCAAATACCATTCATTGCCAACGGCCACAAACGCTAAAAAATCTCTATCAGTGCTGAGATCGGCAACAACGCCTCCAAGATTCAGATAACAGCAGAGTGTCAAATCTGCAGGTCAGCAGAGTAAACTCTCTGCTTCTTAAATCCATCCTGCATCTGTTGGGAAGACAAGACATATTTCAAGCTGCTGCTGCTTAGAAGTAGTTATAACGTTTTTGTCTTCACGTAACAGCGGATGGCTGTTCCAGATGTTTACCTCATTCCTGGTTATAAATCCTCTGGTTTCCAGACTGAAGCTAGTCATGGGCAGTTTATACCTATTTGTTCTTGTGTCAGTCTTTTCAAAATAGCTTTAGACCTGGGTAAATAGCTTTTCAATCTCCCAGGTATTTTCCAGCCTGATGCGTATATAGCCAGTCACCTAGGCTTCGTTTTGCTAAACTTACTGAGATCTTAGATTTCCTTCCAATATGACAGACTCTGGGCTCCCTGGCCACCATAGTATTTTTCTGTCACTACTCCAAATATATGAGCAATTGTATAAACCCTGCAATTTGAGTCAAACTGAACAAGGACGAGTAGAGCTCTAAATAATATTCCAGGTAAGGAATATAACGTTATATAAAGGTATCCATAGGTCTGAACCTCTGTCAGAAAGACATTGTTCAATCATCCTAATTTTACACCTGCCCTTTTCGTGGCAACCCCATGCGGTACATTGTACACAGAGTACAGGTACCACCGGCACTGCGCCAGGGCAACATCTCGGACATCTGGAACATCTTCTTTCTAGTTTCCAACTGTCTGAACTCTCAGATGTTTGTGCTATTTATATAAAGTGACTGACTACCTTTTCTGTGGATTTCCCAGCGAGGTGCTGGATACTCATTCTAGGTATTCCCCACTGCCATCTCCCATCGCTCCTGTGCACCCATACAAAAGACTCTGGAGAAGACATTGGTAGCATTTTAGTTGGCCCAGACACTTACATGAGTGGAAGTGATTAGGCCTAGAGGAACCTGTGGGGCTCCAGGCTACTCATACATGGCTGAGCCCCAGTAGAATGTTGGCAGCCCTAAGGAGACAAGTGCCAAGTGAGGAAATTGGCGGTAACACCGCTAAGTCTGATCACCCTCCAAGCCCATTTCTCAAAAAAGCAAAGGGTTTAAATGCCATGTCTGAAAAGAAAGCAGCAGGTGTGGTTTCCCAACACTGTAATGCGGTCCCTTGCTACATGTTCTGCACTTAGGTCTGACTCTGCAGGTCACTTGGTGGTTGCTCAAGACTGCCTTTGTTGTCAGGTTGCCTGGACTCCTTGCCCTGTTCATCACGTTCTAACCAGCATGGACATCCAAATCTCTGCACGGGTCCTGCAGAATAAGGCACAGTGGTATGTCATATCATCACCAGAAGGAAGGATAGAGTCCTTGAGCTGATAGTACAGAGCTGAAGAAAAGATTAAGGCAGGAACATAATGTTTGTGTAAACAAGGTAACATGCTACAAGGAACATCAGGCAACGTGGCCTCCATCTGAGGAGGGCATTTTTTTGCATTTCTTGCAGATCTGTTTAACCCCAACTTCTGCTCGTCTTGTCAGTCCTTTTAAATGATCCCAACGGTTGATTCTTAAAGTGTTACCATTTTGAATAAACCATACAGATTTTATTAGTTTAGAGTTTGTTAAGCCATGTTTTATTTTAATCCAGCTGTAATAAAGTTAATGAACTACAACAATTGCTACAATAAAACTCCATGCAGTGCATTATACGTAGAGCACAAACACCACCAGCCCTTGGGCAGTGCTAACAATCTGCAGAGATTCCACAAAACACTTCAGCATCTTTCCTCCAAGAAAATTAAACAAAAAAATCAAATTTATTCAGAAATGTAACAGATGACATTGCATCAGGCCTTCCTGTTATTCAAGCTACAAACTTTGTGACTACAAGTCAGTAATTCCTGAGCTGAGCAAGTGCCAGGACTAAGAAACAATCATGTAGAGCCATGTTTTATTGCATGCTTCGTATATATACATATGCATATATACATATATGCACATACACATATATTAGCTGCATCAACTAGTGCATATACATTTTTTTAAATTAGCTTCTTTAACTTTGTCTTAAATTTAAATGACATTGTTCATGCTCTGTTCTATAGGAACTGTCACACAGGAAGCAAGGATGTATTTACACTGAGCTAGTGTCTTCTCATCTCCAACTTCTATGGTTTTATTGTTTTCAGTATATAGGTATTGCAGAAGCAATACTTCATTGAATGTCACCCAAAATCTCTTAAATTAAAAGCTTGAGAAAAAAAGCCAAATATTGATCTAACTCCTTATGCAACACTGTATTAGAGGGGTTTTTTTCCATTTGTAAAGTTAGGGCATCATTGAAGCTCTTCGGCAGAAAATCTAAAGGTGTTACTCTGAAGGACTTTCTGCAGCAGAATTCCCAATGAGAATGGCAAGAATAGCCATAAAAAATATATTAATACAGACAGACTCTGTGTTTTGCTTTGGCATCAATAACAAAATCTTTTTTTCCCCTATAGAATCAGAGCAAGCATTATTACTAGCAAAAGAAGAAAGATTTTTTTTTTTTATAAAAAGAGGATCTAGCAAAGGACAATTCATACGCACAGTTTTTTTAATTTTTATTTTTATTTATGACTAGTTGTTTCTACATAATTAGATCCTTTATGTCTTTCTATAGCTTGTATATATTTGGATTTTTAAAAATCTCTTAAATCATTACCAGATTTGATCCTGAGAAGTACCCAGAAAACAGAAATCCTTTTATCTGAATAGAGCAAGTTGGAATCCTTTTACATTTTTTTCTTGCAATAACTTTCCAACTTACTTTTATACATTTTGTATGAAAAATCTACTGAAAACAAATGAATTCTGTTGTTCTAATTCTTTTCAACCATTCCTTACGTTGATTAAGGCTAACTCCCGAAGTCCTGCAGATGACCAGATCTTGCTACTTTACTCAAATAAATCTTTTCTTTGAACTCTTTTGGAGTTCTGCGTAATTAATAAACCTATGCAATTTAGCTTTTACTCATTCTGCATTTCAAACCCCTCTAAAGGATAGAAATATTTTTTATGGATATGACTGCATTTTGCATGTGACCTGTGTTAGTAATAAATTATAATTTCTTAACTACCAGTTGCTGATCAATACAACATGTGTAAGTATTTAATTGTAAGCCTGTTCATAGATCTAATAATGTCAACAAGGCTATCTATATGTTTTAAATTACACAGTCGGTTGCAGAATTGGACTCTACCGCTTGTTATAGTCTGGATCAGTTCACCATAGGGATTAACAGGGCATCTTACTCTGCCAGACTCTCAGCTAAGAATAAACTGAAATAGGTTAGGCCCCACGCAATCTTGCTGAATAGTTCAAACTGTATAAAGTTTATGTTATTTTAATATACATCAACCTTTGGGAGGGAAAAATATTGAAGTCGAGCATGAAGAAAATGGATTCAATGTCTAGCTCAGGCAGAATTTCTTTGTCAATTTGGGTAAATCCCTTGATTTTTCAGTGCCTCAGTTCTCCATCCGTAAACTGAGGAATTAATATTAGCTCCTTTATCTGCCTTGTCTATTCATACAGAAGACCCCTTGGAGCAAGGATTGTCTCTTGCTGTATGTATTGCATTATTGAAGTGACATTGCATCCCTTCCCTTCGTTTCTCTTTATGTTCATCTGAGTTAGCCTTTAAGGTTCTAAAAGCATGCGCTATTTTATTAATTTTTGTAAAGTGCTTAGTGCTATATAAATGAGGAATGATAAAAATAAAAGCAGTAATAAATCATATTTAGCTATGAAAATACTTTATGACTGCAATTGATGGTAATTTCAGCATTTCCCCAGTCCTCCTCTGTAAAATTATCTCAATTTAAACTCTTCTGACAAACATTCTTTCTTCATTCTAAACTCTATTTCAGATAATTTTTGTTCAATCACCTTAGCTAATAAAAGTACTTTGATCAGAGTACTTCTTTTTTAAACTTTTAAAATAGTACTCATCCTTTTTTTGCGGGCCAGATCCGCAGCTGGAGTAAGTCAAAATAGTTTCAAAATAGCTCTGTCAAAGTGTAAAGCTCTGAAGAGTGATATTGACCTGCAGGTACTGATTTACGCTGACTCCGATCTCCTGTCTTCCTTTACACCATGGAAAGATCTTGGCCCAGTTCCTCTCAGTGAAGATCACACAAAACGTAACATTAGAGCAGATCGCACGACTGTCTTTCCTCCAATTGCAAAAGGGTTTATCTTCTCAAAGAACTTCTTGGCTATTTGTCCGTTTAAATTTTTATTTGTTTAGGTTTTTAGGAGTTTCAGGTTCATTTGAACATTTACTTTGTTACCTAAGCAATTAGGATTTTGAGCGAAGCATTTTGAGCCCATTAAAAAGTTGTTTGCCTAGAATCTGATTCTAAATTGAAATCTCAATTTTTGCCTAAATCTAGCAGAAGAGAACGCATCAAAACCTTGCGCTTGTTGACTTCTAGATGTTAAAGAACGTGCAGGTATCACGCACTGATAGAGAAGATCATTATTTTCAAATCTTCCTTCTAAGATAGCACACAACCAAAATCTTACCTGTTTGCATTACTTCTGAGTGGCTTTACAAGATTAGAAAATATCGGGGTGTATTTGCTCTGTATGGAGAGCAGAGTCACACCCTTTGAGCTGTAGGAGAGGCACGGAGGAGGGCTCCGAGCCCCTGCGCTGCGACTGGCCTCACTCGTAGGGAGACCTTCTGAGCCAGAAGACCCATCGACCCATCCGAGCTGCCTCTGTGAGCAGGGTTTTGGGTACCGAGACAGAACACTTGTGTTACAGCATTAAAAAATTTTGATTCCTGAATCTCATGAGAAATTAAAGAAGAATACGAGCTGAAGAGGAAGGTAAGTGGCAGCACAGAACACGATTGGGAAGAATATTCCTGTAGTGTTTCGTGAAGGAACTTTAAAAGCAGAAGAATCATTATTCCTAACCCATCTTTGAATTTAAATTGCACACTTAAGCAAACTTTGAACTGTACCACACAATAAGCATAACAAGTAAACCTATGCTTTTAATAGTTAATCATCTGATGCATGACAAGTATCATTCTGAATTCTGTGTGAACGGATTCACAAAAATCATTCAGTAAATTAATGTAGTTTTGCAATATTATCTGTAAAACAGGCAAGCAGCCAAACGTCTAATGACAAATTGAAGGGTTTTGAGATGTGTCTGTCTCTGTGCAATATTGAAATTGTTTTCAAAACAGAAGCACCCTGGAAAAAATTGAGCAACACCACGTAAACCATAGCACTATTATGAAAATTCAATAAATAAATAATGTGACTTATATGCAAATCAATTTTTCTATCCTTCAACTTTGCCATCAAACATTTTTTAGTGGCCCGCTCTGACTCCCAGTGAAATAAATGACGTTTCCTTTGGCTTTCAGAGAAACAGGTTTCCTCCTATATCCAGCATTTATTCAGATCCGGTGTACTTTTTAGGGGATGTAAATGCCGTATTTGTACAGCCTAAAAAGGAGCCACTCTGAAGAGAGGGCAGCAATCTGTCAAAGCAGTGGTTATTGTCTGGAGCATTACCTGTCTTGCAGGTGCTATTCCCCTTCATTTATCTTCCCGCCTCCATCTGATGGATTGGGGATTATTGCTCTTTTGGCAATCAGATCCTGAACATGTCTCCTATTTAACTCTGGGCTGTAAAAAAGGGAAAATTAAAAACCATTATGAGACCTCCATATAATTAATCTTCAGATGGCTTGAAGTTTAAGCATGTAATGCCCTCAGTATACTGTCTACTATAACAAGTACCAGGAGGGAAAAAAAGGCGACATATCAATACACTTTATCCAAGGGAAGAAATTCCAGTTGTAGCATTAAATATAAATACAATAGTGTGTCGGCATAATGTAGTAAGGTTCCTGTACTATTAAAGGCTTTGTTCTAAAGCGTATCTGTGTACACAATGAGATGATGAACACAGTGCATCACATAGCTAAATTTAATATATGCAGGGGTATGATGTTTGCAATGCAGGCATTTCAGCAGGTCCCATTAGTGCGCCTTTCCCCTCCAGTGAAAACAGAATGAACCACAGCCCCTTCTGGTTTGCATAAAGCAAACAAAATTAGATTTGCTTTGCTGAATTGAAACCCACTTGGGATTGTGAGCCTCTCTCGGGGACAAATTACTTCAAACAATCCCTTTGTACCATAACAAAATCAAAAAATTCAGGCCAATCAACATGGCTCAAAACCCTTAACACAAGAATTAATAATACAACCTAGTCTATTTTTATTGCTTCTGAGCTACAGATCCTTGTTTTAATATAATTACACTTATTTGTGGTCCACATGTTAAATAAGCTTGCATATGTTAACTAATGTGACATAAAACAACTTTTATAATTTCACTATTGCAACCAGTTTTGTTCCCCCTAGAGTAACATCCCTAACATAGGACAAGCTAAACTTTAATTGCATTAAATTAAATCTATATTATGATTTTTTTGGCCTATATAGATGGAATAGTAGACATTTCTGAAGTTAAATATGTCAAAAATATTCCATTTAAATTCCACTGTAAGTCTTATTTCCTGATGGGTTTCCAAATCTAACTCTCCCTTCAAAGAAATAACTTATTCTTTCTAGCAGAGAAAGCTCATTTAAGGTGGCACAGTGTTTTCCCCACTTATTAACAGAATACCTTTACCCTTAATGGCCTAATCCAGGTCATGAGCACAATGTACTCGCATGCCACATTTCACTCCAAACTAAACTGATTTTTACAATATTTCCGGATTTTTTTAGACTACAACATTTTGAGCATTGCGACTACTTAAGTTGAAAACACGCTGTAAATGAAGGCAGAGATTTTATTTGCTTTCTTCATCAGACACACCCAAAATGAACCACCGGGAAGTATGTTTGTCTTTTCTATTTTCATCAATATTTTATATATTGCTCCAGACAGTATTATTTCTTAGCATTTTTCAAACTCCAACCTTGGTGTTGCACAATATTATTTTAAATACAACAAAATAATGGCAAACATAACCAGCTCTGATTTTCCATCTTAACGTAATACAAGATTATGGACAAAAAAGCAGGAGGTCACTTTTATTACTTTCTAATAAGACTTTACCTTATATGAGGCTATAAGCAATATATCAAGATGTCACTTTGTGCCTCCTAATATGACATTGTGGTGATGGAAGGAACCAAGGAGTTAGCACAATTTTCTGAAGTATTCTCCCCAGAAGCATGTTTCTGCAATGCACAGTCTCAAGCACTTGGAAAGGAAAATGCTGACATAGGGCAGAATTATACCCTGACTCATAGTCCGTGTAACCCAACTGATGGATGCATAACGTATCAATCAAGACAGTTCTGCTCCTGGAATATATATTTTCTTCACAGAAAACAAAAACAACCTTTGCCCAATTTAACCTGAAAAATTAAGCCTGGAGATACGCAGAAGAAATAAAAGGTTGAGGAGAGTAAGCAGTGCATTTTCGTTATAGCCACAGGAATGTCATAATTAACATTTGCATTTAAAAATGATGCCAAGAAATTAAGATACAGAAAAACGCATAGAGAGCACCTTAACTATGCCCCATAGTGTCCCCGTGCATGCATACATGGCTATCAGATAATAACACTTCTAATCTCAGCAAAGCTGACAATGATTTCTAGAGATGGCTTTGCATTTTCCATTTTTCCTCTCTCATGTGGCTGGAAAGTGGATTTAGCTGGACTGCATCCCCTAATTAAGTCTTTTTGCTATAACCTCAAATTCCTTAGGACCATAATCAATGTATCGACACCTGTTTTCCTCAGACTTTTAGTTATTTTGTTTGTGGAGTACCATACCTCATCTCCTCCCTTGTTTTGCTCCAGACAGACAAATGAAGTTTTGCAGTACTATCTAAACATCGTTTTATGCTGGAAGGAACATGGTCTCCAGAAGAAGGTCAGATGGTCGTATGCCAGACATTAGGGAAGTGAGTAAGAAACACCATAACTAGAGAGAAATGATACCCACCAAGACAGAATAAGGAATAATAGAGATTGGTTGAGCTCCATGTTTTAGACAGATTTTGGTACTTAAAACGGACAACGAAAATAGGCTTGTCTTATGCATTCCTTGTTTTAAAGAGGTTAGTCCTGGCACAATCAATTTCGTTTTCAGACACCGGTAGGTGCGTTGAGCTAAATCACCAATCTGCAGGAGATACAGAAGCTTCTGCAAAATGAAATTCCACCCAGTTTACCAAGATGAGTGGGTCAAAAGCAGAGGGAATGAAAGGGCAGCTCCAGGGATAGCAGCAGGCGCGAGTGGTGCAAGTGTGAAAGAGGAACGACCGATGCGAGGGGAGCCTTTGACGCAAGGGAGATGTGGGCCAGCATCACTCATCTGCCCAGCCGTAAGGTGATGGTCTGATCTGAAGGCTACTATTCAAAATACAAAACTACTCTGTATTTGCTGGAACGTTTCTTACCTGCTGCTTTCTGTCCGGTGCTGGCTTGTGTCAGCGTAGGTCCTGCCATACAGGTATCCCTGCTCTAGCCCATAAAAGCCTCAGTTACGATAAGTTTTTTGTTAAAATCCCCACTGAGGGCAAGTGCACAGGTGCATGAGTGAACAGTAACTCTACAACTTGTTTAAATACCAGTAAAAACAATGTCTATGGAAACTTGCTGTGTGGTATAACAAGTTCTGATATGTTGTCATGTGTCAAATGCTGTTCTTATTTGTGCAACACTCTTCTCTTAAACCTCTGTTGCACCATGCAGCCACTGCATGTCACTAGTAAGACAAAGCAACAGAGAAAGATTTCAGAAAGATTTATAAATTTCTAGTGGAGATGGATGCCGCTATCAGCCAGGCAAAAGCTGCCCCCATACGTATATATTCATTTATTGTTTAAACCCCAAACAGTTAAAGTGCTCGGAAGAGTTCACAGTCCACTCTGTGCTACACAATTGAGATTGTGTAGGGTTTTCCATGCATTTGTTATGTATTTAAGTGTGTGTTAAACCATTAGATCCCAAGAAAATCGTAGTCATTCATGATTCATTGAGTCATTCATATCTGAAAGTTGTGCCCTAGCGCCAGTGTATTTTCTTGGGTTGAGATATGTTCCTCCTACAAAATATATAAAGTATTATCCATGGGCAATTACCCGCTTCTACCCATATTTCAGAGGAAGCACTTTTAGCAATATAAATTATTCATATTATATAATGCAGCATACAAGTGGTGTACTCTGTCAGAAACTCAGTCTTTTTTGTTGTGTGTGGTTTTTTTTTTTTTATTTAATCTGAGGGCAAAATTCTCTTCAAATCCACATCATAGCAGTTTGCTTCAGTATTCTGGACTCCTTAGGTGTGCAGATTTCCATGTGGTATAAAGGAAAATACGTATGTCAGTACAGTAGATCAATGTAATTAAGAACTATAGAGCAGATCCGAGAGGAAATTTTGGCCTTGTAGGAATATATCATGCTTTCAAAGGCAAGCGAGGTTAATTAAATTTCTATAATTAAATCAATTATTGGTACTAATGTATTTCTTAAACTGTGGACCTGGAGAGGCTTCTTGTCTCCATGTTTTGGTGCATCCCCTCCTTCTGTGGTCTGGCTCCGTTCTAAGACCCAGGTCTGCACCGTCTCTCCTTGCTTCTTTTCCCATCGCACCGGGGAGAAAAGCAGGACTTGATCTGGAGGGGCGGTTGGTTCCCGACATGGAAAGCTAGGGAATCGGGACTCTGCCTCCGTTAGTTCTCACCTGCTGCACAGACACAATGACAAAATCAATGCAAGTTGTGGCTCCTCTGTGCCGTGTTGGACAAATATAGATCAAAACCGTCCCCACTGTGAAGTGCTTACGCTCACACCGTAGCTAGTACACAATATGATGATATTTGATTGCCCTGAGAAGTTGGATTATATTTTCCCACCTTCGACCCCCATTTACCTTTTCACAGTCATTTTGCTATGAATTGTTTTAACAAGTGTCCAGGGAGCAGTGATGGTGATCCTTAAGTGTACTTTTCTAAGGAAGTCAGGCATCACCATTGCAAGGACTGTTCTAACAATCATCTTAATTCCCTGGCTTGATATGAAAACCTTGATACTGATCTTATAAATAATTCCTGCTAATGCATTTTGGGTGAAATGCTGCCAGGTTTTAGTGATGCAAATTAAGATGACTGTAAAATTGTTACTTAGCGATTTTGTTAAATGTAAATTTGCAGTGTTGGATAGTGTCATTCTGTTTCTTGCCGTATGTTCAAGCTAACAGGCAGAACCACGCTCATTTGTATAATGTTAATATCTTCTTGCTTAACTTTTATAACATTCTGCACAAATTAATGTAAGATCCTAATAATCAGGCCAGCTATTAAAGAATTCTGTGATGTGTTCCAAAATGAAGTGTGTAACGCCTATTGGGTTCACACAATAATTACAGCCTGACTGCCGTCTGCTCTTCTCATCACAGTGACACCTGCTAACAAATATGTTGCTAACTGTGTTTGCAGCATTACAAATAGGTAGGCGCTTATTGGCTGCTACGGGGCGAGGGTGCTTGGCCTGTGTACTTACCAGCGGAAGGTGATTTAGCGAGTCTGCTTTGATGATCTGCTTTTCACAGTGTGAGGCTGTATTTTGCACCCTAGAGTTCCCAGGTACGGTGTCACAGCGCAGATACTTCTCTTTTTCACCTCTCCCTTTTCCTGCTGTTGCGTCCTTTTGTGGTTGCAGGGTTTTTCGGTTTATTGGCGTTTCGGCTGAAAAACATTTGAACAATTTGAGAAGCTGGGGGCCAAAAACTTCCTTTTGTGTATGTCTATGTGCATGAGAGCGCGTGTGTGTGTGTGAGGCAGAGACAGCGAGAGTGAGAGAGAGAGAAAGAGACTCCTTCTTTACTATTGCAGTGTTATGTATACAATGTTTAGCTACATGTGGACCAAAATGCAATAAAAATATTAGACATATCTTTTCAGAAATAATTGCACATCCTCTCTGGGAACATTCTAATGACCTAAAATGTGTTTCTGCAAATACCCTTAGATAATGAAAAAGATAATTGTAAAAACTGGTGAAATAAATTCATGACATATTGAAAGTATGATGTCTAGTTTCATACAATGCACAGAGGCATCCCTGGCCCTTAGCCTACTGTAAACAGAGTCTAAGATTTGGATTCATGTTTGAATGTTAAATTGGAGAAGTGAACTATTCTGATACGTTTTTATCCTCTCTTTTAGTTATTTGTTTATGAGTGTCTGGTTTGAATTCCAAATATAAAACCATAACCCAAAAGGTAATAGCATCTTCATTAAGCACCAGCTTCATGTTTCTTGCTACACTTCAGACAGTCAGTGATTAAATACCCCCGATGAGCGTACTCAGTGAATTGCTCTTATACAGCCCTAGGACATATGTTGACTTCCTTACTACTTCTGTTGGATTACTAAAAACAACAAAATTTCTCAAAATCAGGCTTCTAGGTCTTCAGAATGTATGACGTATCAAAATTAAATTTGCAGAATAAGAATTAAATGCACATTTGTAGATGGGATGGGAATGAGGCGTTTTAGAAAGGAAGGGACTGTCTGATGTCAGGATGTAGACAAATTCTTGAAAATGATGGAAAGTTACTTCCAATCCTTTCAATTTTCTTAACAGCCCTTCTGAAAACGGGAAAGCTCAAATGAATCCACAAGCCAAACTGAATATTCAGTAAGTTGCCGGTGTGTCCAAAATGGGAAGCTATGAAACCATGGCAAATGGTTTTTCCGTGAAACTACGTTGTCCTTATAATGCAAGTTTGGTGGTTTGGGCACAGAGCTGTCTGAGGAAACAGATGAGATTTGACGAAAAAAAATCTGGTCACAAAATCTGCAACCTACTGATGTAGATGGTTGTTTTCCCAACCCATAATGGATTGGAAAAAGAGCTGAGAAAAAAAGGCGTTGATTTATGAACAGTTTGAACTCAAAGGTAACTTTCAGTTTAGCTAGCCAAGACCTACAAGGTTTGTCTTGCCAATAACTAGAAGCTTGAACTTTTATAGTATGAATATTTTAAAGTGTAGTTCAAGTTATTTTGATGTCAGATGTAAAAGTTGCCCTCCTCCTGCCTCCACTATCACTGAATCTTACATTTCAGCTAAATTCTGAAAGTTAGAGAAAAAAAGAAAAAAAGGGGCTCTGCATTCACTTTGGCATGCTATGGTCAGTCCGTGTCCTACTAGTTTGTGTGTTACTGTTTGAAGCAATGATTCTGAAGGATAAATTAAGTGTGCAGTTACATTCCTGCAGCCCACTGTTTTCAGATGATGCTCTCCTGGTGAGGGAGACTGATGAGCCAGGTGTCTCTGAACGCTTTGAGGCCAATGAAGATGATTAAACAGAATTGTGGTCGTCATTTGGCCTAAAGATCCTCTATTAATTTGAACTATTTGAACTTGTCCATGGTTTCCAAACATTAAATTTTCCCATAGGTATTTTATACAGTTTCAAGTCACTGTCATTGTGAAAAACAAATGAACGGCCAAAGAGCACCAAACACTACAAAAGTAATTTGCTTCTTTCTTGCCTTCCAAATAAGGGTCATGTAAGAAGGCCAGAGGTATGAGCAAGGCCCTCCACATATCTGGCTCTTGTGAAAGGCCTTTTGCAGGGAGGATGTGAACAAGTCCCAGACGCTCAACTTTCTCATTAAACAGATGTAATGGGTCTTCTGACTCTCAGAGCTTGCCACCACTTTCTTCCATCCCACTTTCACTGAAGGTGAGAGCATTTGTTTCTGCTATTTCCTGACATTTTCTATGTTATTTTATACTCTTTCCTATATCTAACCATGAAAAAGTGAAGCTGGAAAACTAAAAGGTAAAAATACCGAAATATTCCCAAGTCTAGTCCTACTCAGGACCAGTACTTACTTTCTAAGAGTCAATCATCGTAACATCCATAAGGTAAGGTGGGAATGACAGATGGTGGCATGCCTCACTCTAATTTTAGGCTTGCAGATAGATTGCCTGTTTGGCTTTGCTTCTGGCTCGGACTGGACCATGAAAAACCATTCCCTCAGTTACTGTGTCCAGAAGTTTAGGAGACTTCTAAGGAATTTGATATGAGTAGAGGCTTACTCTCAATACCCAGAGATGCATAAAATCCCATAGATGTAGAAAAGGGTTGGTGTTGATCCTGATATATACACTATATTTCATTAAGGAGTATTTTTCATCTATTTGAACTATGTAAGTGAACTTTCTAAGATACTAAATGACTTTCTTACGGCACCTCACTTTATGAATATTCTAATTTAACCAGGCTGATTTGTAATTTTTTCATTTTATTACTGAACGATTTAAGATCAAGCACATCAAATGTGAAAACTAAAACCTAACTAAACAGTTTGAGATTTAGAAAATTCCTGATGGATTTTTAAATCCAAGTGAACAATTGGTTTCTTAATCTTATCATTTGTTCTTGATTCATATTTTTTTTCCAAAGGAATTCTTAAAGGATTTAAATTTTATAATATTCAAAGGACAGAAATGTTCAGGATTTAAGTGATTTAAATTCACACTCAACAGGAGACTGAATGACAGAGCGATTGTTGTCGGAATGTGCAGTCTATCACCTCCATGGCAGTGGTCTCCATCTTTCTAGGTGCTTATATATGTCCATGATAGCAGAATAGTGGAATCTGTTAGTTCGAATCAAATACAGAACAGATTGTATTATGCAATGGCTGATCGGAGGTGTATGGCAGTCAGTATTAAGAAAAAATACATCAACACTTGCCAACAGTTCTCACACGCTAGAATGTGAGGCAGCTCAGCTATTTCATATCGTAAGCATAGGTAAAGAGACAAAACTGATGTCAGATACCATGATGGGAAACTGTTAGTAAGTGTTGGCTTGTTAATGGAAACAACTCCGAGGCGTGACTTGGTGGTCCAAAACTCGGTGTCCACATCAAACACCACCCCCCTGCCCTTTCTTCAGGGACACTAATGGGCAAGCTCAGCAAAGACACCAAGGGCTGAATGAACACGGAGGTTGACAAACGCGTTCGTCTTTGGAGGTGCCATAAGTAGGTCAGGGTTGAGAGACGTTGACAAGATAGCTTATGGAAAATTGCACTGCCTGCAACATATCTGTAATTTGGATAAATTGAGGAGTTCATTCCCATATGATATCAATCCAGCTTCTTTCACAAGTCTGAAATCAATTTTAGAAGACAAAAATTCATTGCTATAAGTTACAGTAAAACACACAGTTAATACTATATGAACCATTTACATTTCTAAGCTAGCTAAATGCAGAGAGTGCCTTGAGTACTTTTCCTTTATCTTCATTTTGACATATGGTAAATATTATCTTCTTCAGAATATAGTATTCTTTCATAATTACAGGTACAGCATTGTCTTTTTGATTAATAGCATGTTTGTCAAGAATGGCTGTCTACATGTTACTCAGTTATTTCACCTCAGCCACTGTTGCTAAAATTACTTGGGTTTCACTGATCACTCTTTATACAATTGATTCTGATAAAATCAAGATAAGGTAAGTATTTCAGGATCAGATTTTGAAGGCTTGAATTTGTAAGAGTTATTTTAAGTAAGAGGACTTTTTTTCCTGAAGGGTCCCATAGATGTAATTTAGCATTTAAAACAACATCAGATTTACTCAGGTAAATCAGGTTTGGGTTTGTTTTTTTTTTCCATCAAGAGTTTTGAAATGTTATTTTATCCAGAAAATGAAAAGGAATGTCCTCTATTCTATTGAGCCATTTAGCTGAATGTGTCTCTCGAACCTGTTACCCCAGTGCTTAGCATCCTGATTTCACAATCTTGCAATTAAATCATGACCTTTCCCACACGACACAGTTGTTGTCTTTAATAATCTTTTTTTTTTTTTTTTAAGACTCATGGCTCAAATGTCATCTCAAGTCTTATTTCCTATTCCTCATCTGTAATTTGGCAAGTAAGAATAGAACCCAGAAAAGGTTATCCATTATCAGTTACATCCTTTAGCTCAGAAGCATCTTGCATCGGCAAGAAGCTAACAATTCACCAGATCTTTTCCACCTCTGACTTCTAAACTATATTAAAATTTAGATCCTGTAAATCAACTGCAATAGAAAGAGTCTCTAATTAATGGCCTGGATGTGTGTCAGATACATTGCACCGTAAAAAATGCTCCATGCGATCATATTCTTTCTGAATCTGTGATTTTGTACGCTAAATAGTTTAGGAACACAAATACGTGACACCAGCTTTTTTTTCCTAACCATGCATGAAGACCAAAGCACAGCTGTGTCAGAGGGATCTCCCAATAATCAGTGTCATACAGTCACAGCAATCTTTCTCCTTCCTTAGTCCTCTGGGGAAATTACACTGTTCTTTTGGGGAGCTTATTTCTTCTCTTGTGCTGAATCTGCTATATTGATCGGGACTTGGTGGGATGGGGGAGAGAGGAGGCTTTTAGAGAACAGTGGCTCCCCTCCAGCTGTGCCTTGCTCACCAAAATGTAAACAGAGTACATAGCAGCGCTAGATACCTGGTCTTACAAAAAAAAAATGTTTCCCTGATGAAAAGGGTACTCACACACTTGTGTAAGTACAGTCACCCTCTTTTGTCCCTTTCATGCTCATTTAAGTCTCATATTCAACTCCAAATCATCTGCTATCCAGTCTCACAAATTGACCTTAAGATGTTAAGATGTTTAGTTTAGCTGAGATAAATATATAGAATTCATACGACCATTCAAATCACTCATTCCTTTGATGAGAATGAAATTTCCTGAAAATAGACTCTCTCAAAAAGGTCTAGAAATGTGACATATAATTTTAGATAAAAATACTAGCTTAACAGTTAATCCTGTAACACTTTTGGCTTAGAAGACACAGAACCTGGATGCATGCAAAAAGCATATAAAGATTATAAGAGGTTAAAAATATATATATTCACCATTGAAAATGTGCAGAGATTTTGGGAGCAGGTATACCTGAGACTAAGCTTTGTTCTTACTCAAGCTCGAGAAGTGGGCCCACGTGAACCTCATGAGGTTCAACAAGGCCAAGTGCAAGGTCCTGCACCTGGGTGAGGGAAACCCCTGGTATCAATACAGGCTGGGGAATGAAGGGACAGAGAGCAGCACTGCCGAGAAGGACTTGGGGGTACTGGTGGATGAAAAGCTGGACGTGAGCCGACAGTGACTTGCAGCCCAGAAGGCCAACCATATCCTGGGCTGCATCAAAAGCAGCATGGCCAGCAGGTCGAGGGAGGGGATTCTGCCCCTCTACTAAGACCCCACCAGACCCCAGTACTGCATCCAGCTCTGGAGCCCTCAGCACAGGAAAGACATGGATCTGTTGGAGCGAGTCCAAAGGAGAGTCACAAAAATGATCAGAGGGCTGGAGCACCTCTCCTATGAAGACAGGCTGAGAGAGTTGGGGTTGTTCAGCCTGGAGAAGAGAAGGCTCTGGGGAGACCTTATTGCAGCCTTTCAGTACTTAAAGGGGGCCTATAAGAAAGATGGGGACGAACTTTTTAGCAGGGCCTGTTGCGATAGGACAAGGAGGAATGGTTTTAAACTAAAAGAGGGTAGATTTAGACTAGATAAGGAAGATGTTTTTTATTATGAGGGTGGTGAAACACTGGAACAGGTTGCCCAGAGAGGTGGTAGATGCCCCATCCCTGGAAACATTCAAGGTCAGGCTGGATGGGGCTCTGAGCAACCTGATCTAGTTGAGGATGTCCCTGCTCATTGCAGGGGGGTTGGACTAGATGACCTTTAAAGGTCCCTTCCAACCCAAACTATTCTATGATTCTATGATTCTTTACTGAATACAGTGGAGTTGGTCAAATTCAGTAATTTCTTGCATAAAGCAAAGTCTTAATATTGTCCCTGACATCCTCTTGAGGGATCCAGCCATTTTGACCATAATGATATACCTATTCTAAAGCTTAGTCTTTAACACATTAAATCGTACATGATATTGAGTACTAAGCTAGTCATAAATAAGGTTAAAAGAACACTAAAGGGGCAAAAGCAAGCAGTTAAATGAACAACTCAACATGGAACACTATGAACAGCTCATACAAATGAAATGCAGACCTTAACTCTATGTACACATTAGAACACAGACTTTGCATATTTGATTCTTCCCGTGAGTCCATTTTGTAGAAAAATAAACAGAACCAACAAAATCAGTAAAACAGAACATAGGAGCCATATTGCCGAAGGTCACCATGAACTGGTGCGCTGGTAGCATGACTTTATGGCATGAATATCAAGAGTCATCTTTGTAATGCTTTTGGCCACATGGTCTCACTACATAGTTGCGTGTATACCTCACAAATACGTACCCCTATCTTTTAAGCCAGATGTACCTTCTACGGCTGTAAATGCTTGTATGTCATAGCACAGGGCATAAAAGGTAAAGTAGTCTCAGTTTCCCGGTGGTGTATCTATACAAGCTTTGGATAAGGGACTTTGCACCAGTTGGGAAGGAAAGGCAACATGGGATCCCTGGGTCCACCCAGATCCCTCTGTAGGCAGCTGCCAACTGCCTCACAAGAAGACAGGCAATAAAATGTTTGTCTAATTAACAACTGTAGGGGACCTCATCTAGAAGTTCTTACCCTGAAGCAATGTCTTGTGAGCATACGAACTGAACTCCAAGTAGCTGCTCTGCATAGTGCAGAAGTAGGGATTCCCCTAAAACAAGCTACAGATGTTGCCTGAGCCTCAGTAAAGTGAGCCCTAATTGAGAGGGGAGGGACAGTTTGTTCAAGGCATGTGAGACCCTCATACAATTTGAAACCCCTCTGAGAGCCTCTGGGAAGAAAAAAAAATCCCCCTGGATTTATTACCAAAAGCTACAAAAAGCCTGAGAGATTTTCAAAATGGCTTTGTTCTAGAAAGATGAAAGGACATAGCTCTAAGAACATCAAGTGTATGAAGTTTAGTCTCTGTGGGAGAGCCATGAGGCTTGGGAAAAATACTGGTAAATGTATAAACTTATTTGAATAAAAACCTGAAACAATTTTAACAAAAAAAAAATTCTGGACCGTAGAGAATAAGCTGATGAGGGACCTACCAAAGTCTGCATTTTGCACATTCTGCAAGATGAAGTGATAACTACCCCAAGTGCGGCTTTTTTGAGAGGTGATGAAATGATAAGTTCAGAAAGAGGAGAAACACCACAATATTAAATTCCAGATAGAACAGAGAAAAATACGTGAATTTTTTAAAAGAAATCTGAATATGATGAAGTACGAAAGATCTTAAGCTGTGGAAATTTGTGCGGACAGCACAGAAAATACATTCTGGTAGAGCTGACACAGATCCTAGCATGTGCCATATAATTTAGCGAGGAGCTTTTCTCAATTCTTTCAGCTTGTTTACTCCTGCCTTCTATCTTTGAATATGTGATATATGTATGCTTTATCATATAACTTCTCAATATTTTATGGAATTAAGGTGGTACAGGGAACCAGGACAAAAGAAAATTTGGTTCCATTCTTAGCTCTGCAGAGTAGCTTTGGAAAACTTACTTTAATGTTCTATGCTTTGGTCTCCAAATGTATAAAAGGAAGCTAATAATAATGATCTTTTTGTATGAAGTGTTTCAAGATCTCCAAATAAAAGGGACAATATCAAAGCACAGCATTATTATTATTATTATTATTACTTGAACTGATTGAGATATTTCAGAGATAATACCTAGTTATTTGACAGAAAAAAAATTAAAAATGGAGAACAAAAGATCAGAAGATTGAATGTACCTCTGAATAGACAGGAAGAAAAAACACTTCCTTTATATTCAAATCTTGCAGGTAATCTTTTTGTCCTGGATCAAAGTCTCTTGAACTCCCCATAAATAGCAGGCCCTTAGAGAACTTGACTCTATGTTATCAGGTTTTGAGATGGGGGTCTGGGAATAAGGCCAAATTTGTGTCTGTAGGGTAATGTTTTTTCTAGAAATCGCTCAGGACCTTGTGGAGACAATCACTTCTAGGAAGAAATCTCGAAGCAAGGGTTCTCCTCCCACTCATAAAGTGTACTTTACATTTCCAAACTCTTATATTTAGCCCATGATGAAGGGATAGTAATATAGGTAGTTTCAGCACACTATTTCTGCCCAAAACCTGAAGGTCAGTTTCGGTTAGGTGACTAGATTATGTAGTTCATTTAAAAGGATCTAGTCTAGTTCTGTCTGAGCACAGATGCGGGGTAGTACCACAGCAGCTTTCATGGTAGATGGATGCAGAGCAGAAAGCGGTTATGAACCAGTAGCAAGCCATCACTGAGAAGCGACTTCAGCATTAGAGACTCCTCCTTTGATATTTCCGTCAGAAATCAACTTTATATATCATGCTTTCTGACATCTGCTTAGCCAATGACTCATGAATCATAGAATCATAGAATCATAGAATCGTTCTGGTTGGAAGAGACCTCCAAGATCATTGGGTCCAACCATTAACCTGTCACTACCAAGTCCACCGCTAAATCATATCCCTGTGAACTGAACTGCTCTCTGGCATACGTGACTCCTGTCGGCAAGAAAGCCATTTAGCCTTTTGGTAGCCACAGCCATAGCTGACACATGGGCAAGGCAGATTTTAAAGTCTGGAGCTCAAGTGTCAGCCCTGAGACCTGTGTCTTGGCACTCATTTGAGACTCGAAGGCTAATTTGTTTATTCCCTTGGAGGGTTATTGAATGTTTTCTCTCCTTTTGTCTGTAGGCTCCAGAATGACTTGTAACAGCAACAAAAAACTGTGTGGAACAGAGCAGTTCCTGGGTGGATAGAGCTGATGAAAGTTTCTGAGCTCTTGTGACTAAAGCCTGTGTACCTACAGAGGAATCCTGTCAGAAATGTGCTTAAAGTCTAATTCTTTTTAACTTGTCTTTCTACAGAAGCAAGTCTTAAGCGCTTGTGCCTGCCAGTCTGTGTACATGTATCTGTCTGACCAGACAAGTTTTAAAGAAGATTTGCAGCTGGCTGGCAGTTTTAACACTCGTAAGATTCCTAAAAAAGTTCATGAAAATAGGCTGCTGGGAGAGGGAAGGCCTTCTTGTGTCAACCTGAGGGAAAAATTTCAGAGGCAGCAAAATCCTTGTCAAACCAGAGAACCTGCCCAGGAGGAGAAGTGCTGTGATGCCTCAACGGCACGAAGAGCGTCAGTCACAGCTCCTTCACAGCGAGGCACTGGGAGATCTGACCATAGCACACGAATCCGTGAGAAGCCAGGCTTCACTGGTGCCACTTTTCCTGGACCTACTAATGCACAGCAAGATAGCAGTAGGGCACTAAGATCCAGAATTTCTTGCCCTGTTGCAGAAGCAGAGAGGAGAATAGCTTGAGGGGTGACATGGCAGCTGCAAAACAGGTAGAAAAAAGGCCCAGGAGCAGATCTGACACAACTACCTTGATCAATGTTTGCTTACAAACGAAGATTTATATTCCTTGTTTATATCAAGAACTTGAAGTGAAATACTGACCACTTTGAAGCTGGTGACAGATCTCCCATAACCAGGATTTCATCCTGGTTCTTTTCTGTAGACTCATCTGTGATTTGTGTTACGTTAATAGCAAGGGGAAGTTAAAATGCTCTGAATCAGGAAAAATATTTTACAGAGCTAGGTAATTTGAGAAACATCTTTCATCTGTTAAGGTTTGAGCTTCTCCCAGTAATAACAAGAACTTGATCAAGCATGAACACTCCCTAGCTATCTATAGATTTGTACTACACAACCTTAGAAATGTCATTGGCACACTTCACAGTAGAATCAATACATTCTTTTTAACCTTTGCGCAAGAAGGTTGGGATACAGACTAAGATTGATAAAAAGACTCTCCCACAGTGTGAAGGGTGCAAAATTAGAGAAAAAGCAGAACTGTGAGATTTTGTTAGTGTAATACCCAAACAGAAACGTGCTGTGCTCATTCCCAGGGGCTGCGGGTTTGAGCATGAGTTTAAGTCCAACCCGAACTTCCAGAGCAAATAATCCAGATGCCCTCTCTTCTCTGTTCCCAAATTCCTTCCCCTCCTCAGAGGCATCAGCGTCTTGCCACTCTCCTCTACTTCATCTTGCTTTTTGTGTTCTCTGTCAGCATTCTTAAGATCTGAAGAGACCCCTTTATTGTTTTGATGAGTTGTAATGTCTGGGAGAAGACTGCTACTCCCGTCCCACCTCTAGAGCCCTCCGGCATAATGGTAAATGTTGCCTGTGATGGAATATATGTCACTAGAAGTTCCGTGGTAGCTACTCTGCTGAGGTGAGAGCAGGAAGCGCCGCAGAGTTCCTGGAGCTTTTACCTAGCGAGTTCCCAAAGGTTTTCTAGCAGCTGACCAACAGGAAAAAGCAACATTATAATCTCCGCAACATGAAATTTTTTATGAATCTGAGAACAGCTGAAGTGCTTAGCAAATATTTTTCTTCTCCTGCTGTCTTATTAGAGGGCAGAGATTTCTTGACTGTTGACCCTGTCCCCCATCAAAAAAAAAAATCTGCTGTGCCAAAGGAAATGTGCAAGTGACTGTGATGGGACCTTGTAATGACATTACAGGATTGTGTCTTGAATATTGGCATTGAATACTTACAGCACATACTGAGCGAGCCCAAAAAGGAAGCTGATCCTGTCCAGCTATAAAGACAGGGTCTCGTCCCTATTAACGCTTTTAAGTACTTCTCAGCTTATTTCTTATGTCATCAGAAACCACATCTTGGTCATCTTATTCTGCACTTTCACTCTCCAGAAATGTCCGCTGCTATATCAGCTTTTTCTTTTTATTGTTATTTTGTCTATCTCAGGTTCCCATATCACATGTCCCAGGGGGAAATATAAAGATTTGAAAGTAGAGACTAACAAGAGAAAAACTGCACATTTTTTTGAATGAGGACCGAAACATATGTATTGTTGCTTAGCCCTAAAATAACTCCTTTTCACAATCAAACCAGCTTTGGCTACAGTCAATATTTTATAGTCATAAGCTGTTTGATGCAATTAATAGTAGATCACATTTGTACATGTATATGAATTGCAGTGATAAAATGTCTGTTTTGGTCATTTGTGTACGAGTTAGTCTCCACAATGCAGTTGACAATTGTTTCCAAGGAAACTTCCTGTAAAGCAAAGAGTCATTTGGAGGAACAAGGGTGGTACTGAAGTGAACAAGCTGGAACCCTTGAAATCTTGCCTTTCGCCTGCTGACCAATGCCTGGTAGAAATAAGAGGCAACAAAACCTGAACCAAACCTTGTTCTCCTGTTCTTTGTGGTTTGTTATCATACTCACTGTTTTTAACATTTTTTGTTAAAATTGAGATTGTAAACTGTTTCTTGCCATGTTGGAAGAAAATTGTATGGTTTGTGCCCTGTGCCTTTTGTATAAGCTAATTTTCTGGGTGGTTTATCGCCAAAAGAAATGAGCTTTTCATTGCTTATTATTTGCTCTTCGCAAGTCCCTTTCCGTTACAGTTTGTAAGTGAAGGAAGGAGGAGAGGCAAGGGGAGCTGTCTGCAAATCAGGACCTCAGGAGAAAATATTTTAAATCGTGAATGACTCAGTAGCAACTCACTTGCTTACTAATGTGCTATGAAGTACCAGAGAAATATTTGGCAACTGTGAGGGAAACAATAGAAGCTAGAAAATAATTTTTGGGTTGAGATGTTGTTCACAAGAGCAAAACAAATAACTCTTCAAGATTTCAAATTACGCTTGGAGAGACCAAAAAGATGAAGTGCTCTAAAACCTGCAGGTCGGTGCCTACAGGAATGGACAAGTTAGCCAAGTAACTGGACTTGTACTGACGTATGCATGCATTTTTCTTGTTTTAAGTGTTTAAAAGAGATCTGCATGTTTCTATGTTGAAATGTTATTTACATGTTGATTTATAAATGATACAGATTGTGTATATTGTGACGAGTGTTTTGTTGTAACTATGTTTAATGTTATTATACTATTAGGTAACCAAACTTCATGGAGTATGTGTGTGTCCTTGTGCACATATGCGTACAAATACACATATCTGTGCATATGTATATGCATGCACATATATATAGTGTTGGTGGACAATTCATCATCTGCATGTAATTTTAGTTTTTAAAAAAGCAAAGTAATTGCTCATCTGTCAGCTACAAAGACAAAAACAAAATAGGGAATATCTTCAAGTGTTCCTGAAAATAAGTATTTGAAAGTCTCTATGTAAGTTTTAGGTAGTCAGAGTGCTCTCAGACACAAATATGTTCATAAAATTTGCTGTCACTATAAAACATTATAATTAGTCATGAGAAAGAATGAAAATAAAGGCAAAAGTCTTTGATACGTACGGAAGGTAAACAAAGAAGGCTAGGAAATGTATTGTTAATCCAGGAAAGAAACAAATATATTCAGCCACAAATCCTGCATTTGAATGAGATAATGATATAAGGAGATCTCTTTCACTCACTTTTTCCTTTTATATATACATCTTCTATAAATGCATATATATGCCTATATGTATGAATACATATGCCCATGTGTCTGTAATCTAGCTTGCAATGTGAGACAGTTGAATGCAGGAAGGATATGGAGTCATTTATGTTTTCATCCTAGCATCTTATGAAATTTGCTGTTTCTTTTTCCATTGCACAGTGTTTTGCACATTAGGTAAAATTTCAGGAGAAATTAATGGAAGAGCTGCTAGTGACTAAAATAGGATCAGTATTTCACCTCCGCATGACATGGTTTGCTTCCTTCCAGCTAGCATTAAATAGCAAGCAACAAATAAAGACACATTGCAGTGGAACCAACCACAATTGTTTCTTCAGTCTATGCACTTGACAAATACCCTAAAAGAAGATGTATAAGGATTCTCTTATACTAAATTTAGTATAGGAAATCTTTAATAACTAGAACTGACTATAATTTCCTCCTTTAGACTGTTCTGTTTCGATGTTTCATAAATCCTTGTATTGATTAGCTTTACATGGAATGTTGTACAGCCCTAAACACAAGAAATTAAACTGAGTGGCAGGTGAATTTTCGTGCAGTCCTTCCAGCCAACACAGCAAAACAACAAAGCAAAAAATGAAACACGCGAAGTATAAATCCAAATATATACAAAGGAATATTAATGCCAGTAAATTAGTCAACTGTTAAAGTTCTGAATTTTTTCTTGCTGAGTTTCCAGAACCAAAAGCCTAATGGGGTAAAAAAGCACTTTATATGTACTTGTGGCACATATTAACACTTGACTATAAGAATTTAATGCATATAATAAGATGTGCAAATAAAATTCAATAGTAGAGAACATGAAAGAATGAAAAGTAAACTAGGAAAGCTATGTAACTGACATCTGAGATATAGGTAATTTCTGTGTGAGTCTTCTCCACGGGGATTTTTCTGGTTAGAAAGATAGAATGGGATGGGATGGGATGGGATGGGATGGGATGGGATGGGATGGGACGGGACGGGATAGAATAGAATAGAATAGAATAGAATAGAATAGAATAGAATAGAATAGAGTTTCAGTTGGAAGGGATCTACAACAATCATCTAGTCCAACTGCAAGATCCAGTACGTTTATTTCCTGTGACTTCCTCCAGTTCAGGCCTTGAATCTGATTACTTGTGCTGAGCACTTTAAGGCTTTAAATTGCACTGTCAGAGCCCCATTTCACTCCCTTTTTGGCCAGGGAGTTCCACGAAGTCTACATTTTATGTACTCCAAAATTTGTGCTTGATTTTAGGTGTATGAGTAGTGTCAGATTGATGAATTACTCCACTGGGACCCTTTTTTACCTGAAAATGTATGAAAATATTTTGCAGGAAACCAAATTATTTGAGAGAACAGTCCTTTCTTCTGTATCCTGAAAAGGACTGATGCTAACATGTTGTGGGAGGATCTTGACCGGTGCCATCGTCAAGTGCTTTTAACTGCTTTTCAACTAAATGGAGTTTTAAACTGAAATCGTCAACACAATGAACACAAACTGCCGTACACGTTGTTGTATTCGTAAAGACCTTTTTCAGAAGAAAGGCCCGTCTGATGCTTTTAGATTCAACATGCCCAGAAGAAAAGGGGAAGGAAAGGGCTCAGCGGGAACACGGGTGAAGGTGCATTTGCTCTTCGGAGCGCAGCCCGCTGACGCTTTTCCTGCCCAAACACTGAGCGCTGCCTTTCCCCTCCCGCCCGGCTCCTTGCTCTCCCGCAGCCACGGGCGGTCGTCCGGGCAGCGCTCGGCCTTCCCAGTTTGTTCCCCACGGAGTGCCAGGAAGCCTTCGCCCACCGCGGGAGCCCCCTCTTCGTGTTCAGGAAGGTCAGTGAAAGCATTATCAGTTTATGGCTCTGGAAGTTACCGAGGAAAACCACTCTGGGCCTAGTTCCCCTTGGTAGGAATCTTCTGTCGGCTAATTGGCAGTGAAAATGGCTGTAGAGTAGGTATAGATTAAAGTTACGTACATTTAAAGAACATTTTAAGGTGTTGCAACAGGATCAAATGGCTGCCTTGTCTTTTGTGATAGACCATTCTAGCAGCTCAATTTCTCAGTCAAAATTAGTGCTAGGTGAGCTGGGAAAAGGACAAAGTTTAGATAATTATATCTAATTTTTTACTAATTCACAGGTACAAGGGAGTTTTAGTTAACCTAGGCAATGAGAAGCCTCCACCCCTCTTGCATTGTCTAATCCAGGAATTCATGTAGCCAAGGAACTGAACAGATTTTTCCTCCGTTTGATATTATATTATATTTTTTCAACAAACTAGAGTGTGCCACAACGTCCTGATGGTAACTGCCTACTGAAATGCTGTTCTGTTTCTGCCTTTGCTGTTTCAGGGATTGAATGTGCAATGTGGTTAAAAACTGACTTGAAGTTTTGGCTTTGGGGAGATTAAATTCATTTTTGGCACAGTGCAGTTCTATACTGAATGAGGAAAGAAAGGACAAGAAAGTATTTCAAGCTTTAAAATGAATTTTTGTTGTTGAAAATTTTGAGCTTGGCAAAAAGAGAAAACTTTGAAGATTTTGATGAAGAATAACAATGAATGTTGTTTTCAGATTTTAACTGCTCTAAGTCTGGCTATCTGAAAAAGTGAAAATTAAGAAAAATGTGTTAATATTTCTGTAAAAAAACACATTCAAGTTGTTTATGATCAGAAGGAGTGTTCAGAATAATGGATGTTCTCAGCAGGCAAAAAAAAAAAAAAAAAAGAGATCCATGTTTCCAAAGAGCCATCAGCACAGAAAAATAAAATTGTATCATCTTGAAAGTTTTTCAAAATTTCTTATACTAGGAAAAATAATTATGTAACTACAGCTGCAGCATAATAAAGTTATTCTGGAATTTTGCAGTCTATTTTGCAGTATACAAATGTTTTTAAAGCTAGGGTAAAAATGGATTTGGCTTATATAAGGCAAATGTTTTATCCTTCTGGACTTAATTTAGACACCAGACAAAATCTAAATGGTAATACAATTGAAATACTATAAAAAAGTTGACTTCATGTTTGGGAATATAAATTGTATGTATAGATGATTTTTAATAGCGAATGAACCTATCTGCTGACTGACCAAATTGGTGCAAGTACATAAATTTTGCTTCTTGTGTGCTGGGGACTCTTGCAAGCAGCTCTACACAACCTCCGGGTAACAGACAAAAGATTGGAAGAAAGGTTTGAAAACTTTGCTAAGGTTGCAAAGTCAAGTACCTGGAGGCAAGGTAATGTTTAGGACCTGTGTTGAGTTTTCCCCCCAGAGGCATTAGCATTGCAATGTATGTACACCAAACAGTTCAAACTGGATCCAAATCAAGTAACATTAATGTTAAACCAGGCAGAACACCCAGTGCCAAGCTTGTGTCAGCCCTATGTTTCCATGTTGCCTTCAGGAAAAGAATAACACTTGGGCAGGCCTAAAGCCTGAGTGTATGAACTGGAAATTGGTGACAATTTGTTTCCCCAAATTTTGTTAAAATTTTGGTTTGGCAGAAAGACTTTAAACTGAATCATCGGCATTTTCATAGTGGTGCTATGTTTATTTCCCAGTTCTAGGAAGCCTTAAACTGGATTTACTGTGTCATCAAACACTGGCCATCACCTCTCTATCCATGTCTTCTGATACAATCTTTACTTAGATAAAAAGATACTACTGTTTTCCCCTGAGATCCCTTCGTCCGTCAGGGCGCAGTGCGGATCGTCGCCGTGTAACGAGCACCTCGCTATTTAGCTATCTGGCACCTCCTCATTGTTTTTCTTGGCTTTGTGCCTTATTTACCACTCGCTTCAAAACCTCTGTTGTGAAGACAAAACTATTAATTTTCTAGTGGCTTTTTATTTTACAATCTGAATGCTTCTCAGATATACATTAAATTTGTTTTCATTATATCCTTGGCATGTGAGGGCTATGATTATTATTCACATTGTCTAATTCACATTGTCTAGGTGGAGAACCAGGGTATAGGGAGATGAAAGTCCAGTTTTTCCGTTAACTCTGTGTTCCCAGCTAGCAGTGTTTAGGATCTGTGTTTGTTTGTTTGTTTGTTGGGTTTTTTGTTTTTGTTTTTCCCTAGAGATGTTAGCTTTGCACTGTACAATGCTTTATGCAGCCAAAGTACAGCTCCTGTTATTGATTTTGGTTGCAGGTGTGACTGCTCCAAAGCTCTGTAAATCACAACCCAAGGTCTAAACTGAGGTACCCAGAAAGCATAAAATAAAGATGGTATTCCCCGGCTTCACAAATCTTCACCTCCCCCTGAGACCTTGCTTTTCAGAACAGTTTGGGTTTCCCCTAAAGGATCTCCTGTCCAAAGTTTAGCTTAAGTGACTTGACCAGCCCTTGGAGGAATGCTGTAGCAGAGGCTTGGATAGAATTAGGTCTCCTGGTCAGCATTTTTTGCCATATTTCATGCCTTACCCTTTCTTTTCCTGCTGTCTCTACTTCAGCCTACACATCTTTGCATCAACCAAAACAGGATATCTAAGGAGAGCAACCACCTTCATTACTTAACTCTGATTCATCCCTGCTGCAGGTGCATCCCATGCCTCCAACGATACAGGGGAAAAAATAACAAGCAATCAGATAATTAAAGACTGTATCATAATGCATGTACAAGGGAGTGTGCATGTGAGCATTAAGGTTGCCCAGGCAGCACGGATTCTGGCATTTCTTACCTTTTGAGTGATTCAGTTTGTAACCTTGATAATTAGAGCTGATCAGCACATTTTTGGAAAATGCTGTTCTGTTGAAAGTGAAAACAGTCTGCATGGACGTGAGGATTTTAACCAACAGACTGCTGCTAAACAGGCTGCTTGGGTCTTGCTGATTCACTCACCTGGCTACAAGGTAGGCTTGGGACTCTTGCACGGGTCTCAGAGGTCCTGGCTCCAAGGTTGGCTCCTCAGGCATGTAACAGCACCCCCAAAGTTACGAGATATAGCTAGGAAGGAGGAGAAGGTACAGTTTTTACCCAGTTCTGGAAAGCTTGCATGTGCTTGCTTAATTTCCCAAGCTATCCCGCTGCTTTTTTGTTTTCTTGCTTAAGCGTAAACTGAATCCTGCTCCCCTTTCAGCCTACAGCAAAAGGTCCCATTGCTTGGTATCGCACTGATGTTGGGAGGGCTGGAAAGTGACCCACCACTTTGTTTCGTGAGCTGAAGGACTGCTGCTGCCTGTGGCCTGGGCCACTAGGGCACTGGTCCTAGAAGGGGACAAGTTGCAGTGGCAGCAAGTTTCACAGCTATACACTTGCCAAGAGTAGAGGAGCAACGACATTCGGGAAACCTCATTCGCATTTCAACCTTAGAAGAGGATAGGCTCTTATGGGGTCAGCCTCTCCTCAACCTCAAGGGCTTTTCCTGTTCCCCTCTCACCATGTTTGGCTTCTCATCTCTTTTCCCAGCCCCATAATCCCAGTTTAACTAGTCCTAGTTGCCACTCTCTAAGTGTCCCATTCCTGTCCTAATCTCCTGCCCTCACAAGTCTTCACCTCATCTCTCCTGGCTTTTCTCAATCTCCTCTTTCTTTCTTCCTACGCCTTTGTAGAGTAGGACAGCACCTCTCCCTCCTCTGACTGCAATTCCAGCGTCAGTTTCTTTCTCTTTTTACTGTCCCCATCTTCTGCCATCACCGAAACGGTCTGAAATCCCCTGTGTGGTCTCCACTCTAACTGAAGAGGAAGCTTGGGAGAGAAGCTCCCAGCCTGGCCCCTGGCCCCTCCACAGAACCCCCCCAGAAAGCAGCTTCCACAGCCGGTCAGGGGCAGTGCTGGCAGTGTTGGCACCCTAGCTGCTAATCCTACTGGCTCTCTATTTCACACGTGTGATTTCTTTTTTTTTTTTTTTTTGTAAAAAAAGATTGATGCCTTAGCAAGTTTGAGTTCGTACTCACAGGCGCTGGAAAAGACACATACTTTTTTACCTAGAAGACTACTCTCCTTGTCTTTAAGAGAAATACAGCTCCAAAGAAGAATTGTCTATGTTTAGCATATGATTAAACTTAGCGTGAATAATTAAAGAAATCCATGCAAGTGAGTAATGAGAGAGCAACCTACAGCTCAGATGAAATACTCTGATGTGCAAAAAATAGAGTCAGGTGGGAGTGTGAGAAAACCCTGTGTTGACTACAAGTAGGAAGCAAAGCAAGCTGCTATTATCTGTGGCAGTCAGTTATGCCAAACGAAAACTGAGAAAACTTACCCTTGCTGAAAACAACTGTTCCCAGCACCACCACACATAAATCCTGACATCCACTCTTCCTCAGGAGCTTTTAAAAAACGTTTTCCACCAAACTTCCCATAGTAGTAGAGCTATTACCGATGCCAGGCTACTTATAGCGGTAAAAGATTCATGAGGGATTTTTTATGGCAGGCCTTGTGACTCTGAAAAATCCACCCAACTCTTCTGTACTTCATTATTGAGGGATATGCATTCACTTCACACCAGCCCAAGCACTAATCATAAATAAAGTGCAACAAGCACTGCGAGGAAGTACACAAAGTTACATTTCAAAACGTTATGCATAATGATATCAAAGATATGATAAAATGAGACAATAAGTGTGCAGAGCTTTAATAAACTTAAAACCCAATTAATGTATAATTACTGACTTACTTTCAGAGGTTTTTTGCTATTGTATATTAAGTTAAATTGTTACTTTCATTCTCCTTTTAAAGGTTTCATAACCGTTTCACTTGTTCTCATCTGATGTAAGGTACGTCTCTACTACTAATAAAATGACTAAGGTTTTTTGATTTATTGTTTTAAATAGTTTCATATCATGGACATCTTCTCGATAAAGTGCTTTTATAATGTCTTTTCTGCCTTGGTACTTCCGCTGTAAATTACAAGCCATACGGTTTCTTCACCTCTCCCCCTAATGCTTTGAAATAACTGGGTTTAGCGTAAAGCTTTTCCTTCTAGATCTGGGTGTTTTCTCCATCTCACACTTTGCTTTCCCATCTTCCTAGCTGCCAGTATTTCTAAGCTTCTATATACGTGATAGTTTTATACAACTAAGCTAAACAGCATCGGTGGCCTTCTACCTTCTTATGTTCATCCCTGTCATCGTGTACACCATTCACAGCTTCAAAGGTTTCCCCAGGGGTCCTAGCACAGTAGAAAATCCTGATTATAAGTGACATTTGAGTGGATTTTTAGAATTAGTGTATTAACAATTATACCCAACCTTAGGCTCTTTATTAACAGTATCAAGACTGGAGTCTAGTGCAGAATTCAATGCAGCTGTGTCATCTTTTCATGAAAGCAATTTCCAGTGTATGCATTGATCTTAACAGTGATCTAAGGATGGGCAAAGAGCTTGGTACAATCCTTTTGCTAAATAAAATGGGGATCTTTGGCTTTTTCTGAAGGGTGAAACATGGTTGGAGTCAGTGAGGCTTGTATCATTTGAGGTAAACGCCTTGTTTGCCCTACACAATTCCATTTGCAATATTGGAGGCTGTCTGGGAAATATTATACAGATTTTATCTGTAAGAGGTCCTCTGAAATAAGTCTTTGAAAATCACCTAGCAATCAACTTGCACTCCTAAAAACGTTTACAAAATCATCTCTGTATACGCACATGTGATATGAAGCAGTAGAATGTAATAGTTATGGGACAGACAGCAATTAAAGATGCTCATGGCTTCATCAGCATAGACGTAACTCCATAGAAAATATCATTACCAGCATTTAGCAATACACTAAGACGCTTTCATCTGCTGTGACGTCTCAGCAATTTCCCTTACTGTTCTAACCAAGGTTAAGACTGAAGTCTACCAGTCTATGTATCTATGAACCTCAATATTTTGGTGTCAGAAGATTCTTGTTTGTATGCCTGTGTGCCAATTAGTTACAATCAAGTGAGACTTTTCATGAACTTGGAGTAGAAACTCTTACTGTGGTCTGAACGTAAGATGGACTCCGCTACCTGCCTCTGTCAGTGTTTTAGTAGTACTCCTGCTATCTATTATCTCTGTTATCTAACAGAGAACAAATTTAAAAGTAACGTGCCTATTGAAAACACCTATGACTACAGATGACAATTGCGGTGATTTCAGATGCTGATTAACCTGTGAAAAAATTAATAACTAGTTTAACATTTTCTTTCTACATAAGAAAAACTCATTTGTTTTTAAGGGCCTGCAGAAGAAAAAATTAGATAAGTCAAGTATCAGGACAAGGTGATTACTTAACATCTGTGACCAAGGAAAAGGCTCAAGGAGAAAAATCATCCAACATCTGCACTGTCGGTAAAATACTTGTAAAAAACACAAGTGAAGTGTGATTAATCACCATGGATGTATGATTGAGTCAATTGACTGTTACTTTTTCATGATGATTAATCAGCTACAAAAATTATAATTGTCCCACTTGTAGTGGCTGCATGCTGTGCCTGATGACATCATTTGGGCTACAGATACTCAATGAGTGGTTTTCAAAAGAATATGCAGATGAACTAGGAAGGGTGGGTGAGGTTAAAACTACATTTTGAAGATCATCTCGGGCTTTAGTAACCCAGACTTGAAATTGTTTTATCAGCTCACTGAATGGACAAATGCTCTGTTATCTGATGAATATCATCATCAGATTAAGCTAAAATCAGAGGCATGAATTTTGTCATTTAGAATTATTAAATAATATTTACATTAGAGAAGCATTTGGAGACAGAGAACAAAACCAAAATTATTTTCATGGTGTTAGGTAAATGAATGGTACACCCTCAGCACACTGTGTGTAGTGCATCTCAGAAAATAAAGAGCTTCCAAAATGGCAATGAAATGCTTAGATGAATGAATGTAGGTTAAGAAAAAAAGAAAAAAGGACTGAAATTGCTTGCTTTAGAGCAGGGGTGAATAGCAGAAAATGGTAAGAGTATTGAAGATAACAAATGTATAGTGGGAAAAAAGGAGGCTATCTATTTACTCTTTCTAAGAATCAAAAGCGTGGGGTCAATGAAAAAGAAAGAAAATTGAAATGCAACAAAAGAGGCTTAAAAATGCCTAAACCAACCCAATTGAATTAATTAATTGCAATTTGGTTTCTGTGACTATGTTTAAAGTGTGTGATGTGAGAGCCCGTGTCAGTTTGGGAAGTAGACGTTCTCCATCTCCCCCCATCTCTAGCCAGGACTTGGTTCCCAGGAGGAAGAAACTTGGCCGCGTTGCCCGAGAGCGAGCTGCAGCCTGTCTGGGTCAGCCCTCAACCTGGATAATGATCAGGGAAGTGGGACTGTGCTGTGCCATCTAGACATAGCCTTGAGATCAAGAATGTAATACAGATATTATAAGGACAGTGACAGCTCCTGTAATTATAACAAAACCCCTGTACTTTATAAAGCATACATGCAGTCATGCTTTAGGGCATAAACCAGCCACTTACTAAGGGTTTAAGAAGCAACTGCCTTTACAGGCAGGTGTTTCTACAGTCTTTTTCTGACAAGGTTTCTCGCACCTTCCTCTAAAGCAGCCGGGATTTGGCATCTGCCAGAGACAGGAGACCAGGCTAGATGGATCGCTGATCTAATCCAGTGTGGCAGCTCCTATGTTCCTACGAAGAGTGTGCAAGCTTCATAGCAGATATTGGTTTTGCATGTAAGCCTGAAAATGTCATCAGACTGTTGAGTGGGTAAAGTGCAGCATTTTATAAACATACTACCCTCAAGGCTCCTAGGGAAAGATTGTTACTTTGGGATCTTGGATAATCTGAAAGAGATGATGTACTAAGGTCTGACACAATAACCCAAATGATGAATTATTCCAGGCAATTTTGCCCCATCAAGCTAAATTCAAATATACTAATGGACTGTGCAAAGGACTGCGCGCTGCAAAAACCTCAGCCCCTGTTCACTCGCTGTTATTTTAAATGTCTTTGTGCCTACAAAGAAATAGTTACTTGCAGAGTACAAGATCCTGCTTTAAACCTAAAGTTCAAAGTCTTATTTAGGAAGAGAGATTTTTTAATGGGAAAATTCTTTAAAATCCTCAGAGATAACATCCTTGGAGGAATACCGTCTTTTACACTCATTTAAAATAGATTTCAGACTTCTTTCCAGTCTGTTCTGAGGAGGCAATACCTTTCTGAGCTGTACATAAAACCTCACTAATGATCTGTAATGAAGTGCTGCTTTTTGCACATCCAGCATTTTTGCTCTAAAGTTCAAGAAAATAGCACAATTTTGCCAGCACTATTCCCCTTTTAGCACACTGACTTTGCTTTTGAACTATAGCATAACTGCAAAATCACTAAGTATAATCCTGTATCTCCTCCTTCGGTTGTCACTATGTGTGGCCGTAGAACCCTGGATCCTAAAGTCGGGTTCTGTTTTATTCCTCAACTATTAACCTTTATTAAAGCACATTTTTTAACAGCCACAGAAGAAGGAGATTTTATTTACAGGGTTATATTTACAGGAGACAAATTTTACAGTCCTGGTAACTTCTTGTATTTAGATAAGAAAGGGAAACATGGGAGCTCTGGTCTCTTGAGTTTTTCCTCGGTACCTACTAATTGTTAATTATTAGAGACTAACTAAGTCACTGAAGTGAGTCGTTTGGCTGGTGTCTCAAATGCTGTCATTTACTACTACACAAATCAGCCTAGTGATAGAGTGTCTTTAAATTAGGTTACAACCATGCAGTTATTGGACAGGGAGTAATTGATAAAACCATTAGTAACACTTGTAGAGATAACAGCTAGCAAAATCATGCAACCATAATTATTCCTAATGGATACATGCTATAAATTGTGGCAAGAAAAAAAATCTTGCATTATCTTTCAATCAAATTTGACAGTCCTGCTAGATTACTGTAGACTAAATGCTCATGTATGAAAAAAAAATGACCTATCAGAATATCTTTGCTTTTTTCCCCCTTCTCCTTTCCCATCAAATTATGTGTGGTTTGCTTTTTTTTTTTTTTTTTGTAATTTCTTTCTGCAGTGGCTTTCAGGCTAAAGAAAATGTAGTCCTTCTTATTAGTTGCCTTTACCACAGTGTTTTATATTTTCAGTCAGACACAAGACACGTCAAGACTTTTTGTAATGTGACAACATGAAAAGAATTACCAGTTTGAATAAATGATTCCAGGTTGCATTACATTTTTCCAACAGCAAAATGTATTCTTTAATAATACATAAAGTTTTATCTGTATTCTGGTGTTAACATTTGTTTCACTGAACAAAGGCTCCTATTCTCAGTGCCCTTCCCCACCCCCTTCCGACTTTTCTCCCATAAAAAAAATCACTGGTTGTTTCAGTGAATTTTCCCCCCTTCCTCTGCCAGTGACAAAGATCAGAAACTGCCTCTCTTGACTTACAGATCAGATGTATAGCTTGATTATATCTTTTCCCCCTCCCCCACGTGCAAGTTGACACTTCTCAATCACATGCATGAAGGGTTTAAGAGGAAACGGGTGAATCAGCAAAAAAAAAGAAAAAGCTAATTACATCTGGAAAATGATCATATAATAATAACAACTTCTCAGAAGAGAGGTGCATAAATTACTGGAGTTCTGTAGTACTTTTAAAAATACTTTGCTCCTGTGGCTATTATTGTGAACTTCAAAAGTCACAAATAATTTGTACAATAATTCTTTTGTCCCAGGGTACCTCACATACTTTAATTTGCACATTTGTGTATATATTAACACTTTGATCCCTTAAGAGGGAAGGCAACTCAGCAGCATAGCTTAGTTTGAGAGTATTCACAGACTTTCGCTCCCAGGTCCCTGGTTCACTGTCACCCATCTGATGCTTTATCTTCGAGGCTGATGGCAAGAAGTCTTTGTAAGAAAAACACTCCTGCAATTAGCATACACTGATGCTCTTTTGGCATCCAGGGGAGAGGGGCTGCCCATGCTGAACTCCCTGTGGGCCCGGGAGAGGCGATCATTTGAGAAGAAGGTTTGAATTAGGGAGCTGGCCACACTGCTGTTTCTCTGCAAGTTAGCAGAGGAATCCATGCTTGCGGTGTGTTATTCAGCACCGTGTTGCAGGTGGGAGTCCATAAAATATATGAAGGATTTTGTTTCCCATCTTGCAATATGCCTAAAAGCCAAAAAAAGAAGAAAGCACCCTGGAAAAATGCTGTGAGGCAGTGTTTTTCCAGGCTGGCCAGCTGTACTATGGGGCTTTCCCCAACTTGAAAAACACGTACTGTGCATCCTGCACTGAACCCATCCACTTGTACCTTGTCCCACCTCCTCAGTCTTTGTGGGTAGCTTCTCTCCTCCACCATGTTCCTACACCCCAGGGCACAAAGGTGCAACACTCGCAGAGCATCGCACGTCACAAATGGTACATTTGCCATCTGCTACTTTGTAGAAATGAAGGAACTTCTGGGGTTAACCTTCCACATTCCTTACTGTGAGAAAACTACTCTGGTCCATTTTTTTCCCCTGGAAAAGTACAGACATAAAATGCAATTAAGCCTAAAACCCACGTCTTGCTGCAATGCAAGGAATTGTGGGCACCGGGGGATTTTTATTTTCCTTCCCTTTCACTCTGACACATGGGTCGCAGTGTACCTATCATTTCTGCATTAGCAAGACTTAGATTAGCTTAGCAATATTTCTTGGCAGCTCCTGAAGTCACACTAAAATGAGTCATCAACATCTTAACAGCATGCCAAAATGATTCCTTTACTTCTACAAACAAGCACCCCAACTTCCTATTGATTTGCTGCATGCAGATTTAATGAAGATAAGTCAGCGTTTACTCAGCAACGGTAGCGAGAAGGAGCAAAACATTTGGCCATTTTAGAAATCTCAGGTGTTGCCTCTGCATGGGAGCAGGGCAAATTCATTTTCCCCATCCTGAGAGAGGATTTCGTAATTCTCTTACTCTGCCGCAGGTAGGGCAGAAGGAAGGGTTCTGACTTTGCTTTCCAGCGCGGGTGCTGCTCTGCTACAGTTAGGTGGTGACATGCTGTAGTCTTGCAAAAACCTATTGTGTCCAACTCCCTGACTTGGCAATCTAAATGGATTAGTTTTATGACTGAAGCAAGGACATCCCCTTATGTATTATATGCATCAAATTTCAAGCAGGTAAATGCTATCCTCATCTTCAATAACCACATCCACTTGATTTTTCTTTCTGAATGATTTGTTGAATGTGCATACAGACCCATACATAAAATGCTGCTTATTACAATACAAAATTGGAATCCAGCCTAGACTTATGTGCATTTTTATGATACCACCCCAAACTATAAAAATTCCATTCAGAAGTCAAGTTAAACACACAAAAATGTTTCAGCAAAAATCACAACCGAGCTTTTAATACTGCTTTTAATGGATTGTTAAATGCTTATAAACCAGCTTTGAGTATAACAAATTAACTCAGTGAAAATTAGTTCAGGTGAAACCCTTTGATTTTCTCATTGTCCTCTAAATTAAAAATTAACCATCCTGGCACATACGCTATACCAGAGCTGTACGAGCTTTTAATATATCCAGACTCATACAAACCTCATACTTCCCTCGAGAAAGTTGATTTTCTAAAGATTTAATTCAAGTTCCAAGGTCAAACTGAATAGATCTGAATTTCTCCTTAAAATGGGAGTTTCATTCCAATGAGGACTCAAGTTCAATTTACCGCTTCTTCCTAAGTTGTGACAATATGGCACATAACATCACATGCAGATAGCAAATCAAATGCGCTGACAGCACAATGCCAAAAAGGGTGCCCAAGAGCACGCTGCGAAGGCTAGTTGTAAGATGGGATTCCTTTTTTTTAAAACCTAGTTTTAAGAGACTTTTCCAAATCACACGGTTGCAACTTTTAAACAAATCCAATACATTTCTTGTGGCTTGCAGAGCATCACAAGAGAAACGCGCAACAAAATCTCTCACCCGTTTTGCAGGCAACAGAACTATATGATAACAATTTTTTCCTTTTTGAACACTTTATCTCTTTTTTAAAATTAATTGTCATGTAAATCTGACTGTCTCCATATTTAGTTTAAATGATGAAGAAAATAACCACACATTTTAGGGGACAGATTCTGGCCTCCATTCAGTCTGCTTTACTGAGCAACTCCAGATATTGAGAAATGGAGCATTTTACATTTACATAGAGAAATTGTGGTGATGGAGCTGCATGACTGGCCCCAGCTTATGGAGTGAGCGGGATGCTGTGAAAGGCAGGCTACCAGGCTCAGTTACCAACCGACCCAAGTTCGCCAGGCACAAGTTACTGATATTCAGGATTCCTCCAAATTGGGAAGCGGGTTGGAGGTTCAGAATGGGTGAGTGAAGGTTCCTGAGCCTTTTTGCCCTGTCTCAGACTCTGTTGCACCCATGCGATGACTGTACCTGAGGATTAGGCTTACATGCCTACATCGTGCAGTGCAGCGCCCTGCGACGGGTCTTATGCTAGGTCTCAGCAAGCTGGCATGTCTACGAAGCATGGCGAAACTCTGCAAAGGAACCAGCTGAGCTCCAGGAGACAGTCAAAGTCGTTAGCGAGGCATTCCATCCGCGCTAATGAACCGTGTGTCTCAGCTGACGAGGCTGCCATGCTGCCAGCTCCTTCGCTCAGAGCCAGCTCAGGTGTCTTTCCAAGGTGCTGTGTTTCATAACAACTCCTACTGGAGAAATTCATTGCGCTTTTAGTTGTAGCTCACTGGAGAATTAGTAAGGATAATTATCCTGTTTAATAGATGAGAAAATGAGGAGTTGGCTGTAACTAAATCAGATCCTCCTTTCATTGAAGTCGGTGGTAAAGCTTCCACGATTTGCTCGCCCCTTCTCATCACAGTCACTTGCCAAAGTCACACAGAAGGTCTGGGGCCAACCTGATGCAAAATTCCCATCTCCTAGCTCTCCAGCTCTTCCTTCCTCATCTTTCTACCCTGGAAATTCCTTTCCATTGACTATTCCTTAGGTATGAGACCCTGCCAGAGGGTGCTTCCCCGAGAGCTGTAGGGCATCAACACCCTGGATATTTGCTTGCATCAATGTAGTAGGAAGCCATAAGTAAGCACCATAGAAGCTCCAGACATGGATGTTTCATGTTCTAGTCCTTAGACAGTCTCCAAGGACAAGTACACACTTCAGGTAAGAATTTTTTTTTTCAGTAGGGGTGCCAGGCAAAAAAAGACAGAAGCATCTGAGGCACATGTTCATGGTTACAGCACACCAAAGAAAGAAGACTTCACTTGAGTTACCCACTATTTGATATTTTCTCCACAGCCAAGTTGCTATCCTTGGATAATTTCCATGCTCTTTCTGAATCTTTCCTACACTATGGAAATTAAGCAGTCCTCTGCTGGTTGGATATTGAAATGGAAATAACACTCTGTAATAAGCCCTCTAATTTATTACAGTATTTTTACAAATTATGTTCTGCATAAACTATTTGCTATAAAATCTGAAAATGTGCCTGTAGCGGTACTTTACTGGGGGACTTGTATCTGAATTGGAAATAGCATGGGAAAAATGTGAAGGTGCGTAACTACAAGTCTAAGAACCACAAATTAAAAATTGGTAGGTTTCTATAAAAATAAAGTACATTAAGAAAGGCAATTCCAAATATAGAGGATAAATAGTAATGAATAACATTAAAGTTAAATTTAAAAAATTTTACTCCATCCACTAA
The DNA here is from genome assembly GCA_009819775.1 of Phoenicopterus ruber ruber. NCBI lineage: Eukaryota > Metazoa > Chordata > Aves > Phoenicopteriformes > Phoenicopteridae > Phoenicopterus > Phoenicopterus ruber. Next base: position 83,115,510 of record CM020217.1, read on the forward strand.
ATGGGTATTTACATGATTATAAGAACTAATGTTATTAAAAAAAAATTGCCAAACTCTGGTCTCAGAAATATAAAGCACATTTAAAGGCAAATAGAATATAGCTAATGTAGCTGACTTTGACAAGAACCTTTAAAAAGTGATTCCAAAGACATGCTGTCTAGGACAGTTAGCCAGGGCAGCAGAATATATATGTTTAAGAAAGTTAGAGACAACATTCAAGCCGCACAATGTTACCTTTGATATATATTATAGATGTGATATTGCTGTTCTTGAAAAGGTGGCAAGGTTGAAAGTATAAGTTCTGAGGACAAGCTGAACATCTAAATCTATGAAGTCTAGAAAGAAAAATCACTTAAGAGGTGATTTAATTGAAGTATTTAAAATTTTAAATGGAACAGATAATGTCAACATGAGCTGCTATTTTCAGACCAGTACAAGAAGATAGGACAAGAGGAACATAAATGGAAATTAAAGGAGAACAAATTCAGAACAGACATAAGTACTCATCCATGATAAGAATAATAAACATGCAAAAATTGGCATGGCTAGTGAGGATTTGAGGCAAAAAAGCTGGTGTCATTCTGATGGGATGTGCAGTGGCTGTTCTGCAGTCAAGTAGTGGAGGCATATGCTGGTGAATAAAACCACTATCGCTTCCCTTACTAACTTTCTGTCCTATTAAAATAACATCCAACTTAAAAATAGTCCTAGAGTTCAAAAGTCTTTCGTTGTTCTTATTTATGTCAAGGTAATTTTTAGGAGTTAGTCCTGTGAGGTCCCAAGCTCACCCTGAAAGCTACAAGCAACCTTCATGCAGAGAGTGGCATGGAAGATATTCTTCTTTTCACTCAGTTCTTCAAATTCTACCTTCAATCTTTGTTAAGACTTTCCCGGGAAGAACTTTATAACATGTAGGATGAAATCAAACAAAATTATATGTAGAACTATACAATAAGTGGCATGTGATTCTTTAGGACAGAGAATTTTTTTTTTCTCTTGAGTGACTATAAAAGTGAACACATACCCTACACATTTTTTAAAAGGAGGTGCTAGAGACTTCTCTGATTGATAAGAAAAGTTAAGATTTCAAGCAAATTTTGAATATATGTATATTCATTGCTGGAAAAAAACCTCTAAGAAAAACATTAATAGTCTAATTCAGAATAAAATATGTCCAATCACATAACACATGGTAATAAATGTCATAATAACCAAGGAATCTATGTGCATGTATAGTCCTTGCCACAAGATTATATATAAAATTATAAAATATGTGGTGATACACTCTATTTATTTATGTGCTACTGTTTACCCAAAAGACCGTCAGCAGGCAAGGAAAGTTTTTAATTTCATTCTATTAAAATAATGTATGAAAATATTAGCAAGAGTCTGGAATTTCCATTGAGGTGAGCATTCAGATAGAAGAGTGACAAACTATAACTTTTAGACCAGAAAAGCAAAGTAACTCAGTACATTTGAGGTCAACTGGAGAAATCAGTTCTTCAGAGTCCAAACAAGATAAATATAAGCAGCTTGATAAAGATTAGTGCATAAAGATGAACTGGATTAGAGGCAATATTGCTCTAGGTTTGAAAAGGCATGGCCATAAAATGAAAAAAACCCTACCTGCCCCACCCTGAAAGGGAAATTAGAGTTGTCAGTGTAGGAAAAGCAGAAAAACTTGAAGAGTTAGGAATCAGAACTGCCCAAACAGATGTTAGTAATCGTGAGCTATGGCATTTATTGGTAAAGGTGATTTCCCCCTGCCCCATTATTTCAGTTTAATAAGTTTGGTGTGTTTCCATCAATAGAGTGGAATGCAAATAATTAATTATTGGAGTGAACACTGTCTTCCTGCCTGCACAGAGATAAGGCACATGTTTTTTTTCTGAAAGCTATACATAAATCTCACTTTGTGGGGGTCTCAGGCAACCCACTCGGCAGCTGGAATTGCCAGAAACAGGTTGTAACAAGTATAAGCTGCTATTATAAATATCTGTCTGTTAAAATTCTGAAATAAGTAGCTCTGGTATAACGATTTTAGAGGTGAGAATTTTGATCCATCTTTTGGCAGAGATGACTTCACAGAACTCCTGCAAAAAGAGAAATCCCACAATAACTAAACGGGCATTATACATCAAGGGCAGTCATTATTAATTTTAAATTTGTTTAGGTATGGTAATATGTATTTAGGGTACCAAAACAGCCTTAAGTGTGCCTTTTGATAATGTTACACAATAATCAGGAAGTCAAGCTTAATGGAAGCAATTTCATGCTTGTAGTTTCAGATTAAAGCGTTTTCTGTGTCCCTCTCTGTCCCTCAGACCTGGAGAGTCTCCTACGCGATGTCACTGCACGGCAGTGCTAAAGCTGTTTTGTTTCCTTCCTTCATGTATGTATCTCAACAACTGGAGATCAAATGTTTAATCTCGCTTACTCATTTCATGGATTTTATAATATTTGCACTGAAAATTGGAGTGACGTAAAATGAAATGTCATCTAAGTTGCACGTACACACATACACACACACTCAACTTTATCTCCCTTTTGCAATTGGAGATTGTTCCAGACCCCATCACCCCAAATCACCAAAGACTTAAGGAAGGAGGTCAGTCATCTACAGTTTCTGCAGGCAAAACAGTGAGGGTCGAGGCAGTGACACAAGAACAGGAGGAACCTTACAATCCCTACCGTGATGCAGCTGTAGTGGTCCAGCTCCTTCCCTCCCACCTCAGAATGAGCTACATATTATTTATTTATTATTTCACAGCCAGTGAAGCTGTATCACAGTGTAACAGTGCAGTAATAGTTTAGACAAGACCCCTATTGCTCATAGTAATTAACAGATTTACTTGTAAATTCTCAATAAATTAATTCAGTACTTAGGGAGTAAGTGCTATAATATTAGGAAAGATATCGTGTATTTTTTTCCCTTTTAATTCATAACCAAGAGGTTGAAGTAATAGCTGTAAGGGGTTTTTGTCTTTAGCTAAGTCAGTAATTCTAGTTCAAGTAGTGGGTATTAATTAAAAAGGCTGAACTTTGTGTTTGCCCTCCCTCACCAACATTTATATTTTCTTCAAATAGCACAAAGCAACTGGTTGATACGGGAGTGTTTCAGTCATTTTCAATTAGCTGTAAAGTATTTTTTTACAGTAGTCTGGTTTCTGGTTAACTGACCAACAGAACAATGATGCCTATTTTATACTGCAGAGACAGTGCTGACAGGGGGTATAATGAGAGAAACTGTCTCAGATTTTCTTATTAACAAGTGTAGCCAAAGCCCCCGTCGGCCCCGCTAAATGGGTAATAGCATATTACTCTATTGGTGGAGGCCTTTAGGAGATTACGGACAAAGTTGGTTAATTAGTGGGATCTGAAGTGTTACTTCTAATGCTGTCCCTGCTCTGCAGTTTTCCTACAGTTTCTAATTATTTTCCTTTGAATAAGAATACAGGACTAGATTTCCCAACCTGATTATTTCATAAAATCTGAATGGATAATCAAGCACTACTTATTTCAATCAAAATACAGTCAAATTGAACTTAACCACAGATGTATGAATACGGCAGATTTGGTATTGATATTGATTTTCCAGTAAATCATCTTAAGTTCAAATGATCAAAAATCAAGACAGGTCAACATCAAAGAAACAGGAATATTGGCATGAAAGCAAGCTCTCTTGATTGGTACAAATTAAAAGATCATTTATTAGTGATTATGCTGTATAATACTGCCAGTGCCAAATGAATGCAATTAAGATGAAATGGGCCCCTGCAGCTACAGGGGTTAATAAAGACTGAATTCCTAATGATTTTTCCATTAATTATGAAGATGTCCACAAAACAGCTTTAACAAAGCTGTGGCCACCTCAGACAAATCTTTGTAATCTGTATAAAATGCCTCCCTTAATTGACACGGTGTTCGGATAATGTAAAGATTTAACAGCTCCGAAATCATTACACGCCAAATAAGGGTACTCTGCAAAGAATGCAAAACTTGGGGTGTGGAAGTAGCGCGATGGCTATGAATGTTTTGAATGGATTGAAAAAATCCACCTTGTTTCAAGTCTAAAATGACATGCTTGCCTATTAGAAACATTGCTGCACGGTTCCTGAAATCGAGAAGCCTTTACCTCCCCAGAGTGCCTGTGCTGTTTGGGGATTAGAGAGGCAAGGAGTATGAAATGGGAGAAAAAAATGGAAGATTGGACAAAGCAGTCTCTTCCTAACACTGCCATGGGACTAGAGCAGCTGCCTCTACAGACACTTTTTTATTTAGTATGAATTTGGCCATCAAACATTGAGATAACGAAGGAAAAACACCTTTACCTTGGAAAGCTGCTTGCCTGGACATACCATTTCCCAGGACTCTCACTCTGGGGTCCTCTAGCCCTGGTGTGTGGCTGGCTGGGTATTTCCAGAGCAAGAGAAGAGTCTGACCTTTCTGTGGGAAGGGTAATGCCAGATGGTGCCTTTCTCTCCTTTTTTTTTTTACTTATCAATGTAGAGCCTTCTCTGATTGCTGCTGAGGGCAGGCTGGCCAGTCTTTTGGCTGCTTCTTGCTTATTCATGGGATTTCCTCAGGTTTTTTAACTGATTCTTTTTCATCAGCATCATCATTACCTCTCATCTGTCAGTTAACAAGGAAAAAACCCCAAAAGATATAAAAATGAGGAGATTGCTTGGATGCTCGATTAGGCACCTGTTGCCTCTCAGCGTTAAGTTAATTTCCCTGCTAATTACACGTTTTTCATACTCTCTGTCTCTCCGTTTTCTGTTTTCAGGATGACATCAGTTTTTACGTGGATTTCAAAGCAAATGGAACTGCATGAAGGGAACTCCAGAGCATTTGCAGATGGGTATAATTCTCAGGTAAAAGGTGGTGTCCTGGTTTAGGCCAGGACGGAGCTAGTTTTGTCTCCAGCAGCTCCTGTGTTTTGGATTTAGTGTGAGAAGAATGGTGATAGCACACTGATGTTGTTGGTTGCAGCTAAACGACCAAGGACATTTTGCAGTTTCCCAGGTTTTGCTAATGTGCAGGTGCAAAAACTTGGGAGGGGTAGAGACAGGATAGTTGATCCAAACTGGCCAAAGAGAGTATTCCATACCATAGGCGTCATGCCTGGTATAAGTGAGGGTCGGCCTGTGGGCCACTAGGCTTTTGAGACCCTTAACTTGCCTTAATCCTTAAGTTTCCCTTCGGGTTTCTTTTTGTTTCCCTATTTTTCCTTCTTGTTTTTCGTTCGTTCGTTTAGCTGTTTGTTCCCTCGCCTGCTCTCTCTGGAACTCGCTGTTCTGGGATAGCTGGGGGGGGGATACCCCTGCTCCCTGCCTGCTGCTCGGGACGGGCTGTATCGGTCGTCGGGTGGTGAGAAATTGTGTATCGTTTGTTTTATATATTCTATCATCCTTATATATATTATCATTATTATCATTATTAATATATTGTTATATTTTTCCTTTGCTGTCCTGGTGAGCTGTTTTTATCTCAACCCGCGAGTTTTCCTTTCTCTCCAATTCTCCTCCCCACCCCAGCGGGGAGGGGGGGGTGAGCGAGTGGCTGCGTGGCATTGGGTTACAATTTGGGGTTAAACCACGACAGGTGGTTTACCTGCCAGGCCACCTTTAGGCATTCCTTTAGACATACAGAAATTTAAGTCACCAGAAACCTGGCTAGCTGTGCACACATCATCAAACTGAATGCTTTACAGCAAAGGTAGAGACACGGTTGTGTCTGCTTCAAACAAAAAGAAATCCCGGCATCGCAGTTTGCAAGAGCATGCTATGGAATCAATTGCCCGAACTAGGATATTGGGCAGTTGTAATCAGCCCAGAGACAGTAGAAGGATCTCTTTGGAAAAAGCCAGCTGAGTCCGTAAGAATAGGGATAAAATAAAACTTTTCAAAATTCTTTGCGCTGTTGCCTAATTAGAATCATAGAATCATTTAAGTTGGAAAGGACCTTTAAGATCATCGAATCCAAACATTAACTTAACACTGCCAAGTCCACCACTAAACCATGTCCCTAAGCACCACATCTACACGTCTTTTAAATACCTCCAGGGATGGTGCCTCAACCACTTCCCTGGGCAGCCTGTTCCAGTGCCTGATAACCCTTCTGGCGAAGAAATTTTTCCTAATATCCAATCTAAACCTCCCCTGGCACAACTTCAGGCTGTTTCCTCTTGTCCTATCGCTTGTTACTGGGGAGAAGAGACCGACCCCCATCTCTCTACAACCTCCTTTCAGGTAGTTGTAGAGAGCGATAAGGTCTCCCCTCAGCCTCCTTTTCTCCAGGCTAAACACCCCCGGTTCCCTCAGCCGCTCCTCATAGGGCTTGTGCTCTAGACCCTTCACCAGCTTCGTAGCCCTTCTTTGAACATGCTCCAGCACCTCAATGTCTTTCTTGTAGTGAGGGGCCCAAAACCGAACACAGTACTTGAGGTGCGGCCTCACCAGGGCTGAGTACAGGGGGACAATGTCCAGCCTTCCTGGACTCCTTTGCCTTCAGGACTGCTTCCCAAGGGACTCTGTCAACCAGACCCCTAAACAGGCCAAAGTCAGCCCTCCGGAAGTCCAAGGTGGCAGTTCTGCTGATTCCCCTCCTTATTTCTCCAAGAATCGAAAACTCTATCATTTTGTGATCACTGTGCCCAAGACGGCCTCCAACCATCACATCACCCACATGTCCTTCTCTGTTCACAAACAAAAGGTCCAGTGGGATGCCTTCCCTAGTTGTCTCACTCACCAGCTGTGTGAGGAAGTTATCTTCCACACATGCCAGGAACCTCCTGGACTGTTTCTTCTCTGCTGTATTGTATTTCCAGCAGACATCTGGTAAGTTGAAGTCCCCCACAAGAACAAGGGCTAGTGATTGTGAGACTTCTCCTAGCTGGTTATAGAATATTTTGTTGGCCTCTTCATCCTGGTTGGGTGGTCTATAACAGAATCCCACCATGATATCTGCCTTGTTGGCCTTCCTCCTGATTCTTAGCCATGAACACTCAACCCTATTGTCACCGTCGTCAAGCTCTAGACAGTCAAAACACTCCCTAACATTGAGGGCTACCCCACTGCCTCTCCTTCCTTGCCTGTCCCTTCTGAAGAGTTTATAGACATCCATTGCAGCACTCCAGTTGTGCGAGTCAGCCCACCGTGTTTCTGTGATGGCAACTATATCATAGTTTTCCCCTTTCACAACAGCCTCAAGGTCCTCCTGTTTGTTGCCCATGCTGCGCTCATCGGCGTGGATGCGCCTCAGCTGGGCTATTGATCTCGCCACCTTTAGGAAGGTTAAACCAAATATTTCACATATAGCCATATAAAAAGAGAGCAGATAAAGAAGATACAGCATTGTTAATTAATTAAGATGTAGTCAGGACTAAAAATAATCCAGGTAGGGTCCCACAATTAAACAAACATTTCTGTTTCCAGTAAGAACAACATCAACTATAGGGGCAAGGAGGAAATGCAAAATGGTTAATAGGAATAAGAGTTCCACATCAGGAAACGAAACTTCAAGCTTAATGCATTTTGCAATAAAGACATTAGTTCTAAATTTTTAAATGAGGACAAATGTGAAATTGCTAGATTACTAACTTTGAAGGTAAGACAACTGTGTTGTTCAAAGTATTGCTTAAATTTCCTTGGCGGGAGAGAAGTTAAAAATGTGCAGATAATTTTTAAAGGTCTCGGGGGACACTTGGGAATACAGACTATCTGACTTCAAGCCAGTAAATTGCTTCAAGTCATAGCAAGGAGGAGACTTAGTGTGGATAAATATGAAGAAGAGTCAATACCAATTTTGTCATTGGAAGTCAATGCCACTAGAGTTCTTCAAAGAAATCAACAGACGTATTGATCAGTCTGGATTTATCAATATGATTAACATGGATTTAAAAAAAATTTTGATAAATCACATTTTAAAATGAATTACCACCTGGAGGTTCCTCTTTCTCTCCCCTGACTATAGAGGGAACCTAGACACTTGCTTGGATTTGGACAACTGACTTCTACAATCCCAATCTAAACCTGAAGTATTTCCCAGGTGGAAAAAACTCTGATGCTGCATTGGAAACTAGATAAATCCAAACCGTTGAATAGTGTATGTGCTAACACAACTTCTTATTTGGCAGGTGGTAAACTTTCGAACATTCCAATGAAGGATGAACCGAACTTTATCTCCTGGAATTTTTCAAAACCATGAGGACCAGCTTCTTCAGCAAATCAGGTGTTTGTGACTTTGGTGGACTGTGAAGGATTTTAATAAGGTATCTTTTTACAAATGCACGCTGCATAGGAGAATTAATTTCTTTGCACCACAAGAAAAACCTACCTGCACTCTAGAGACCTTACTCAGTTCTAAGTAGTCTCCCAGCACTCTGAAATAGGTTACTGTTTAGATGTAAGACCAATCCAAAACAGACTTGAAAAAGAACTTGTGGAAAATGAAGAATGCCAGAAAATTTTTCAGTGTATAGAAAGATCAGTACTGGAGCCCTAAATCTTCACTCTTCATTTGGAATATATTGACCACCTCTGATTAAAATGCATGAACATGAAAAGTCATATAAAGAGATATGAATTGCTACAGGTGCTACTTCTAAATCCTGCATCTCTAAAAGAGTTGGAGCAAATCCAAACTATATGTTTTGCCTGTTGTCCCACAAGGACTCTCTAGTTGGAAGCATTTAGGGAGAAACAGTCTGAGGATGTTCAAGAAAGAATAGACACAGGAGTAGTCTGAACAGCGAGGTGAAACTTATGCAATATTTAATGAAGAAAGAAACCAAAGACTTTATTAACAGGAGTTTTGGAGACTGAGAATCTGGAGATGGGAACACTGACCCGCAGCCTTCCACTGTGGCTTGGAGCCCAGGTACAGAATACGGAAAGACCGACCACTTTCTTTCTGTACCAATTTCCCCACTTGCTTTTGGCTCATCAGTGTACCTCTGGGCTTCTTGTTGTATCACTAAAATGTGCTCCTTCTGCCTGCTTGTACATCCTTGTTCCCCAAATCTTGCTGACCCATACGCATCAATCTGCCTTATCCTACTCACTGTTTTATAGTATGGAATCGCTCGCTGTTCTTTGCTCAGAGAGTTTTTCCTCTAGCCTTTGGCTTAGTCCAATTTCCTCCTGTGTTGTTTTGGTGATCCTGTGGTTTTACCATTTTCAGAACTGTATTGCCTCACAGTTCCTGGCATCAGTGCAGCTTTTTGATTTCTCTGAATTCTCTCTAGCTCGAGTGTCATATCTCATCTAAATCCCTAATGTTCACTAATTGGACTAATGATCACTAATTATATGTACTGTGCAAGTACATTGGAATTTCCTTGACATGAGTTGGGGTGATATATTTGGAAAAAACAGACTGTGTGTTGCATGTGTAAAACTTACAAGTGAATATCTAATTGGTCTCATCCTACAGGGTATTCTTACAAGAGCTAGTGCTAAACAAAAAACAAACAATTCTGATATAAATAATCTATTTAAGTGTGAAATTGGATTTTCAACATAAAGATCAAATTCATTGACTTCAGCGATGTTACATGAGGGATAAATCGGCCTTTTAGTAATTTTATTGCATCTGCAAACTCATACCTCACGCCTTATCTTTGTCTGATCTGCTATCAAATACTTATTCATACAGCAAATAACTTATTTGACTCTTTAGCAAAAAGGCACCAAATTCAAATGATAGCTGCTAGACCAATAAATATGAAAAGGCTGCCAAATATGCGTGAATAAATCCCATAATCTTACTTCTTAGATTTTCATCCACACAGGATATGTTAGGAAGAATATTGTAGAGGAACTGGGTCTGATTTTGATCTCTGTGGTATAAATCAGGAGTAGCTCTTCGGTAGTCAATAAAATTACACTGTTAAATCAGAATAAGTGTTCGTTTGTCTTTTTTAAAATGTTTCAGCCCCGTTGGGTTAACAAACATCTGAGAAGTAGAAAAATATTCAGATTTCATTATGATTCTTTTCCTGCATAATTAAAAGGTAGACTTTTTCCTGCACTAATTTAATTCTTGCTTATTATAGTCACTGATTTTTAGAACACACTGGGGGGTAGTTTTGCAAAGATGTTAGTTGAATCACCAGTGAGCAAAGAATTTGGGGAAAGAACAAGCCTCTATTAAACAAAGAGCCATTACTTTTGTGTGTAGTTGTACATGTATATTAATTTCAGGAATATTTATTTATTTATAAGTTTTTACAAATTGTACACATTTCATACTTGCAATTGATGCAGGGTTAAAATTTGTGATTTTCATCTTCTTGGTGGCTTGTCAGCATTTTGCTAAGGTTTATAAAATGGCTGTGAATTATGTAGGGAAATACTATTTATTGATGATACAAATAAAGAGACTGAGGAAGAGAATTATGGCCTGACATTTAACATGCATGCTCATAGTTGTACACATTTCAGTCATACAAATCAAAAATAGGTGCGAGTACCCAGCATTGCATTGAAAATGCAGCTGTAAACCATGCTGTAAACTATCACAAGGCGTGAGTTAGGAAAGCGAGGATCTGCAGCTGAATGAAGATTGAAGTTTCTGTAGAAGCTCAATGGCTGCTTTTGGGTTCTGCCTAGTCCGCATACTGTGACCATATATTTTCATATATATTAAATCCATATATATTATTTAGTCATCAGTTCTGCTTTATCTAGTTCCAGCTGATCGATATTCTGTGAAGCAGCAGCTTCTACACAGGGAAACAACCAGCCCTTATTGCCTTAGAAAGAGTATCTTACAGGCTCGCTTCCTCACATCCTCCTTTCCTAAATAAACTTAAGAGTTAAGAATCGATATCAGCATAACACAGACTTACAGATGCTTTGAAACATCCTAATAACTAAGCTAAAAGTGGATTTCAAGTAGCACCTGCAGGACCTAGTGTCATCATATAAACCTACTAATACCCTCATAAACACATAAAATGCTGACAGATGTTGGTGTCATTTCTGGTTGTGCTACATCTTGAGGCATGGCCAGCCCAGATTTGCTGGCTGTCTCCTGCCCGAGACCTATCCAAAAAATATGGTTGAGTTAATGTTCATTGCTTCTTTGCCTTCTGGGATTTGGGGGTGTTGTTGCAAATGAACCTTCTGACTCTCCTGTTGCTTGCGACCATTGTTGCCATTCTGGATATACTTAGAGCGATATTCAAATTATAACAACTTTTGCTTTCCATATTTATTTATATATCTGGCAAAGTCTCTGACATCAGCTTCTTACCATATAGACTTTCCTGTGTTACCTTTTCTGTTGAATAAAATTTGAGCAGGTGACAACCCCTGGTTCTGTTGCTAACACTTTGCAATTTCCTAGTGCTTGGTATGCCTTATAATATGACCATCCAGCCACCTTCTAACAATGTGCTTCTGTATCTTTAATCTGCTAGATTAAGGGTATGGGAGCAAAATTTACCTGTCTGTTTACATACTTCCATGCAAACTGCTTAAATACATGTCTATGAAGATATAGCTAATTGTTATACCTTACTAGGTCAGGTAGATCATGTTTAGCAAAACAGAGTTGCTACAGCACCTGCTTAGCAGATGTATCTTGCAGTCAGGATACCTGAGCGAAGAGGGAACAAATATAGGATGATACATGCCACTAAGCAACTATTTACCAGGGAATTAATTTTCATAACAACAGATTTAACCAGCAGCAATGGAAAACAGAAATCTGAATCATAGGATCTATCAGATTTAGCCCGTATTTTGCTGAGGATTCCTATTTGCTGGGATACTATCCCAATTCTCTCTAAGTTATTTGATTTCCATTCTTTTTCAAAAGGAAGAATTTTATAGAAATCTGTGCCCTTGGTTTGATGAAGGGAATGCAAATTGACTTGATCAGAGACAGAGAAATGTATGTAGAGCAAGAACCATAGTTCAGGATTTCCTGCCTTTTAAACATCTCACTCAGACCACTGTTTTCCATTACAGATCCTTTTGTTTATTACAGTTTACCTCTGTGTGACCTTAGTCTTGCACAGTATGCAGAAAGAAGCAAAAGCACACTACCATGAATATTTCTTTTCACAGTACACAAAAAGGAACAAATATCAAACCACTTTTGGTAAAAGGCAGGAATCAGCTTCTCCTGCTTTCCTTTTTCTTCTTCTTTTCCTTCTTCTTTTTACCAAAGCCTGTAGCGACAGGACAAGGGGTAATGATTTTAAACTGAGAGAGGGTAGGTTTAGATTGGACATAAGGAAGAATTTTTTTACAATGAGCGTGGTGAGGCACTGTAACAGGTTGCCCAGAGAAGTTGTGGATGCTCCATCAGTGGAACTGTTCAAGATCAGGCTGGATGGGGCTTTGAGCAACCTGAACTAGTGAAAGAAGTCCCTGCCCATGGCAGGGGGGTTGGACAGGGCATCCGAAAAGCAAATAACTAAAACCTAAAAGACTGATTTACGAAACAAATAAGGAAAATTTACACCATAATCAGCAAAAATTTTCTTTGTAGCTTAACATTTTACCTCATATCTGCTAACATTCATGTCATTTAGAAAGTTGGTGTTGTATTGTAATGGTTTATTTTCTCTCCTAGATTTAGTATGCAGTTCCAAGTTATGCTAATTGGAGTTCCATGCATAGATTAAGAATATAATATATGCTAGTAAAGCTGGATAGTATCTCAGAAAGTCCTGAAAAGTAAAAAATCAACAACATTAAGGCAATCTGTCCTAACATGTTATTTCAATATTTTATGAGGAAAGAAGTTACAAAAACATGCAACAGGTGAGAAATAGGTGAGAAAAGGAAAAACAGTTGTTCTCCAGTTGAGATATCCATCAGACTCAAGTACCATTAACTCTGATATCCTTTAGGACATAAATCCAGATTTACAGTAAGGGTTGAAAAGAGGAAATGAAATAGCTTGAAAGCTTGTATACAGGGATTCATTAAGATGATTCCTTTTTCTTTCCATCAGGACAAAGCATTTGATCACTGATATCTATAAGAAAATACACCGCATTACTGATTTTAAAATGTTTGCTAAATCTTGGTACAACTACATTTCTTTTTCAACTTCTAAAAATATATTTCAACAGACTTGAAGCAGTTAAAGCCAGAAGCATTGCACTGAAATGCAGACAATGTAGAAATGTTGTGTTTAGAAACAGAATACAGTTTCCTTTGACTACTAAATAAGCAGTTAGAGTACAAGAGACCCTTACATTACACAGAAAACATACTGGAAAAATAAAAGGATATTCTGAAAATAAATATTAAAAAAAATATATACATACAAGTCATTACACTTTTAAGTTCACATTTTATGGAACATGATTCTAAGTGAAAAGAGTTCAAGTATGTCCTTGCCAGATCCTAGTTAAAATATTGTTGGCTAGACAACAGCAACAGCAAATTCTTTACAGGGAAAGATAGGATAAGGCAGTGAAAGACTCTACACTAAATACAATGTTCAGGCCTCTCTCTGCCTTTCACATTCTTCTACAAAGCTTTTGAAGGTCAACAAGGAACTACAGGCTTAAGAGACTCTTGCTATTCTAACACATGGCTAATGGACTATCTATTCCACCGTATAATGCTAGGGTCTGCTGAGTTACATACAACTCTGAAGGTTTTCCAGGAGCTAATATACAGAGAAAGAGGGGCAGAAGCCCCATTTTTCATTCTAAAGGTGCTAGGTGTCACTCTAAGTTGTTGCACTTCCACCTCAGAAGCCTGGGTCTGATCACGGAGCGGTGAATAATAAAATAGATTTGAGCCTTTCACTCTGCTAAACAATTACGCTCCTTAAAAATTACTACACAGTCTTCAACAATTGTCCATACCCTCTTTAATTCAAGAGAACCAAGCGTCAGAAAGATTTGTTTTTAATACAGATCTTTCTAAAAAGGTTCACGATCACTTCCCTCCTGCTTGTCTTAGTCTCCTGTTTCATTATTTCTCTTTAAGAAAGAAGGTGTTTCAAGAAGTCAATCCAAACATTAGGTAATATTCAATCATGCTTCATTAAAAAATAAAAAATTCAGATGATTTGTAGCATATGAATTCAAACTGGATATTGAAATTTCAGTTACCCGTAAAAAGTAAGATACAAGGCATATCATTGAATCCTAATTTACTGACATGTGCTGTTTATTGGACAAATAACACCTTTCATGTATTTTTCCTTTGTATTAATTTAGTACATTTATTGCAGAATCCCTTGCATATTTATTTATATTTCATTAAGATATTTCCAAAGATAATAATTAGAAAATCAGTTTCATTCCCCTTAGTTTTCCAGACTGCAGGTGATATTCTTACTTTTCAGATTCTGAGATAGATGGGTCACAATTGCATTGTTTTCGCTTTACCATGTGTCCCATTTTATTATTTTCAGAAAACATTGTATATATTTGTTAGAATTCCAGAACTGTGAGATTGTGCCTCAAGGGAACTAGAAATATTTACCTTTAAGGTGTTATTTTAATTCTGACTCTCTTGATCTTTGTAAGTCAAGTTTCTTGTTCTTCTAGAGCAGAAATTTAATGGTCCCTTAAAATTATTGTCTAGGTCCATACGTGAGCAATGAGGGCATCTTCAGAGATGATGAACATCCTATAGTTCTTGTAAAAAAAACCCCCAAGATTTACAGGTCAGAAGCATCCCTAGTAAGCATATAGGTGTTCAACATGAGGCTTTTCAGCTTGCACACTTTGGTCAGTGTTTTCCTGTTATCTGATAATCATAGAATAGTTTGGGTTGGAAGGGACCTTTAAAGGTCATCTAGTCCAACCCCCCTGCAATAAACAGGGACAAAAATAATACTCTAGGTCGCAAGAGAGTGACAGAAAGAATTGCATACTAAATAAGCCAGGTAACATTTTACTCATTCCCCATTAGAATTTGATGAAGTGAAAGAACTTCTGACCAATTTCTTCCTTTGAATCCCCAGGCCCTGCATAGCTGAGCCTTTTACCTCTGCCACCTGCAGAAATCAAACCAGAGTCCTGTGACAAGTGATACCCAGCTGAGCTGGTTCCTTCTGTTTCATAAGAATAGGGAGGAAAAAAAGAAACCCAGCCTTCTTCTGTACCTTAGCCTGTGCTTTTGCTGGTTTGATATTTGTTTCTTTTTCTGTACTGTGAAAAGAAATATTCGTAAACAGCCTTGCATCCTATACTTCACTAAACCAAGAATGATACTGAGATGGTAAGTCAGAAAACATGAACAATCCTGAATAAGCACAGACTGCTTTTAACTGTGTTTCATCATCAGAAAAAAAAAAAGAAAGAGAAAGGACAAGGAAGCCATCAGTAGAAAGGAAATGCTAAAAAGTCTATATATTATTTTGAATTGCCTCAATAATGTGTCATAATTGCGGAGACAACCTTGAAGAATGAATACAGGAGAATCATAAAGATATCCATGAATGAAAACCAAGGAAGACCAATCAAAAAGCCAAGAAAAGTTCCTTTTATTTCTCCATTAGCTATAGCCCAGAGAGGGTATTTGAACAAGAATAACATCACAAGAAATTTACAAAGGGCAGAACAAAACGAAGATCTTTAGCAGCAGCTTTCATAGAATCATAGAATCATAGAATTGTTCTGGTTGGAAGAGACCTCCAAGATCATCGGGTCCAACCATTAACCTATCACTACCAAGTCCCCCACTAAATCATATCCCTTAGGGCCTCATCTAAACGCCTTTTGAATACCCCCAGAGATGGGGACTCCACCACCTCCCTGGGCAGCCTGTTCCAATGCCTGACAACCCTTTCGGTAAAGAAGTTTTTACGAATGTCCAATCGAAACTTCCCCTGGCGCAACTTGAGGCCATTTCCTCTTGTTTTGTTGTCTGTTACTAGGGAGAAGAGTCCGACCCCCATCTCTCTACAACCTCCTTTCAGGTAGTTGTAGAGAGCAATAAGGTCTCCCCTCAGCCTCCTTTTCTCCAGGCTAAACATCCCCAGTTCCCTCAGCCGCTCCTCATAGGACTTGTGTTCCAGACCCTTCACCAGCCTCGTTGCCCGTCTCTGGACACGCTCCAGCACCTCAATGTCTTTCTTGTAGTGAGGGGCCCAAAACTGAACACAGTACTTGAGGTGCGGCCTCACCAGGGCCGAGTACAGGGGGACAATCACCTCCCTACTCCTGCTGGCCACACTATTGCTGATACAGGCCAGGATGCCGTTGGCCTTCTTGGCCACCTGGGCACACTGCTGGCTCATATTCAGCCGGCCGTCAACCAACACCCCCAGGTCCTTTTCCGCCGGGCAGCTTTCCAGCCACTCCCCCCCAAGCCTGTAGCGTTGCCTGGGGTTGTTGTGACCCAAGTGCAGGACCCAGCACTTGGCCTTGTTGAACCTCATACAATTGGCCTCGGCCCATCGATCCAGCCTGTCCAGGTCCCGCTGTAGCGCCTGCCTGCCCTCCAGCAGATCAACACTCCCTCCCAACTTGGTGTCATCTGCAAACTTACTGAGGGTGCACTCGATCCCCTCGTCCAGATCATTGATAAAGATATTGAACAGAACTGGCCCCAGTACTGAGCCCTGGGGAACACCACTTGTGACCGGCCTCCAACCGGATTTAACTCCATTCACCACAACTCTTTGGGCCCGGCCATCCAGCCAGTTTCCTACCCAGCGCAGAGTATGCCCATCCAAGCCATGGGTAGCCAACTTCTCCAAGAGAATGCTGTGGGAGACGGTGTCAAAGGCTTTACTAAAGTCCAGGTACACAACGTCCACAGCCTTTCCCTCATCCACTAAGCGGGTCACCATGTCGTAGAAGGAGATCAGGTTGGTCAGACAGGACCTGCCTTTCATAAACCCGTGCTGACTGGGCCCGATCACCCGGTTGTCCCGTATGTGCCGCGTGATGGCACTCAAGATGATCTGCTCCATAACCTTCCCGGGCACCGAGGTCAGGCTGACAGGCCTGTAGTTCCCCGGATCCTCCTTCCGGCCCTTCTTGTAGATGGGCATCACATTTGCCAGCTTCCAGTCAACTGGGACCTCCCCAGTTAGCCAGGACTGCTGGTAAATGATGGAGAGTGGCTTGATGAGCACTTCTGCCAGCTCTTTCAGCACCCTTGGGTGGATCCCATCCGGCCCCATAGACTTGTGTGTGTCTTTCCACTTATCTCAAATTCCTTTGAAACAATCCCACAATAGGTGGGTTTCCATTTCAGGCCATGCAACCTGGCAGTGCAATATGCTGCAGTAAGTCTCAGGACTCACTGCACCAACACGTACGTATGCACATCTTCCTCAAAAGAGCCAGACCACCTCAGTTCAAGGCAATAATGCTGCCATGAGCAGTATTTATCACTATGGTTTAGTCATTCTTTAACATATCATTTAATTGAGCCACAGAGTATTGTGTTGTGGCAATTGGAGAAAGCCTTGGGTGGTGGTATGAAGCTGAAGGCCAACTGACTACCAGCTCTTGAAAGATACAATTGAAACAATAGTATACTTTCAGAAATGCACTGTCCTAGAGTCTGTTATTGCTAATATGAAACAGAATATATAAATAAAAGCAAACATGAATGCAGAAGAATGTATTTACTGAGGATTACAGTCATGGGTAAAAAATGAGTATTAATTAAAAGTTCCCAAAACCTCTCTAACTGTGTTTTCTGAGCTGTGGGGTAAGAGTCTTCACACAGGCAGTTCTCATCTAACAGTGACAGTACCTTCCAGGCAGGTGATCAGTGGCTGCTTGCTGACTTTGGCTACAGAGTTTTCCCTTCTCCCCTCCTGGCTTTGCTCACAGCACCAACTGCAGTAATTCAGGAGGGATGCCCATCCTGAACTAAGACCATAGAGCTGCACTGAGGGGGGCTGAGTTTGGGGGCACAGAGTTAGTAACTTGGAGCTATTGAGGGAATGAAACAAGGTAGAGTCTTTCAGGTAAGTGGAAAGAAACCTTGTGGGGAAAATGAGGTCTAGTGGTTTGGCATACTGGTTGGGTTAGGGCTAGCACACGGTAGGAGAGTCCAGTTCCTCCACATGTGAAGCTTTGGCAAACTGAGTGCTCTAGGGTGTTCATACCATTTTAAATGAAGGTGAAATGACCTTGTGTTACGTCCCTGTGACAACAGAAGGTCTAGAAAGACATGCAAGTTTGGTTGCCTTTTTCTTTTTTTTCTTAATAAAGGAGAAGTATTTAAAAGTTTATAAAAACAGAAGGAATTGAGATAATCAAAAGCAAAGAAAGAAGAATAGTGGATGATAACTCACAGGATAGTTCAGGTTGGAAGAGAACTCAGGAGGTCTTTAGTCCAGCCTCCCACTCACAGCAGGGTCAGCTCCAAGAACAGACCACGTTGCTCAGGGCTGTGTCCTGTCAGGTCTTGAAAACTTCCACAGACAGAGACTGCACACCCTCTCCCAGCAACACAGAAGTCTGCCGCTTGAGCAGGTCAATTGTTTGATACTATATCACCAAAGGAAACTATCGTAGTGCCATACTCTGAAAAACACTGATTTCACACCCTAAGGTACTTCTTAAGCTACATTCACATATTCTAAAAGGTGTGTGAGGGAGTATGTGCATGTACGTGTGTGTGTGGAGGGTGGGTTCTTTTGGCAAAGGAGAATTTAAACAGAAATTTTTCTAAACCACTCAAATGTTGTAGCGTTGTGCTAGAAGACCACATCTTTCAAATTTTGCGTTAAATGAAATAGTCTTCATATCGCTGAATTAAAGCAGACACATAAAGAACAGCATCTAAAAATCAAATCACATCACACTAAAGGCTAGACAGGGAAGTTCATGAGAGTGCTAGGGCCACACAAAATCACATCAACAGCTTTGTTCTTTCCTGTCCTGTTCTTTATGCAACTCTAGTGGAAGCTTTCAGCAATTTAATGCTACTCCTTAGAAACTCCACATTTGTTTTATTAGGACCAAGTTCAGCCTGCAGCAAATTTGAGGGAAATAAATATTATGTTTCTTTTGCTTCTTATTAAACACTCAAAGGAGACATACAAACCTAAGCAGAAGAGGATATCTGATTTATTTCAGGAAAATATGAAATAGCTAAGTGTCAGAATAAAGATTCCAATTCTCAGTTTTTAGAATCTTATTATGTGATTTTTCTATTTCTAATACAGGCATTACAAGAGTGACCACCACTTCTCATCATCTACTAAAGAAATACTAATGAGGAGAGAGGTTGGTAGGAAGAACCTGCAAATACAAAGCTTACTAGGCTTTTGAAGAAAGATACAGAGTGCAAAACACCAGTCCTTGAGTCTCTTGTTTAAACACAAGTCTCTAAACAGAAAAGTAAAACATAGCACTATACAACGCTAGTCAGCGGATGCTGCATAACCTCCTTCTGTGTCTTCTGTTAGAAAAATTAGTCAGCAGTGCCTTAGTGTACGCAACAGTCAGGCCACCACCCATGAACGCAGAAGACTGACTTGAATAAGGGGCCTTTTGGTTGGCCAATTGTGACATTAAGTGACAACTATATGATGACTATATGTTCTTAAAGATTGGTTGGGTTTGTTTTAATAACAATGATAGTGAACTTGTGTCATTTGAATATAAGAAATGGAAGAGAGAAACTTAAAAGAGACTCAATTCAACTATGTGCAGCTGCCAAAAGGAAACAGTGTTTTAAAAAAGTTAGGGACCAGACAAGGAATTTTTAATTTTTGCTGTAAAAAGCCAATACAAGTTACTAACACATCACAAGAAGTTGTGATCCTTCCGAAACTCATTTCACTTTGAAAAACCCAACAAATTCCCACTTCAAAACAGTTAAAAAAAACAGTTAGAAGACAGACAGATTTTTCTTTTCCAGATACCAAACAGAAGTCCACTAAGATACTTGTTTCCATTAGGGGGGGAAAAAAATCCAACCTTCCCGCTTCTGTTCAGAAGCTTAAAGTTTGTTTTCTTTCCAGTTCAGGTTCTGAACCGAGGTTTTGAGCAGCTTCTTGAATGGGATCAGGGATTTTAATGGACTTCTGTTCTGTGTCTGGAAAGGATCAGACGATTTGCCTTCTATTCTCTAAACACTTTGAACAACATTAAAGTTTGTTTTCTATCAGGTTAATTTTTCTGGTTTGAAATGTTTAGACATTTCTTTCTACAGTCTTGTATGAAAAGGTAATTTCAGCACAGTGTATTGTATCCCAGGCCACTTTAAAGGCTAAAAGGAATGATAGTGAGACCCAGAGAAGTAATTATGGGCATGCTAAAAAGAAAATGCCAACATGCAGATACGTATTAGAGGAGAAAAAGGAGGGTCTGGAGAGAGACAAGTATCAGACTTACCAAAAAGAGTTAGGCTGAAAAGGTAATCTGCCATCTCTTGATGAGCTGGTAAGGTAATCAACCTACACAATCTCTCCAAAGATGACATGAGATTGTGCTGGTTTTGGCTGGGATAGAGTTAATTTTCTTCATAGAAGCTCGTATGAGGTTATGTTTTGGATTTGTGCTGAAAATAGTGTTGACAACAGAGAGATGTTTTCGTTACTGCTGAGCAGGGCTTACACAGAGTCAAGGCCTTTTCTGCTTCTCACCCCACCCCACCAGCGAGGAGGCTGGGGGGGCACAAGAAGTTGGGAGGGGACACAGCTGGGACAGCTGACCCCAACTGACCAAAGGGATATTCCATACCATATGACGTCATGCTCAGCATATAAGGGTGGGGGAAGAAGAAGGAAGGGTGGGGGACATTCAGAGTGATGGCATTTGTCTTCCAAGTAACTGTTACCCGTGATGGAGCCCTGCTTTCCTGGAGATGGTTGGACACCTGCCTGCCGATGGGAAGCAGTGAATGAATTCCTTGTTTTGGTTTGCTTGTGTGCACGGGTTTTGCTTTACCTATTAAACTGTCTTTATCTCAACCCATGGGTTTTCTCACTTTTACCCTTCTGACTCTCTCCTCCATCCCACCCGGGTGAAGTGAGCGAGCGGCTGTGTGGTATTTAGCTGCCTGCTGGGTTAAACCACAACAGAGATGTACTTTAAATTTGGATTGCTGGAGGAGAAGCAAAAGTCATGGGCTTGTTTGGATGGGGGAGAAAGAGAAGTGTGTGGTTTGGAGTGGGAGAGTTTCTGGAGTTCCAAACACACATTTGAACTTTTGGGCGCTTTTTCAAAGTGAACCTGGTCTCAGAACACACAAAGGTCTTAACCAACCTTAGGCGAAGATGTTATGAAAAGTCAGTGCCCTCTTAACGCCTGTCAGAGGATGGAAGAAAACCCCTTCAGAAATATTGTAAATTTTTACTCAAAATGAGTTAGATAACACAGGCAAATTTTCTTTTTTTTTTTTTTGACACTTGCCAAATATTTTATTAATCTCCAACAAATACTTTGTATGCAGCTTGCTAAAGCATTTCGTTGCTTCTTTAAAGTTTTAAAAATACATTCTAATTCCTTATGTACACTTTGAAATACAGGAAGTTTTGAATTGTGATCAGTGCTAATGTTTAATTCAAGATTCACACTCCCATTCTCAAATATTCAACTTCTCCATAAAGTCATGCAGGTTGTGTCTGCATTAATGTTTTGGTTTGAGCACTAATCTAGTTTTGAAATAAAACTCCTGAATGTCTCCACTAACTGAAGGTTGCTCTGCTTCACAGTCACTTTGATGAACGAGCTGGATTCCTTTTGGAGACCTCAGTTGTGCACAAAGCGTGAGCCGGTCACTAACAGAAACACCAGTGGCCGCTTCTCTGAACAGCATTGAACTATATGCATAGTTGGGACGTTCAGTCCAGGGGACAAGGTTAAATCTTGTGTGAAGTAGAACTCCTGAAATGTATATAACAAATGTGAGGACCTCATCATCACCTGCTTTGGCCTACTGATCTACCCCTGTTGTGCTAAATTCCTTGCCTGTGAACAGATACAAAGTGCTGGACTGTTTGTTCTTTTATAATATCAAACACTACTGTAGACCTTCATATAAACAAAACAGATTACTTTTTTTGTATTTGGTTTAATATGAAAAATGCGTAGTCTTCTAGTACGGGGATCTCATTTGAAACTGGTGGAAAGACTTACCATTCCACAAATATTTTTGACATATCTGAAAGTTTCTCCTTGTACATTAAGATAAGCTCATGTCTGGAGCTTTTGGTGAAAAACGAGAGGTATGCACCTAATAACCTCATCGTTAGGGAAAGAGGATTACTTTTTCATGTGATTGATCTGAAGCAGAGACTTGAATCTAGTTTATCATTTCCCATTGTTAAACCAGGGCTGTGGTAAGTCCTGGACTGACTCAGCCCTTGTCTATACTGCAGCATTCGGAAGCACTTCCCTCTGCCCACATCTGTCTGTCTTTGCCCAAACTGTTCCTTAACTCTGTGCCACTGTGAAATGCAGAGCAACACCAGATTTCTGCAGAAAGAAAACACAGAAACGAGCTGTCAAACCATCCAAATGCACGTTTCTCTGAAAGATCAAGGATATGAGCTTCCTGGCAGAAGTGATGACACAGACCATTTTCTGTTGTGGTTGCTCTGAAGCTTGATCTCCAGTGTCTCAGTCTTCTCCAGGTCTTCATCTTCCAAATGAGATATTGGCTTTTGCTTCTTTTTGCTTGTGGCAGTTAATGCAAAGCAGCTTTTGGGATCTCATGTTCTCAAATTTGGCCATACTGTCAATCCTTTTTATTCATCCTTGGGCTAACAAGGCCTGAAAAGCACCTCTGCACAGTTTCTCACCCATCGTTTCGGAAAGAGCCATCAATAGTGAATTTCCATACTCTTTTCTGAAGGTTGAATGATAAATGTTTCCTTCAGTGTATCAGTAGCTGTTATCTAAGCAAGGACACAAAAGTGAACACACTTTAGTAAGGGTGAGCAACTTTCAGTTCCTTCCACTCTGCAAGACCGTGAAAGCAAAGCAAGTTTTATATCAAAGTAACACCTGTTCTTAGGGAGATACTTTTGAGAATCACTGCAGGTGGGAATTGAGGCAGCGTGAGCTGGAAATAACTTGAGCACTTTAATAACTTTAATACTTAGGCAACCTCTTGGTTTGAAAGTTTGGAGACTAAACCCTGAATGCTCCTATTGTCATGTCTCAAAATGTTCAACATTCTTGTGAAGCCTTACCCTAAGAGAGCCGAGACTGACAGTATATTCATTTTAGAGTCATTCAATAGGATTTTGCAGGGAGAGTGATCCCCTCTGTTCAGGGAATTTGAATGGAAAGAGCAAATTCACCAAAGAAGCTAAAAATCCAGAAGAACAAAGGGTAGCTCCATATTAGCAATGAGGGGGAAATCACGAGCATGAAATAGCAATGTCTCAAGTAGTCGTAGGGTTAGTTTGAAGAACTTGAGGCCAAAGGCTACACTTAATTTATTTTTTGGATGAAACTTCTCGTTATTGTCCAAGAGTCATTGTAAGCCCCCATCAAGCCAAGGACTGGATGTCAATTTGGCATTCTCTACCTGTTTTCCTAGCTGTTTCCATCTTTCAGGCTCTTTTCTTCCAAGAGTGCCGGGGTTTTGCTGGTTTTGAGGGAATGACAGATCAGTGCTACGCCCCTAGCTTGTGAACATACTGAAACTTCACAGTGTTCCTGCCACTGCTGCATTTTCAATTCCAAATACACCAAACAAGTGCAATTGCTGCACTCATGCCACCCTTGCTACAAATCTACATAGATTTATCTATGTATGTTTAAATCCAGGAGCACTTGAAACATAAGGTCTTCCATGTAAAGCGATTTTTCCTTCTCTTTGCAAACCTCAATTCCTTCTCTGAGTGTACTTTGCCTAGTATTTCTCAGCTTCTTCATATTCCCAGTTAACTTTGAAACAAAAACATCCTTGTCATCCATCCAGAAATTCAAACACATTCTTAACCTCAACATCTCCTCATACACTTCAGTAGAATATATTGCTTTACTTTCAAGAACCCTGATTGATATGGTTATTAGGTTCATGTAACTGTGCAAGAAAAACATTATCTACTCAGGAAGAGAGATTCAATTGTCATCAGCAGTTCCATTTTTCTGGGCAGGCAGAAATTTTGAGATCAAATGTTGCATCTCTTTTCTTTGTCTCACAGCAGAAAGTATGACTTGGTAGACCTTTCATTCTTCAGAAGTGAGTCGGTGCCTGAAATAAAGAAGCAGCCATTGAATCTGAACTCCTACAAGAGGCTACTGCGCACTGGAGCACTTGGCGTTCCATGGATTTCTAAAGCCAGAGGAGGTGACTGTGATTACCTGATTTGATGACCTCCACAACACGAGTCGCAGGACTTGTTTTAATTTCTTCCTTGAAGTTCACTAAGAGCTGAAACACTCTGGGGCTTGGGTCGTTTGCTTTTGTAAACAAGCAAATGAACAACACTCAAATACTAAAGTATTCTGCAGAAAAACTGTTTTTTATTTTAATGAAGAATTTCATTTTTCACTTTTAACAAGGAAGGCTCAATTCCATATTCAACCCATAATGCATATCTTAATGTGAGAAAGAGGAACATACCCTGATCTTTTTTTTGCACTTTTAGAAGATGGAGGATAGCATCTCTGGGAATCTGGGCGCTGAGACACCCTTGGAGCTTCAGAAGAAGGACATTGTCAACATTTCAGAAGGCTTGGTCAACATTTGGGACAGTTGACAACTCTGCCAAAAGGATGAAAAATATACGAAAATAAATATGTAAATGAGATGGAGAAAAAAGGGGAAGAGAGAAGAGGAGGAAATTTGGGGATTCTTGCATTGCAAAATAAGGGGTTTTTTTTCTTTATTTATTCAGATATTTTTGAATAATTAAGCATCTGTCAAGGGATAATCAATTGACAATTATCAGTGCACCTATGTGTTGTCATCAGCAACAGACAGACAAACATGAACCAAATTGTGAAAACTATAAATAAGTCAAAACTTGGAAACTGAGTTCAAACTTTATCACAATTCCTGAAAGGTGATACCTGGCATTTATTTCTAATATTCTGGACCATATAATTGTGAAAGAATGAGTGTGAGAGCTTTTTCTCAGAGTGGAATAAATCTAACATTTAGCTGGGAAAAGA
Source organism: Phoenicopterus ruber ruber (assembly GCA_009819775.1). Lineage (NCBI taxonomy): Eukaryota > Metazoa > Chordata > Aves > Phoenicopteriformes > Phoenicopteridae > Phoenicopterus > Phoenicopterus ruber. The sequence goes on from CM020217.1 coordinate 83,140,546, forward strand.
CAATTTTCCTTAGTAACACGTACAAAATTCAATGCCTAAATGATAAAACAGTTATTTTTATTAGTTTTAACATTCATTCACCAGCAGAAAATACTAATGACAAATTATAATTTAAGGTTGTGCTTTTAATGCAGTAGCCAAACGGGACACTACCTTTTCTTTACATACTGTTCTTAAAGAGGAATTCAAAAGCCTGCAGAATTAGCTTTAAACTGTAACTGGAAGGCAGGAAATTAATCAATAAACTTTTTTTTTTTTTTTTTTTTTTTGGTGAATCTATTCATTGGAGTTATGTTGTTTTAACTGGTCCTAGCTTGGAAGTGCTAACCTAGGATGAAATCATTAGCCTTAACATGGATACTGGTAACTCTAGGCTATGTATTTAGCGGATGCAAATAAAGATGCACGTAAGTAGCCAATTATCTGAGGAAATGAACCATTAATGGATTAATGTAATTGGAATACATTCTTTTATCAAGAGAGACATTCACTTAAAGTGGTACTGTATTTGCTTTACACATGACTTGTTGCATATCTAATGCAACATGTTATCACATATTCCAAAACAGCAACATCCCAGAAGGAGTCAAACTCGAGAAAAAAGCCAGACAGAAATAGAGACAAGCCTGACAAGTAACCCCCTTTTTCCTCCTTTCCAGCCCACAAATATTTTGATGCATCGTTTACGTGAGCTCTATTCCAGCAGAAAAAAGCCAGAGGTAAGACAACAGTGCACCTGCAGCACATTGTTTGCTAATCTTCCTTTGCAGAAACAGTTAGTTTGTATCATGGGTTTTAGCAGTGCCATGATACATTTACTGCATACAATGATTTGATAATGAGAAGCATTTCTCAGAGATTTTTCCGACTATATGTCATTTCCTATAACAAAAAGTACAAAGAAATGTATCATCATTGAAAGGGCAAGTATTCCCCATGAAAAAATCCAAACCATTTCTCATCTTTTCTCCCTTTTTATGCCAGGGTTATTTTGAGGGGGAGAAGGAGAATAAAAGTATTTCTGTGAACATGATGGTAACCTTTGTCTGGTTTTTTGGTACTCGAAAAATGCTAGGAATAGATTCTATTTAACACCGTGAGTGAAACGTAGTAAAATTTTAATAGAGAAACTATGAGGAAATCAAAGTCCTTGACAAGTATAATAGGAAAAAACTATATAAAGCTATCTTTATATAGATAAAAGAGAAGAGGAGAAGGGAAGGAAAATGCAAATGGCCATGGTTATTCCTCTCAGAGCACGGAGAAGGGATGTAGCTCTAAATACTTAGCTTTCCTGTCTTTCGGAAACTTCTGGAAAATGTCAGAAAGAAATACCTTAAATAATACGGTTTTATGCAGAATTCTTGTGTACAGGTATTGGTACCAATAGAATATATTATGTTACGTGTGTAACAGACATTTTATTACTACCCTGTATATTAATAGAATCTGAATTCATGGCTTAATATGAGTTGAAATATATGGAGGCAAAGTTAGGTACCTTACCTTGGTGGTGTTTTTTTTCCTGTGTGAGCATGGAATTTGATTCAAGACTAAATCTGAGTCCCTTTTTAGTACCTTTTTACATAGAAACACTACAGCTCCCTCCCAGCTGGAGACCGTTGGAGATCTCAGGGAAATGGAGATGTTTGTATGGGGATAAATGAAGCGACCCTTAGCCGATCCTGTCAGTGGAAGCTAGAGAGCTCCTCAGCCACTCTAGAGTTAACCATCCTCTGGAGACGGACCCAACGACGCGTAGGCATCTGGTGTCATCGCATGCGCAGCTGGGTGTCCTGCCTAGCTTCCAGTTGTCTTCGGTCCTTCTGCGTGAACCTTTCAAACCCAGACTTAAACTTTCATCAGTATACACTGCATTTCTGAAGCATTTATACGATGCTTCTTTGCATATAAATGTGTGGAAATTTGGGGTAAGCCCAGCAGAATTCATACTTAGGTCACTTCATAAAAAAAGACAATTTCATGTCATGTTAGTGCAAATTTAGAAAGTATTACCCAAGTTTAGAATGAAAACCATTCAAATATGTCATTTCAGGACACATATTCTTTGATCTAAGGATTGGGACTGATTTTCTATCAATCATATTCACCATTTACTTTCTGTATCCAAATATCTAAATCTGTCTCAGTTATTGTAGATACATATGCAATATGCAGAACTGCTATTTAGATGAGTAAGTTTTGAGGAGGTATCACATTTTTATGACTCTCAGTTAAAAAAAGTTGATTTATTTTATAAATGACATGGGATTGCTTTCCAGGGAAAATTACTTCACAGTTTAATTTTTTTTCTGACATTTTCCCCAATAAATAATCAGCTGTTTTCCAACAAGACAACACACAGCCTGAACCCTGAGCCTGGAGGTTAAGGCACCATCCATTTATCTCTGTCCACATAATGTGAATTATTGGTTACTTGCTTTTCATTGTAACTGTGTTATTGGAAAATTATATTCCAAGATATATTTAATGTATTTTACTTAATCCCTGCTCACATTTGATTTGCTAAATTCCATGCATAGTGTTTTCCCTTATTCTATTGACGAAGCGTAGGCTTCAGGTTTTACTGAAAAGCTACTGTAGCTCAATACGGCTGTTGCTCTTGACATTTGCACACATCCCAACTTTATTTATATTGCAGCAAAGTACCTAACTTGTGAAAAGAAGAATGCACATTCAGCAACTCATGCAATTCCAGCCACAGGACTGTTTTACTGTCTCTTGAATAATTAGCAACACGAATGCAGATAGAATATACAGTAACTTGCCTGACTTTGGGGTAGAAAAAAAAAGATTAGAATGACAAATAGTCAGACTCCAGGGTCAAATGCTTTGCCAGTAGTTGCATATGTTTATGCCAAAATACATAAAGAAATGTCACTTCAGCACATGAATGATGACAAACACTCCAAGTGGGACTGCACTTCATCAATCATTTCAAACGTGCAGATTGGGTTTACCTATATAAACAAAAGCAATAAAACTACTCAAAGCCTCACCTTAAACTATTCAGGCATGACATAAACAGTGTTACTGCACAGTCAATCCCCGTTTTACTTGAGAGGCAGTCAGAAAGCAAGCGACAAACTGATTTATTAAGATTAATAAAGCGTGCCCTTAATAAAAATAAAGCCAGCTAATATTTTGCATAAACATGGGAATCTTGTTGGGGGCTAGAACAGATCAAGATGCATCAGAAACAGAGAAGGTGATTAAGAAATCTTTTTGCACTGTTTGTCCAGCACTACCGAGAAGACTTGAGGAGGTTTTAATCACTAGAAGAGGTTCAGGGCACAGAGACTTTCTGCAGACCCAAAGTGCAAGTCTGAGAAAAGAAAAAAAGGGTTCTCTTGGGAAAAAAAAATAAAAAGAAGATGACTCAGAGGAAGGGCTCTAAGTCAGCGAAACACTGACGGGTCCCTCTCTGGCTGCGTCCCCTGCGTCTCATCAAAACCCCGCTGAAGTTAGTGGGAATCTTTCTGTTGACTTTGATGAGAGTTGGAGCAAACCCCCTGTAAGGGAAATTTAATTGAATTCCTTAGTGTTGGTCTCTTCACTTCAGTTGCTCATTTAGCCTTTTTTTCTTAAAACTGCACCTGCTTTTTCAAAAGGGAAGGGAAGGGAAGGGAAGGGAAGGGAAGGGAAGGGAAGGGAAGGGAAGGGAAGGGAAATTTTAAAGTTTAAGTTTTAAATAATTCCAGCAATGTTTTACATAAATAGAATCATAAGAGATTCCTAAAACATTATAAATATCCAATTAATACCTCTAGGACAGGTTAAACAACTCGTTTAGGCGCTATTTTGTAATCCCTTACAGACAGAAGAAAGTGAGCTCCATGTCACATGTTCTCACACTTTCATCAGCTTTCACCTATCTGTGTTTCAATGTTCCTTTGTTTAATTACTGTGTGGCAGAAACCTAGGTTTAAACTAAGCTTTTCCATTTCCTTCTCTGTAGCCAGTCACTGAAGTCTTACATGACCTTGCACACAAACTATTTCCTTAGTCTAATCTAGGCAGAATTAGGAAATAATCAAAGCAGGCTACCTTATATGTAGAAGGGTCTCCTTAGTTCAGGAGATGCTGACACAGAAGCTTTCTAGCCACCTACCCTAACATAAGCCAAATATTCAACTATATCACAAGCACAGAAAGACAAGTCAATCTAACTCAGATTTGCAATGTTTTATTGATGCTCCAGCTCTTCAAAGCTAAGGAAAAAAGGGAAGTGATCTCAAATCTTTGGTTCCTTGCAGTTATTCTCTTTTTTTGCACGTCACTTCTTCACCCAGGGTTGCTTGTCACCTTCATCTCATATAGAATAACTGTCTCTTTATGCCCATCCTGCTCCTTGCTTCTGAACTCTCAGACCTCTGTTGCTTCTCCAGCACAAGCCCAGCGGAGTTCATCATCCTGGGTTTTGTGCCATGTCCATTCCTGGCCCGTTTTTTGGGATTATGCCACTGCCTGAAAAACAACACACAAGGCAAGGGCTGATAAACTGAAAAATCTTCTCAGAAGTTTCTACCCTCAATTTGCCAGCCAAAGAGACTGTTTGCTTAAAGGACACCCCGCTTCACTGTCATCTCTAAAAGATTTGTCCCTAACTCCAGCATATTCAAATTTCACTTCTGAATGTTAAGATCTTTTTTAAATCAATGAATGATGCTGATTTTTTGATGTTTATCCATTATTACTCCTTAACCTGTTGTCAAGCCATAGAGTACAGCACATTATTTTCTGCTTGTCTTTGACATTCTTCCTTGAAAATGACAGACATTGATGGAGTGAAACTTAATGTTTAAGTTATAAACGGATGAATAACCCTTGCTGGATCCTGGAGAACCTAGTTAGTCATTGGTCAATATTTATAAGCTGCCCACAATGAAGTTACTGGGTCACCTCAGACAAGATAGTTAGCTCCACTATAATGCCATGAAGACAGTAATACAGCCTCCTAGTATCTCAGAAAAAATCTCAGCGCATGTCATTGATCAATAAGGTACTGTGGTAAACCTCTGAGGTACAGAAAGTATGCCCTTACTTTACAAATAGGAAGACTTGGAGGATCTAGTGCCTACCCTTAAGGTCACAGAGTGGTTGTAAACAGCTGGACACCTTGGAAAGGAAGATGCTTCACAGACAGTTCCTTCAACTTCTGTATTCAGTTTTTTCTCCTGTCAGGTAGAAGTAGAATTATGCCACAAGAATAGCTGTGTTCAGTTTTAGTGGTCTTCATTAACTAGCAGTGGTGAGAGGTATGAATGCAGAGGAAAAAGAGATTTAAGGCATTGACTGCAGCCAGGTCTTCTAAGGGAATTTTACCTCTCTATTTAAATGTCTTTTTTTTTTTTTTTTTTTTTTTAGCTATATCTAACTGGGTAGAAAACTCTAGCCTGTGCTCTAGGGAATGATAACCTGTGTGAAGTGTCAGCGTAACAGTGTCTTTAACACAAGGACCTCTGCCTCTTTTTTTCAGCCTCAAACTTGAATCAGAAAGTTTGTGTTTTTCTCAAAAATATGCCAATGTATCAAACAAAATTTGTAGCTTTTCTATAGTGCTGAGATTTGAAATCTACTAAAGACACTAAAATGCCCTGATAAGGAAAAGAAAAAGCAAATTAATACCAAAGGAACTGTTACTTAAAAAAAGAATACCTTCTTCATCCAGCTCACACTTCAAACAGTCTCCTCACTCAGCACAGGTCAGTTGCTGGTATATATAGATTAATACTGTACGAGAAACACCATTTACTATATGGAATTTATTATGTCTTAATTAATAGAATGAATTTTAGCAGTATTTTGTTTTTCATGGGGTTTAAATATTGTGAAAGAATCTGTAGGATTGTATGAAAAAATAACTAAATCCACATTTTGTTAGAATTTGATCTGAAGTTCAGATTTATCAAGCTGACAAAATGATGGTTCCAGTATTAGTACGGAAATTCTTGTACTTTTATCAGCTTAAGACAGTCTTTGTTGACTACACTATGATGTTTGTTGTGTACGGCAAGCTCTTTGCAATAATGGGTATAAAATGAAAACTAGTTATACCTTCAAGAGAACTCGCTGAATCTTTGTGAATTTCTGTGACAGACGACAGAGTATTTGGGCCTTGGAGATAAGAAGGGAACAAGTATATAATAGTTTGCTTTAATGTAAGAAAATTCACATGTTTCTGGTTAATGCAGTAATCAGAGCAATTAACCTTGGAGTGCATTTATGTATTAGTTGAAATGTAGCTAACAGAGATGTTTTTGCACTCAGGTACTCCCAAACACAAGCATCTTCTCCTCAACGGTTTCAAAGTTAATCATCTTCAGCAGCATGGTTCAGGCAATGTCACGTAAGTGGGATATTAACCCAGGGACAGACCATGAGGTACAGCTTAGAGGGTAGAGTATGTAACAGATATAGGGAAAACATTGCTTTAGGGATAAAACACTGCGTATGTAGAATGGAAAGAAACTATTCTTCTGGAGAGAAATGTCTAACACCGCTCTTTTGCAATGGTTCTGCCCGCCTGTAGCGAGGTTACAAGAATTGCTACGGATTTGGTTTTATTAGAAAGCATGCTCAATGATTAGGAAAAAAGTGGCTTCAACATATCTTAATCTGCCTGTGCAAACATGCAGTATTTCCTATAGTAATTTTAATTAGTATCATGGGAAGGGTTAGAAGGACGAATACATTTAAAAAGCAGGTGTTTAATTTCCAGCCTATACTTGATCAATATAAAAAACTAACTAGCTTTATCCTAGATAAATGGCAGCAATAGTTAAGGAGACTTTTACAATTGTAAATTGGCAAGTTTTAAAGCTTTTGGTTATTCTTAAGGCAAAGAAATGAATGTGACAGCACACCAGATTCAGATCTTTATTTCCTATCAAAGCAAATTTTGAAAATCCCTTTCTCGCTTGTCAAAAAGGTCCACAATAAAGCTGAAAAAAAAAAAAAAAATTGCTTCATGAAACTGGCAAAGACCAGAAGGAAAAAGACAATTAGTTTGAACAAACCAAACCAGATTTCCTTTGGGGAAATAAAAGAGTAATTTGGGATTTGCCCAAAAATGTCATCTGGTCTAAAATTCAATATTTTGACTTGTTGTTCAGTTTTGAAGTCCTTTGTCTTTTTTTTTTTTTTTTTTTCTTTTTTAAGGTCAACTTTGAAATGACAAATGCTATTCCAAAAGGAATAGCTGAAACATATTGCTATGTAAAAGATGAAATCTTTCAGCAGTTCTGAAAAAAAAAAAAATAATATAAAGAAAAGCTTTTTTCTTTTGGCAAAATCACCCTTTGAATTCAATGTAAATTCTTGAACAGTTTTGGTCCTATCAAACATTATTCAGTAGATTTCCTCTTCCCTGAAAAAAATCAAACTTATTTCTCATTACTTTTCCTTCTGGTACACAGATCACAAACCTGAACTCCTCTTAACATAGCTATGTCTGTCCCTTGGTTTCATGGTCATCCAGCTGCGATGCTGTGGAGTTTGCAGTTTTTTATAAAGTCTGGCATTCTTATTGGCAATGTCAAAATGTGCTATAGCAATCATTTTCCGAATGCACTGTCCTTTTTTTACAATTTCTCTCACAGCTAGCAAAAGCTGTCACATCAGGATAGAGGAGAGCGCCTGCATATGCGTTTCTGAGGTCTTATCCTGCATATCTGTCCATCCCCGCATGATGGTAACCAATTACTATAAAAAAAGTTTGGAAGAAATAACTAAAAGATACAATTTTCTTCTCTGGACACTCAGGTTCATTTTTACCAAAAGGAGCTAACTCTCAAATCATTGTACGTAAAAAAAGGTTCAGCTAAACCAAACTCTACAATAAGCAGCACGTGAATCTGCAGGCAGCCTGATTCCAGGTCCCTCTCCATGAAGCAACCTATTGTAGACGTCTAAGACCAGCAATCTCACTTTGGGTGAGACTAGTCCAGGTACAACACTACCACACCACCATGGACAGCCAAGAGCAAGTGGCTGGAACATATTGCCGGATCCCGGAAAGAATTTGGGTGCCTGAAGTTTGACTGAGTCATGTCAATACAAGATTACTATCCGAAACCTTTGCTTGGGATTAGAGGTGATTAAGCTGACCTGGAGGTACCTTTTTGCCTATATATTTTTCTAAAAAGTTAAAGGTAGCTTCTACATGAGAAAAAAAACCCCGCTTTGAGCATTTGACCACTTCATTGCTTATGCCCCACTTAAACTCTGACATTAAGAAACAGAAGGGCACCCAGGTTCTCTGTTTAATCTTTTATTCCTTTATTTATTCTTACTTCACATGAACCAGAACCACAGTGAGGGAGAGTTCAGCCCTGGAGACACCTGTGTTCATATTTGGAAGGTCTATACAATTAATTGCAGACAAGCAGCACATCAAGTAAACACAATTCAATGTGTGGATAGAGACTGGAAAAAAAAAAAGATACGCTGAGTCTGTCTGTCTGTCTCTGCATTGCCCCCAGTAACTCTGAAAGATTTTAAATTCCTATATGAGTCCTGTGAAAGTCAGGAGCAGGGAAGCAGGAGGGACGCGGACAGCTGGGCTCAGCTGTAACTGTCCCATGTGGCCTCCTGCCCCACAAATCTGGGATCCGGGAGTGGTACGTGATGCCTCTTGCCAGGGAAAAGGGAGGGTGCTGAAGTACCTTGCGGGCACCTTGGGAGCTAAGAGAAACCTGTGTGCACGTGTGTGTGGAAGGCAAGGGCTCCTCGGGGAGCACGGGCAGAGAGCAGGGTTATTGCAGCCAACAGTGCAGGGCAATAGCAAATTATTATTGTGTGAAGCCATTAGCTCAGCAACCATTGATAGAGCTTCTTTTTTGTCTCAAGGACCACAGAGACCAAGCCCGGCTCCCTCAGCACTCAGAGGTCCTAAGCAATGTGGAGGAATATGTACGTCTATCAACAGGGGCCTTCCTGCTACCTTCCCCAAAGCCCCCGAACCGCCATACAGGTGACATCAGTGCGCTGAGATAGCAACGAACGCTCAGAAATCCAGCAGAGCAGTGTGGAAAATTTCCTCATGCTCTGCTGTTTCTAGAAAATAATAGCACTCATGTTCCCAGCATGGCACCTGTATCACCTCTGCTTGAAAATCTTCTGCACGTAACTTGCCACAAGCCGTATCAGAAGTTTCTAGCAGAGCCAGTAATGCAGCTGCGATGCCTTACCTCCCTCTGTTTAATCATAAGGTTTCTCTATTATACTTGTTGAGAAGCAGTGTTTTGTATTTATGCACTGAGCATTTTAACCACAAGATCACCCTTCTTCTGTATTATCTTTGATAAGGGAAAACATTTTTGTGTTTATGCACTGAACATTTTAATTGACTATTTCCAGCTAACAGAATATTGCATCTTCTCACATGTAGAAGAGATGAATGTGTGTACAATTCCATATGTAATTTTTAATGAAGTCAAAATTAAATAAGACTTCTGATAATTAAAAACAGATACTATATCAAATATATACAAATTAAGAAAAGAATTAACACAGTAATTTAATGCCCTAGGTACTGAAATAATAATGCTTTTGAATAAAGGGAAAAATATGTGAAAAACATTTGATACAGTGAAGGTGGCTATTGCACATTAACTTTTCTGTGATTTAATATTTGCCAAGATGCAATGGCAGCTCCAGACTCCGGAAGGAATTCTTTGTTAATCTCTTAGCAAAAATGGAAGCGGTTGCTGTCAAATGCTCACAAACCCCACCATTGGGAACTACTGGCTCCTCGATTGTTTGATAATAATTACAAGACACAAGCTGGAAAATTTTAAAAAATCCCTAAGATTATCCTGCCTGAGAGAGCAGATTTACTGTCATTATAGTATTTTCTCTGAACATACACACAGATACACATGCATAAACTCACACAGATTTATATATAAATTCACCAATATTAGGAAGATTTAGCCTCATTTTGACCATACAAGACAGCTACGATGAATGAAGCTTGTTTTAAACCCACAAGTATGCCGAGGTATTTAGCAAGTACATGCCTTGGTGTGGAGTACTGTTCTGTGTATCCCATGCTGGGTTTAGCACAAGAGCACTCCAGGCTTATAAAGCTAAAGCTGTTCTTAATTGAAAGAACTATTTGCAGACATGTTGCATCTGCAAGTGAGAGTGTAAACTGAGAAAAAGCTTGCTCCCCAGTCCTTCAACCATCCCTTTTCTTCAATAAGTGTGTGCTTATCCCTCTAACGTTGGGAGTTCAGAGCTGTGCAGGGGGATGCAGAGCTAGAAAATGTGGAGATCTGAGGTAACGCTACTGTTTTGATTTGGTATCCATACTAGTTCTGAACAAGGTGAATGTCACTGCTTGGCTCTGTTGCGATGAAGTGTGTGAGTTAGACCTGCCGGGGTGCCTTGCTGACCATATCTGTACTGTACTTTGCTCCCCGGACAAGGAAGCAGAAAAAGTCCAGCGTGTTCTTTGCTTTGTTTAGTAAGTAGACAAACAAAACTGATTTTGCCTGAGAAGTAGAAAAGGTTCAGTTCAGTCCTGCCTGATTCAAAAGTACATGTAAGTTTTAATGGGGGAAAGAAAAAAAATCTTGAGATACTATATCATTCATATTTTCCATCATAGAAATACAGGATACTTCCAGCTCAGTCCACTGGCAATTTTCTTTAGAGACAAGATGAAAATAGCTTAATCATAGCATTTTATCCTCACTGATTAGTGAATTAGAAAAATGAGGACACAGCAAAGGAAATCTTACCGGTTACATTACAGTGCTAAACTAGTGCTACCGAGACAACCTAGTCGTTCTTACAGGAAAGAAAAAGAAGAGCAAGAATAACAGACCAAGAGTAAACAATTTAAATTTTCTCTGGATCTTTACTGCCAATAAAATTTTCCTATATAAAGCACTTGTTTTAGCTAAGAAAATGACGTCTCTCTGTTCTGGTTTCGGCTGGGATGGAGCTAATTTTCTTCCCAGTAGTTACTGTGTTTTGGATTCAGTATGGGATTTGGTATGTGAAGAATGTTGATAATACACTGATGTTATTAGTTGTTGCTAAGAGATCAAGGACTTTTTTCAGCTTCCCAGGTTTTGCTAATGTGCAGGTGCAAAAAACTGGGAGGGGTATAGCCAGTACCGCTGACCCAAACTGGCCAAAGGAAGTATTCCATACCATAGACATCATGCACAGTATAAGTGGGGGTCTGCCGGTGGGCTGGCTTCCCTCCTTCCCCCCTCTCTCTTGGGAGCTTGTGGTTCTGAGATCGCTGCTGGGGAAATCGCTGTTCCAAGATCGCTGCTTGGGATCGTTCCAAGATTGCTCTCGGTTTTGCTCTGTGATCGCTGCTTGGGACTGGCTGTATCAGTCATCGGGTCGTTGGGCGGTGAGAAATTGTGCATCATTCATTTTGTATATTCTATTATCATTACATTTTATTATTATTATTATCATTATGGGGAAAAAAAGATGGGGAAAAACTTTTTAGCAAGGCCTGCTGTGATAGGACAAGGGGTAATGGTTTTAAACTTAAAGGAGGGGAGATATAGGCTAGACGTAAGGAAGAAGTTTTTCACAATGAGGGTGGTGAAACACTGGAACAGGTTGCCCAGAGAGGTGGTAGATGTCCCATCCCTGGAAACATTCAAGGTCAGGCTGGACGGGGCTCTGGGCAACCTGATCTAGTTGACGATGTCCCTGCTCATTGCAGGGGGGTCGGACTAGATGACCTTTAAAGATCCCTTCCAACCCAAACTATTCTATGATTCTTATTATATAATATTATTACTATTATCTTTTCCTTTGCTGTCCTAGTAAACTGTCTCTACCTCAACCCATGAGTTTCCCTTTCTTTCTGATCCTCCTCCCCACCCCACTGGGGAGGGAGGGAGGGGAGTGAGCAAGGGCCTGCGTGGTACTTTTAGTTTCTGGTTGGGATTAAACCACGACACTCTCATATGGTGAGTTATACTAATATCCTTGTTACTTTTAAAACAGTTGCAGAGAAAGTAGTTGCATTTATTTATTTAGATTAGTGCAAAAAAAGGGAAAGGTCTCTATTGAAAGCACAGGTACCTCCACCTTAGCTGAAAAATAAATAAGTAAAAAAAGTCAAATAACAATTTCAATGGCAACCCTACCAATGAGCATAACTCTGCATCCTGTGGAATGTAAAGCTCTTTTCCTGTGCAAACTAAAGCCTTTACAGAAGTTTACCTTGCAGCATGCGATCTTATCTGATGATATTTCTTGAAGAAATTTCACACCACACAACTGGGCAAGGTGCATGCATAATTTTATTAATGTATATGACTAACGTCACCTCAGTGGGCTAGGAACCTCCATATTAAATGCATAATACATTACCTTTCCCCCACCTTTCTGTTCAGCATGAATCATATCTTTATTCCTTAAACTAGATGCCGTGATAAAAGCCCCACTCTGGCTCTCTTCGCTGTCTTTCTTTTGGGATAAGATCAGGACAATTTGACATTATGTAATTTAATGCAATGTACAAATGTAATCTTTCCCTTCTTTCTGACGCTGGTGATCTGCCAGTGAGCACAGCTGAGAACCTCTCCATTTACTTGAACTCAATTTCTCTGAAGCTTTAGTTGTCCATTTAAACACAACGAAATTTTTAACTGAAGCTCTTAGTGCTGCTTAAGAGTCGTTTCATTTCAACAGTAACCAGTAACCAGCCCCACTGTACTTTTGGAGCTAATTTTCCCTGCTGTCTCCAAATGGGTATGAACTCCCACCATCTATGCTTCTAAAATTTTCAGCTTAACTTTTTAAAGTATGTTGTACTACCTTTTTTTCCCCCATTGTGTTAAATATTGAGCTTTGGTGTTTACAAGTTCAAGATTCCTAAAGTACATTTCTAGGAGACACTTTCGCTTGCAGTGCTCCAGAGCTTTGCTCCTTCCTATTTCAGATGCTAATAACTGCTTTGAAGGTTCTATCTTTACTTTGTTGAAAAGTTTACTTTGCAGTACAGGTGACAGAGCTTTGCTTTATTGCTGAATAGAAACCACACCAATTTCTCTTCACTATACTCTTACTTCTTCAAGCACATTCTATATTCAAACCACTTAGACACAATGGATGCTTCCATGGACACAAGTTGTACAAAGGGTAGCTCCTACCAGAAGAAGCATCCACCATCTGTGAGAGGGCAGACAGAAGGTTATACAAGAAGTATCCATACATCATAGCCAAAGACTCTTGGGAAATCTTGTCAGTGGCGATGGTTGTATTTTTACACTGACAGGAGCTGTGCAATATCTCCCATTACTTTTAATACCCATACAAAGATGTTTCAGACTGCAACAGGGGGACCAAGGAATGAAATAAACTCTGTAATTAATACTGTGTTATCGATATCGCTTGAGAGACAGCCATGTATGTCTTATGATCAGTTGCATTTACTTATAAGAAGAAATTCAAGTTACTAAAGACAAATGAGGCATTTTTGAGAGAATAACAATAAATTGGCTGAAACGGGAAGGGACCTTTGGAGGACTCTTGTCTACCTCCCTGCTCAAAGCAAAAGATGAAAGATGTGTAGATGTGGTGCTTAGGGACATGGTTTAGTGGTGGACTTGGCAGTGCTAGGTTAATGGTTGGACTTGATGATTTTAAGGGTCCTTTCCAACTTAAATGATTCTATGATTCTAACTGGAGCTCCGTGCCCAGTCAGAAAGTTATGCTATCATAGGAATAACTGAAACATGGTGGGACAGCTCACATGACTGGAGGATCACGATGGATGACTGTAGGCTATTTCATAAAGACAGACAGCGAAGAAAATGACAAGGAGTCATGCTTTATGTTGAGGAGAACCTTGAATGTATTGAAGTCAACTACGGTGACTGTAGAAGCCCTATTGAATGCCTCTGAGTCAAGAACGGAGGGGTTGTCTCCAAGGGGGAATCTTACAGTAGGCATCTGCTACCGACCTCCAAAGCAAGACAGTAAGGCCAACAAAGCAATATTTGGGTCACTTAAGCAAGCTTTGGATGAACAGAACCGGGTTCTTATGGGTGACTTCAACTGCCCAGACATTTGTTGGAAGAAGAGTACAGCAGCACACGTGCCATCCATCAAGTTCCTGGAATGCGTAGAGGACTGCTTCCTCATACAAATGTTAGATGTGCCAACCAGGAATGAGGCACTGCTGGACTTGCTACTCACAAACCAAGAAAACATGCTTTGTAGTATCTTGGTTAGTGATAGCCTTGGCTGCAGTGATCACAATAGTGTGGAGTTTGGGATCCTGCTGAGCATGCTGAAGGTTAGTACTAAGATAAAGGGTTTAGATTTTAGAAGAGCAAACTTCAGCTCGCTCAGAGCTCAGTTGGGAGGTTTTCCATGGGAAGCTTCCGTGGAGGATAAAGGAGCTAGTGTGCACTGGGAGTTTTTCAAGAACACTCTCCTGGAAACACAAAACCAGTTCATCCCCTTTAAAGGTAAGGGACATAGGCAGAGCAAGAGACCCCCTTGACTTAACTGTGAGCTTCTGAGTCTACTCAAAACCAAAAGAGAAGCGTACCAGAGATGGAAAAGCGCATGAATACCCATTGAGAACTACAAGGGCATTGCCAGGGTGTGCAGAGATGCAGTTAGAAAAGCAAAAGCTCAGCTTGAATTAAAACTGGCCAGAGATGTCCAAGACTACAAGAAAGGATTCTTCAGGTATGTAAAAAACAAGCAGAAATGAAAGGAAAATATTGGCCTGCTGTCAAACAGGAGAGGTGAATTAGTCACCAACAATGCTGAAAAAGCAGAGGTTCTCAACACTTTCTTCACCTCTGTCTTTACCAGCACTGTTGGGCCCCAGGCCTTGGGAACAAAAATCCAGGTTGATGCAAACACAGACCCACCATCAGTGAAGGAAGAGTTGGTATGTGAACTATTTCAGGAGCTTGACCCCTACAGATCAATGGACCCTGGTGTTATCCACCTGAGGGTGTTAAGAGAGCTGGCTGATGTCATTGTGAGGCCACTCTCCATAATCTTTGAGAAGTCATGGAGACTGGGGGACATCCCAGAAGACTGGAAGAAGGCTAATGTCAGCCCCATCTACAAAAAAGGCTTAAAGGAGGATCCAGGAAATTATAGGTCCGTCAGTCTTACTTCAGTCACCAAAGGCAAATCGTGCTTGGCAAACCTGATTGCCTTCTACAACAAAGTAATCTGCTTGTTTGATGTGGGGCGAGCGGTGGACATTGTCTACCTGGGTTTCTCCAAGGCTTTCAATACAGTTTCCCACAGCCTCTTCCTAGAGAAACTGATGCATTACGGTCTAGACAAGTGGTCTGTGAGGTGGGTGGGGAACTGGCTGACAGGCCACACCCAGAGGGTTGTAGTGAATAGCTCCTTTTCAAACTGGCAACCTGCCACAAGTGGGGTCCCCTAGGGATCGGTACTGGGCCCAACACTGCTTGATATCTTCATAAGTGATCTGGATGATGGGATCAAGTGTACCCTGACGAACATGGCCAATGATACCAAAGTGAGTGGGGAAGTGGACACTTCGGAAGGGAGAGCCACCCTGCAGGAAGACCTGGATAGGCTGAAAGAGTGGGCTAACAGGAACCTTATGAAGTTTAACAAGGACAAGTGTAAGGTCTTGCACCTGGGAAAACATAATCCAGGAGTGCAGCACAGGCTGGGATCTACCCGGCTGGGGACCAGCTCTGTGGAAAGGGCCCTGGGGGTCCTGGTGGACAACAAGCTCAATATGAGTGAACAGTGTGGCAAAGAAAACCAACAGGATGCTGGGTTGCATCAACAAGGGCATCACCAGCAGAGATAAAGAAGTCATTATCCCACTCTACTCAGCGCTTGTCGGGCCACACCTGGAATACTGTGTTCAGTTTTGGTCCCCGCTATGCAAAAATGATGTGGACAGGCTGGAGAGGGTCCAGAGAAGGGCCACAAAGATGATGAAAGGATTGGGAAGTCTGCCATATAGGAAAGACTGAGAGAACTGGGTTGGTTCAGTCTTGAGACAAGAATGCTTAGGGGAGACCTTATCATCATGTTCCAGTATTTAAAGGGTGGCTACAAAGAACATGGAGATTCCCTTTTTACAAGAAGTCACATGGAAAAGATGAGGAGTAATGGGTACAAGTTACTCCTGGGGAGATTCTGATTGGACACAAGAGGAAAATTTTTCACAATGAGAACGATCAGCCATTGGAATGATCTCCCCAGGGAAGTGGTGGATTCCCCAACATTGGACACTTTTAAGATTCAGCTGGACAGGGTGCTGGGCCATCTTGTCTAGACCGTGCTTTTGCCAAGAAAGGTTGGACCAGATGATCCTGGAGGTCCTTTCCAACCTGATATTCTATGATTCTATAATTCTATGATTCTGTGATTCTATGAGATCTTGTCAACGCACTTCTCCAGCCTGTCCAGGTCCTTCTGAATGACAACGCAGCCATCTAGTGTACCAACCAGTCCTCCCAGTCTTGTATCATCTGCAAACTTACTAAGGGTGCACTCTGTCCCATTATCCATGTCATTAGTGGAGGACTGGCCAGTACTGGCCCCGTATCAACTCTTGGAATACACGTATTCCAGTGACTGGTCTCCATCTGGGCTTTGTGGTGCTGATCACAAGCCTCTGAGCCCAGCCACTGAGCCAGCTTTCCATCCACCTCATTGTCCCCTTATCTAGATCATACTTCATCAGTTTGTCTATGAGGATGTTATAGGAGACAGTGCCAAAAGCCTTGCTGAAGTCAAAACAGACAATATAACTTACTCTTTCCTCATCCACCAAGCCAGACAACTAAGTGTAGAAGGCTATCAAATCTGTCAGGCATGATTTTCTCTTTGTAAATCTATGCTGACTACTCCCAATCACCTCCTTGTCCTTCTTGTGCCTGGAAACAGTTTCCAGAATTAGTTGCTGCATCACCTTCCCTGAGATTGAGGTAACGGGCCTGTGGTTCCCTGGGTCCTCTTTCTTACCCTTCCTGAGATAAGAGTGACATACGCCGTGCAATAAGCTGTACCCTACTGTTGGGTGTGAAGTGTGCCCTTTCTGTGTTCAACCAAACAGAATATATATAATGCCAACCCACAGAATCTGATCCTTTAGCTTTGCGCTTAGACACTGCTCAAAACCTGCCCTGGAGTTTATTTAGGTGCTTCCGAAACTGTTATTCTCAAGCTTTTACCTCAGAAGGCCCCTGATATCAGCCAAGATGGAGGCCATTCCATGAGTGATGCTTAGGGCAAAGCTGTCCTTCCACACACAGGCGCTCAGGGCTACTCCGTATCCAAACGAACAGCCAAGGTCTCAGCGGTGCACAGCACCTTCCCCGCAGGAGCGCTGGCCCCCAATGCTGCTCCTTTTGGCGGCGTTCGCAAGAGTCTGATTTGCTTTAGTAAATAGTAGAGTGTTATTAAAAGAATGAAACAGCTTAAAGAAATGAAGGAGTTCACTGGTAGTAGTTCCTATTTGTGTGACGTGGGGAGATAAACCTGGAAAAAATGTAGATCATCTCTAATAAACTCAAATAGAGAGTTTATGATTGTCTCAGAACCTGGACTCCGGTTCTACCATTAAAAAACACCAGAGGTTGGTTGTTAAGAAACAAACAAAACAAAGCAAAACTTCTCAAAAAGCCTCTGTTGTTTGGCATGGATTTTGAAAAAAGAATGACTATATGGACAGACTGCAATCACTGCCTTTGTGCTTGTTACTTGAAATAACCAAAACAGAGCTAACAAACAGCAGCAACTTAAATGGCAAGGGCTGGTTCTCTGTTTTGCCCTAAAGATTTCTAATGCTTCTTTTTTTCTGGAAGAGAGATCTTTCCTTTGGCAGCCGCTTTTCAGAGAGAGGTTGACCTCTGCTTGTTATCGCCGTCACTGAAAGGTAGTGCGGTTGCCTTTGTTACGGGGAGCCAGACTCCCAAAGGGACTCCTGTGTTTGCTCTCAACTTCCCTGACCGACACAAGGATATCTCCCAGGTCTTAACTCCCCTTAGCTTATCTCTCCTCACGTCTAAGCTCTAGTTTAGGGAGCATATGGGAAGGAACATTTCAGAGCACAGTGACCCTTCCCTCTCCCACCGCATGCGGTCACAGGCCAGCAAGTTCTCTCCCAGGTACCTTTGAATCTGCAGCTATTAGGCACACAAAGTCTGTACAGCAATTAGTCTTCTAAGTAGATATATTAGCTTTTGACTGTACCATGATTGAATGCTCTTAAAGTTCAAGTGTTAAGGCTTGATTAATTTATCTTGGCTCTTGGTGCTTCACCTTAACTTTACTGTAATCCTCTGCAGGCATACAGCATGCTGCAGCACATACCTAAAGCTGTTCAGCCCTTCGGATCTATGGTAAAAGATTTTCCGACAACTGTCACTTCTAGCTTTGAAGTTGGTGTAGGTCAGGTACCAAAGCAAAAATATCAACTTTTGTAACAAAATGTGTCAGGCTTACAGTGTACACAGGATTATATCGCAAACCTCCCATTCTGTTGCATTTTCCTTTCCCTGGGAATTGTAACTACTGAAGAGACTGTAATACGTCACGGCTGTCGTGTTCTGCTTTTAATAACCTCTGCAAGGTACAGTGATACTGTCAGAAAGAAGGAAGGAACTGAGAAGACTAGAACAATGCTAAGAAGTTGCTCAACTAAAATCTGCCCTAAATTATGTCCACAGTTTTACTCCTCATAGGGACAGCTAACTGAAATACAAAGCATTTTTTTTTCAATAAGTCGAGCAAAGACAGTAACAATTTTATGTCTTCTGAAGAGATGCATACAATATAACTGCCTAAAATGTGTGAGACACTACTTTGACCAAGCAGGTGGTAGAAAGGTTGTAACTGCAAGCCCTCTACCTCCGTTGAGGTTGGACCTGGCAATGTATTGATTTGACAGAGTAGCTCTAAAATTGTGATAAATAAATCCCATCCCACTGAACTGTTCAACAGCAATCACCCACCTGGGTCTGCTAATTTCATTACAGATGAACAAGGTCAGGTTGCCTGGGATACTGAAGGCATCCTGGACAGACCAGTAAATGGTCCAGCTGTACTTTCTAATACTTAATACATTCTGTTTTCTATTTTCTCCTCACCTTTGGCTTGATCCAAACCAAAATGTGTCAATGGAAAAACATCCATCAGCCAAGAGGCTCAGGGCTGGACCTTTGAGAGAACTTTTACGATTCAGGATTTTCAAAGAAGGCAGCAAGTAGAAGCCACAGGGAGTCTGAAATATTCTTATGACAACTGATAATCTAGAACAAGGGAAAAACTGTAAGGACAAATTCACCATTCAGCATAACATACTTTGCTCTGTTAAAAAGGAAAGTTATTTTTTTCCTCTGCAAATGAGACAATATGATGGGGAAATTAAATTAAATGGTGATGTTATTCCCCTGGGGCAAAACAATTCTATTCAATAAATTAATTTTACATCAGTAGCTCTTTCCTTTCTTGAAACTGACAGTAATAACCTGACAGCTTAAAGCTTTAATAAACTTCAAGAACTAGGAGACTGTCCTTCCTCAAAAAAAAAAATGCCAAGTATATCGCAGGTATTAGAGTCTTTCCTTGTTCATTGTAACATAAAAAGTCCTCTAAATTCAATTCTACTTACTGTATTACTTGATGAACCAGACCACTTAAGATAGTTTTTGACAGCATGCAGTTTTAGTATCTTAATGTTCCCATTCTTCAGAAGATACTCAAAACCTCAATGACATTTCCCATTAGGTGGCTCTAAGTAAATATTATACGAAAAGGGCAAACACATGGAGGAAAAGTCTGTCTCTGAGACAGTCCTGTTTGTTAAAAAAGAATAAGTCATTCTGTACAGGCTGCTGTGTGAGTTAAGCCAGAAGGCATGAGCCCGTATATCCAGTGTCTTCGAGGGTTAGGAGATCTCTCATCACCACGGTCTGAATTTGAAATAAAATTCATTGTAATTTTAAACACAGCATTTGTCTTTTCTTTCTTTCTTTCTTTCTTTCTTTCTTTCTTTCTTTCTTTCTTTCTTTCTTTCTTTCTTTCTTTCTTTCTTTCTTTCTTTCTTTCTTTCTCTTTCTTTCTCTTCCTTCCTTCCTTCCTTCCTTCCTTCCTTCCTTCCTTCCTTTTTGTCTTTCTTTCTTTCTTTCTTTCTTTTTTGTTTAAAATTTTAAAAGGGAAATCATCAGCAGTGGAGTCTATCCACCAATAAACCCACCATGCTCAGAATCCCATGATGGTAGCTCAGTATCTTAAATTTTGTATAGGAGAGCTTGTGCGGCTGCTGCTGTGTCTTCTGCATAACTGCAAGGGGAAATAAAGGACTCAGACTTTCTTCCTCAATCTCTTTTTATTTTTAATTCTCAAAGTCAGCCCACAAGTGCAAATATTAACCCCCAGCCCTAGAATAAGTCATCTCTTTTATCATTCTTCTCATAAAAACTTTATGTTTCTCCGAAAGTATTTTACAACTGTGACAGAAAGCACTGTGACAGATTCCGGTAGAAGAGGACCAAGAGAAAGCCTGGGAAGTCAGCCAGAAATTAAGAATGATTCCCCTTTTGCACCCGCTCCAGGGTATGACATCATCCCCTGTACTTCGATGCCTCTGTACAAAGCCTTTGGATAACAAGCCAAACATATTGTGCCAAATATCTTTGCTATTATTATCATTTTTCATTTGGGGATGATTCTGAAAAATGATTTGTAAATGCAAAAAGGCCATTAAACGGAATAATAAGGAGTTGCTCAATTCTTCAGCTGCACTGAGTAGTTCCAATTAGAGTCTGAAGAAGGAATATTGCCTTTCTATCAGTCAAGCCTGTGACACAGCACATCTCCCTGAGGTCATGGGTCCTGGATACTCAAAGAAAGATGTCACTTGTATTCTCAAATAGATTATAGAGGTTTGCTAATCGGTAAAAATAGGAGTCTCCCTAAAGCATTCATTGGGTAGTTGGGCAGAAAGGGCACTTTAATGGCCTAAACTCAAGGCCCTAGAGCGCTATCATTATTCAAAGGACATTTTGGAATACTCAGTAATTAAGTTGAGTATTTGTTAGTTATTTCTCAGTACTGAATAAGACAATTACTTTTAAATGTTGAACATCATTTCAATTAGCTGAACACTTTCTTTTCCCCCATTCACAACAACTTATTTTAGGATGCAGCAGCAAACCGTCAAGAGAAGATGAACACATAAAAGAGTACAACTTTAAGGACAGGAAATATTCTTGTTAAAGACCGGGGCAGCTGTTTGCCACCCTCCACCCCTCTTCCCAACTTCCCCTTCCTCTGGTCTCAGTGTGCCCTAAATATATTTAGGAGACATAGTGTCTAACAGAACTAAGACTTTTGGTCTGGATCCTGAAAGGCACAGTGCAATGCTGTAGCTGGGTTAATTACGAAAAGAGAGCACTCAGGGGGTTTTTTGGGAGGGAGTTGCGCAGCGCTTGGTCAAACTGAAGACTTGGTAAGCGGTTTATGCAATGTAGAACTAGTGTTGTCATCACTGTAGTCAGTGGAAAACCTTTCCTCAAGCTGATTAGGAGTGTAGTTGGACTCCCTATGGCCATCTTAGATTTAACTGGCACCCCTTGCTAAAGTTAGGAGGAGGTGGGTTTGCATATATGAAAGTGCACTTGGGGCCCCAGATATAAAAAGGCAAGAATGAGAAGGCATTCTGGTAAATTCTCTATTCAATTCTACTGAAAATATTGATTTAAATTGATTCCCTGCCTCTACTGTTTTTCACTGAAAACAAACAAGAGGTCATTTTTAAGCCCTAGGGCCTATGAGCTTTGGTAATTATGGAAATTTTTTCGAAAGACTCAAAAGAGCAAATTGACCATGGTCAGGCAACTTTATTAAAACCTTATATTAATAATACCTAAATTCAGCCCTACTACTCAGCAAGTCACAGGGTCTGGAACACGGTCTTAGCCATTCTTACAAGGTCACCCAGGTGATTTCATTTGACATACGGCAGCAATTTGTCCTCCATTTCTTTTCCCACCGGGCTTATTTAACATACATATCAGAGATGTGATTCTTTTATAGTACTATTGGCATAATGATAATGTCTTTATAATAATAGTGACTTTACATTTTATTAAAAACATTAATAGGGAATTACTGCTCCTATGAAAACAGTAAATTCCATCTTCTGGCATCAGACTAAATGTCATTACAATTTCTTTTTAAAGCACCAAATTTGAAACAAACAGACCATTAGGCTTTTAGTGCCAAATAACTCAGATGATTGTTCAATGAACGTCCGAATGGTATGTCTGCAACAGTGTGAAGTTTATTGTTTATTCCCATTTTCATACCTATTTAAGATTTAGTAAAGTATTTAAATATGGATAAAATAATTAGAGCATTCATTATGTGTTATTACTGCCATTAGCTATTGGGTTCTTTTAAAAGCTGTGTTTTGGAAACATATTTACATCTGGAGGAGACTAAGTAGAGAAGAACCCTTCAGTTTCTCTGAACTTGTCTACAGATGTGTCTGAAAAACCTCAGGTGGCCGCCTCACGTAGCCATTCAGACCCAGCTCGGTTCTGCCCTGCAGACACGCTCCATGCCTCAGGTTTACAACCTCCCTCAAACAGCAAGTGTTTCTTCTCAGATTTCAGGACCAAAAAAAAGCAGGCTTTCTCTTTCACACTGGATGTTCTGTGTGGTCCAGCCCCTTCATCTCCCACCCCTGCATCCCTGTCGGATGGGTATGGATACTTTGTGGGGACTACAGGCCCGTTAAGGAGCTAGCGGGGTGGGGCAGGGAAGAGCTGATGCCTTGACAGTGTGAGAAAGAGAGGGGAGATCCACCCATATAAATGTGTCAAGAACATTCTTATTTCACACACACACATATCCCTAATTACTAAATTCTGTTCAAGGGAGACATTACCATTAAGTCCTTGAGATGAAAGATGAAGAAAAGGATATGTACACTTACTGGGTGGGATTCATCTCACTTAACTTTAGACATGTAAAAATTACTCATCTGAGTTAGTCATCCCTGACTACCCTCAAAGTCAGCAGAGAGAAATAGGCACACCTAAAAGGCATTCATCCTTCCTATCTTAGAAGAAGATGAATTGCTCTTTAGAGTTACCTGCTTCTCTCCATTGATTATAAAGGGGAGCATGAAGTAAATAACTCAGACAACTGACTTTTAGACATCTGGAAATTAGGCAATATGAATCTTTTCCCTTCTTTACCCCTGAGAAGGGCTGAATTTCATCCTCAGAACTTTGAATTAAAATGGTGTCTGAGGTCTGGTTGCATCTTGGTTGCATTTTTTTTTTCAATCATTGCTGTTAAATTGAAATTTTGCAGTCAAAGCTGCATTTAAGGTACTTAAAATATGAGGCTGTGATTCTACCCAGGAATATATCAAAGACTTCCAGTGCATTTCTGGACCAATCACCTAGAGAAATAAATACACACAGAAGCTTGGACCAGAGATGCTACACGTGCAGTCAGAAGTATATTGACCAAAGCTGAGATTTTATATGTAGAAAATATTAAAAATAAACAAAATAAATACTCATTGAAAATACAAAATGGTACTACTACCTCTGAATAGCCCTGTGAAGTGAAAAATCTTTCCAAGATTTATTTTAGCATTCTAGATTAGCTAATTCACTAATAATAAGAGTAGTATTTAACTTCTCTAAACCAATCTAAAAGTCATTGATTCCGTAAGTCTTTCTAAGGACTTTCAAAGTCCTTGAAAGATTTGAATTAAAACGGAATTATTTTTTGACTGTGATAAAAATATGGTTCTGACTATGTTCCCAAAGTGTGTATATTGAATTTAGTTTTCAGGATCAGTTAGGGTAGAACTTTTTTTTTTCCTCTGAGTTAGAGTCATAAATTTATTGAGGAAAAAAGGTACCATCATTTTGATCAGTATCTTCATGGTAACAGTATTTCATGAGGGTATAAAAGATCATTGCTCAGTTTCTTTTTTTGAATTGGACAGATTTAAATAACAGCTTTCATGAAAGGCTTCGAATCGTAATGCTGCAAGGTATATGGGAAGGAGTTAACTTTTTAAGAATGGTTGCTGTAACTGAATTAATCTGTGGGCTGAAATGCCGAATGGAAAGTCTCAGAATTCCTCTACTTCATTAAAAATATGTTTAAATCTTAGTCTACAAATGCTAATTCATAGAGATGGCTGTGTTCATTCTGATTTTTACAAGGTGTGGTTTCACTCTCCTTTTTGAAAACTACCTTAACCCCAAAAAAGAAACAAAGCATTGAAGTGAAATATAAATGTGTTTCTATATGAAAAAGTAACCATTAATTATTTATTCAGAGGTTTTTTGTTGTGTCTATTCAGTTACAATTTATTTCAAAGAAATAATTCATCTCACTAGAGTCTGGATGGTGGAGCCTGTATGGTGAGACTCCCATGTCCAGGAAGAAGAATTTGAGTGGTTTTGTTTGCTAGAGCTTTTTGTTTATTTACTGTTTTTACTGGATAAAGAGGTTCTTCTGTTGGTTATTATGGAAACATTTTGTCAAAGAGGAACATTTGGCAGCAAAAACTCACTCTAAATTTATCAATATATATATTTGGACAAATGTTTCCAGATGGTTTTCTGGGTCTTGGACTTTCACAAAGCAACACAAAACAAACACTTGTCTTTATGAAATATTCTAGCTATGAAAGGTTATTTTTTCCAGTCATTGAAGTGATATTTTTAGTCAATCTTGATCTGGTAAAACAGAAAAAATCCCTCCAGCGAGCTGAACTTACTGACACTATTTAGTATTTACACACAGCAGGGAGGCTAGCCTGTCCCAGGTATTTACACTTTTTTAAGGACTCTGCAGTGTGTCAGAACACATGTACGTGTATCTATAGACATGGTGCTGGCTCCTGACTGGTTCCTCTTTGGAGGTATGACATGTGGACCCAAGGACAGGCACACTGGGGACACGTGAATAATAGCAGAATGCAAGTAGATGTGCTTTTAAAGTTTAGAAATATGTAAAAATTTGTAAACAAAATGAGAGTCCCTTCACAGATGTGTAGTCTGATGCTTTCAAAAGATAAGGTTTCCTGGAGCATCTCCACAGGTTTTTGTAAATTAATGCATAGTAGTTATTAAAATCCTTCTTTCTTACCTCATATGGGCTCAGATGCAAGTAAAATATCAGATCAAGTTCAGCTTTCATAGGCTAAAAATCCATTAAGCTAAAGATGTGAAAAGCTTTGAGTTTCTGCTTGGTGCTGTATTGAGAAAGGCTGGACTTAAATACTTGTTTGAGGCTTTGGTCTAGTGAGAGTTTCTTCTGGTTTTATGACACTGCCAGTTCTTGATTTTCTGAATTGGCTTTTTAGTGAAGGATAACCTTCAGTGAAGGATGCTGAGGGTCGGTTCAAATAACAGTTCAAAACCTTTAGCTCTTATTCTTAGAAAAGAATATGAACTGGGGGAAAAAACCCCACACAACCCTCCCCAAAATCCCAAACCTACTAGACTTTAATGAAGAGTTGATTTTTTGCAGGTAGATGTCTGCAAGAGACAGGTGGTCCTTATATACTGACCTGTTGCTAACATATCAATGCTTCAGATCCAATTCCTATCAATCAATCACATTCTATAAGAAGCTTCAAAATGAAAATCACATACAAGGTTTCAAAAGCCAAAGTTACTCTGAATTTGTCCATTGATTTGTTCTCTGCTTTTATGGGAATCTCAATTAATGTTTTTAAAGAACTCATTCACTTTTCTTTCTTCTCCAAAAAAAAGTGGAAGCAAGTGGAAGTTAACATAAATGGGACTATGTAAGACATGTAATCTATCAAGATAAATTTATAGTCATTTTCTTGTCTGGTTACCCATGCTCCATGCTCCACGTCTGAGTTGTACGTTCTCATAGCTAGGTATTAATGAGATTACCGTGAAAGAGGATAAAGTTGGCATCAGTCCCTGCAGCTGTGTAAGGCTGTCTGTGTGATTTTGGAGCCCATGTGACATGAGCTTGGGTGCTCTGACTCACCACTGAAAGCAAAACACTTCATCACTAATCTGTTGGGAAGAATTGGAGATGGCAGAGCTGGACAATCTGAGCAAGAAACAGTGCGGATGGTTTTACAGGAATCAAGTTTACGGATGTAAAAAGTAAAACTCATATTTTAGAAACATACAAGGAAAAGGACCTTACTTGATCGAGTTAAGTTCACATATTGCTCATGATTAATGGATATGATATGAAGACCACAACCTGTAAAGCTCTTCCAAATCTCTACAGCAGCCTGTCTTTGCACACTCTGTCACGTTACTCAAGTGCTTTACCTATGCTGGTTTCTGGTTTTTACTGTACAAAATTACGAGTATTTTAGCACCTAATCACACAATATCCAGCCCTTCTTCATTCACTCTGCCATCTGTAATATTTCCCATCTTCTGGTCTATGAAGTCTGTAGTATCTAGTTAAACAGCATGCTCTATTAGTGTGCATTATGGTTTTTATTATGCTGATGTTAAAAGCTGAACAGTGAGGACTGACAAGCTATGATTCCTACTTCATTCTGCCAACATACCTTCAGTCTTGTTATCCTTGCCTTAAGCTTTTCTTAGCACAAATTATTGATTGCGCCCAGTCATGCTAATTTGTGTTTCTGACATCGAACAGAATATGTCCACCTTCTCCGGTCATGCCATGAGAGAGAAATTAACCTTGGGCTCCTGACACAGTATAACTGAACTGAACTGGGATCTAGCGTCATCTAACAGAAAGATTTGTACAGTTTGTTTAAATTTCTTTACTTCTTGCCTATAGAAGGGGTAATTATGAGAACAAATTGTCCTACAAATTGTTTCTTGGGGTCAAACTATTAATTGATACCAGCATTATAAAAGCTTTGACAGAATGTTTCTATAGCAGTTTTAAGAAGATTAAATCTTTTTAATTTCTGAAATTAACCAGTAAGTATTGATCACCAGTGCCCTTATTTTAGACAAGGACAAAATATGTGGTTTTAGGAAATACAGCAGTTTGTATTTAAAAAACATTTGAGCAAAAATGTAGATTTTGAACAAAATCTTTGCAAATGAACATAATATCATTGCCTTCACGTCCAGAAAAATATATCAACAGTTCAACCTAGCTACAAACCTGAGCATGCCCACACGTCTCTGGTTTAGCTTTCAGTCCTTCACTGTAGGTATTTATTACCATCACTTCTGTTTTTCAGACAAGAAAATCAGAAAAAGAAAGCTTAGGGTTTTTCCAAAAGTGTTCATAAATTTTGGATAATGGAGTAGTAGGATTTCAGATTGCATTCTCAAACCGAAGTAACCATCTGCTTCTTGACCACATTATAAAATAGGTCTTAGCGACTCATTTGAAGATGTATGGAAGAGAAAGTAGTGGAATTCAAACCTTATTATTTCCTGGTCTGTGCTGTAATGACAAGGCTGTCATTACTATGAAAACAAGGCTTGTGCTAAAGGAAAGTATATAATAATGATGGAAACGGCTCTGGATAGCATTTATATGAACTTCAGGTTCATCATGTGGAGAATTTTCATATTACATGTTGTGGGTTTCCTTCGATACTGTACTACAAATCCCACAGATATTTCCTGCGGCCTTGACATACTTGATTTCAAACACTTTTGAATTTATATTTAACAACTATATCTGGTTGGTAGATGAATACTGTGTCAAAAGAAAGCAAAATGCAAGAAAACAGAAACAATAAAAATAAGTGAGAATTAAATGAGAGAAGAATGGTTGAAATAAAACAATAAAAATATGAAAAGACAGTCAGGGACAATGGAGAAGGAATAAAAATCAAAATGAATTTGAAAAACTAAAAATAACACTAGGTTTCATCTTCTGATTTAGGACTGAATCAAGAAATATATTGGGATCTTTTATACTCATGGGTGAACTTTTACCTCCAAAAGTCATCTCATTCATTTTTTTTCCCTGGGACTACCGGCACAAGTGGCTTCTCACAAGTGTGAGAAATAGGTTCAAACTTACTGGCTCATATCATTGAATAAAGAGAAAAATAAACTGGGTTCTTATTTGAGAGCAAATGCATGCGTCTTCTCCTTGCCTGGATGTGAGCTGTCTGAGGACGTGAGCTTAAGTAGCAAAACTATAAAACATAACACTGATTACACTAATCCTCCTGCAATCCATGCAGACTTGTCTAGCATCCCATATATAATGTTTCAAATAAAACACTGAACTGTGAAAATTTCCCTGTTTAGGCTTGCCAAGCCTATAACGTATTTAGGTGCATATCCCGATACCATTGATCCTTCAGAAGAAAAAAAAATCACCTTCTTGACACATCAAAAAGCAGCACAGCACCAAAGCAGATGGCGCTTTTGATTCTTAGATGTGTGTCGTGTTTATTCTGGATTTTGTAAAACACTTAGTGACTGATACGGAAGAAATTAAAATATATAGCAGCATTTGCAGATGTGAAGCACTTGAACTGTAGTGAAAATATGTGATTCTCATGGAGGGTCCAGAGCAGCGTGTCACCAAAGCCAGCTACCAGGGAGACCTGTTTGCATGTGTGTGGCCTGAGTGTGAGGCAACTGGGACACTGGGCAATCCAGGGAACAGCTACTGGTTAAACTGGGTGTTTAGGGGCAGTTGCTGGAGGGATCCTCTGTGTGTGTGTGTGTGTGTGCGCGCGCGTGGGTACCTGCGAGTGAGGGGGTCTGTACTGGCAACTGGAGTGGGGCTGTGGACCCACAGGGCTTGTATGTCCAGGTGTCAGCAAGTGAGGACCCTGAGATCCAATGGCAGCTACCAGACGGACTGTCTACTGGAGTGTACCATATTGTATACATTCATATGCAGTTGCCACTAATGGGCTTTCATTCTGCTCAGCCAGGCAGGGGAACAGGATGAGGCCATTGGTGCTGTTTGTGTTTGCATGAGTACTGTGTTTTCTATCTGGGTTAATCCGTGCGGCCGGCTGTGCGTGCATGTATATATATGTTGGGTGTATGTGTGTGTGTACCTACCGGGAATACCCGCTCAGGCTCGCTACTGGCCGGACCTGGGGGCACAGAGCTCACCTCTCCTCTGTCGGCTTGCCAGATGCGGCAACCCCGCGCGCTGCGGTGGCTCTGCTCCTCATACAGCCCTGTGGCAGGAGTGCCTGAGGTGAAGTGGAATAAATTATGAGCCTGAAGTTATAAAACATAGTGGCCGACTGCAAAAATAGTCCTGAAATGCACACGTATTTGTTTATCCTCATAACACTGCTTTAAATACAAGTTTTAAACTGTGAAAACTGTCCCATTTCCATTTAAGAGGTATGTTGAAAGCAGGTACTGTTAAGGTGCATATCCTTATAACAACATTCATTTTTCATTGGATTTCATTATTGCCACTTGTAAAATAGGGATAATGACATTGATTTCTTGAAGAGAACCGCTCCTCAATATTTTTATTGCTATGCTGGACTAAACTTTCCTCAGAAAAGCAAAAAAATCAGTTATAAGGCCCATCATGTCTAATGTTGCTGCAATGATTTTCATTTGCAATCAAATAAAAGGAAGATTAAGCTTGACATACCCCTTTCTCACTTGTATTTTTCACCTCGTTTTGTTTTCTTGCTCAGATATGTAAGAATGAGCGTATGTAGCATTTGTTCTGTGATATATTTCTCTTCTGCAGTCCTACAGTAATGCAGAAGAGGGGAATTATAGTTTTTTTTCTGGACTACTTTCGAATGTTTCTTAGATCACAAATACTCTGCAGATTACAGGTGGAGAAACATTGCTTGAAAACAGTTTGAGATCTTGTGACGGAACTGGTATATAGGAGCAATGTAGTACTACCCCCAAAGAAGATAGCTGTAAACATCCTGTGTGCTTTGGCTATGAATTCACACCCTGTAGGCAACAACAACCTTTCTTCTTTGGCATAAAAGCAAAGTTTTAGTCCTGAACAAAATGGTCTTTTATAGCAGCACAAAGTACATTTTAAAAATGTATTACTAAAAATTCTATCGAAGTGAAGATTAACATATCTGAACACACAAAAAAAACACCCCTCTGGAACAATGAGAAAATACTCAGCATTTGCCTCAGTTCCCTTTGAGGACAGCAGGAGTTTAGCCCTATATTTCAGTGGAAGCAGAGGTAGGCCGGAGCTGAAAACTTTCCAGAATTCCCTCTCAACTCTTTCTTCTTCCCATGTGAAGTCCCAAAAGAGAACAAACAAAACAAAAAAGAAAGGAAGCAACCCAACAGGCTCTAAACTGTTTCCCTGCTCCCCGCCGTTCATGAAGGACTTGTGCATGGCCTCATAAATTCTGTGGTCAGAGACAAATTCCTTGAATTTCTTCCACTGTGGAATCACTGGGGAGCCATAGCGTGCCAACAGTCCGCGGAGGGATGCTCCACACGCAATCAATGGGGAGTTTTGTGTTTGGGAGCTGATGGCGGAACGTGCCCCACAGATCTGCCATAAACTCATTGCTCTGTTGCATCAAAACAATTTGTTATATTTAGGTACCAGCTGGAACTAATGACTAGCTCTTTGAGATCTTGGTTATCATGAGAGTCATGACCTAGTGAGCTAAGTACAGGACTAGGACAGGAATACTGGAGATCTAAGCTTGGCTCTGCACTTGGTTTTCTCTTAGGGTCAAAGAAGCAAACAAGCTTTTCAGTTGCATTAAGGAAAAGATAGTGATTGGTATTGGAAATACTGGTTTACGTAATGTCATTACAATCTTATGGTCATACAATTATGCATATTGTTACCTCTTTTTTTTTTTTTTACGTATCAAAGTGGTGGAAGGGCTCGGAAAAAACTCACTTTAGGAGAAACTGAGAAAGTCTGGACAGTCTGTTTAAGACAGGAGTAGACCATCATATGAAAAGACTGAAAAGAACAGTAAAAAAAAGTATGTACATATGAAAAAAACAACCATGAGCGCTCTTTTTCTTGTCTCTGGAATCAAAAACAAAAAGTGAAACAATGAAAATTTTGAAGTCAATGAAAAGGAAATACTTTTACTTTTAACAAAAAGTTCAGTTGTGGAACTCTCAGGGGATATTACTGAACCAAAACGTTAGCCCAATTGGAAAGGCATGAATGGGATTTCAGATTCATAATAATGCTTAACAGCTGTTCTTTAAGTGGACAGAAATAAAATGCATTATGATGAACAGCTAAAAACCATAGATTCATACAAAACGTTTTTTTATTAAGACATGATAGCTGATTATAGAAATTGTATGCCATTTGCCTAGGAACAGAGTGCAGGCTTTGTGTCAAAAAGAAGACACAATACTACAAACACTCTGTAATAATAGTATAATATAACATAATATAGTAACTGTAGTATCATATACAAATCTTGCATGAGTCTTCTAAGAGTTCCTGTGAGAAACAGGAGTAGAATATAGTCTTTTAAGGAAGGTTCATCTTCTGTACAGACATCATCTCAGAGTTAAATTTTTTTAATTTTCAGTAATGTCAGTCCAAATTGGCAGCGAGAGACTGGAAACAACAAACATAATTAAGTTAAAGTATACTGGAGAGGGATGATTCTCCAGAATTCAACAACCAATGGTAGAGACCAGAGCTGAGGATCAATACATAATGAAGAATTAGAGAGGCAGAAAATATGAGTAAATATATGAGACATTTTAAAATCAGAACCCGGGTATTGATGAGGAATAGAAATCAGATAAAAAGAGAGAAGCAACAAAACAGAATGATTAAGAGAATTGACATGCTTAAAGAAAACAAGAAATTTAATAATTAAAATATCTACTGTCAAAAGAAAACAAAAGGAGAAGTGAAAGAAAATAAATGAGTAAAGTAAAAGTCAAATCAAACAAAGGAACTATGATCAAACAAAAATGGCAACTGAATTTCGATTTCTAAAAGTTCGACACAGAGCGTTACACTCCTTTTGTCTTCTTGTTTCTTTGTGTTTAATAACACAATCAGAGAAGTCACTTATTTAATTACAGTCTCTCTTCTTGTCTTCACTACACACATAATTTCTATGTTTGGTAAGAATTGCCTATGGGATCTCAAGCAAATCGCTTAACTCTTCTCTCACCTCGGTTCCCTCATCTGAAAACAGTGAATATAAAGTGTCCTCTTTTCCCCCAAGAGGGTTTACTTTTAATTTTTATTCTATTTTCTTTTGCCACAAACCTTGTTTGAACACCTGATAATTTTTTCAACTGCACCGTGCAAGCAAAGGGGGGCTTTGTTTTCTGTTCTCCGCATTGCTACTCATTTCTTGCGTGACTCCAGATAGTTCACTTAACCTCTGTGGGCTTCTGCTTCCCCATTCATATGGTGGGATAATACTGACCTACATCAGAGAGGGATGTGAGGCTAAATTAGTGTTTAGAAAGGACTACTGAAGTACAAGGTGTAAAGTATTATTATGCTGAGTGCTTCACCAGTGAGAAACTAACCTCGCGACTGAAAATCAGTTTAATATATGAAGCTCTAGCAGCTAGCATGGATTTGCTGATGAGAAGGGTGGCTGCCCTTGAGAATGGAAAAACACAGTCCCACATCGCTCTGACCACATTCACTTTGCTTACTCAAGAGCAGACAATGACAGGCAGGGGCTGGAGGGAGAAGGAGGAGGGGAGGATTTAAAGTTAATCTTGCCATGCGACTGTGTACAAGAATTGCTGTCAGTACAGAAAACTGACACAAGGTAGGGAATGAATCCAAAAGACATAAGCTAAAAATGTGAACAAGGAAGAAGCTTTTCTTTTTCTTTTTCTCTTTTTTTTTATTTGTTTTTTTTGGTGCGGCAATCTAGACCTCCTCCACTGCTCCCTCCCATCCCCCTTCCCCTGGGAAAAAAAGAGAGGAACTCTTATTAACCAGTGCCTCTTGCTACTGTGAGTAGGGAAATGCTTCAACACTAAGTCACTTAACTGTAGGTTACCGCACAACCATACTGCTTGCCGTGAATTACGTACGGCTATTCAAAGCAGGTATTAGACTGCGCGTGCAGATACCACTGTACATATTAGATCACTCCAAATAAGGGTACCTCTGGTGAGGTTGGAAAAAAGTCGCACCTCAGACATATTTATGGAAAAGAAGATGTATTGAAGTCGCTGAACTAATAGATCAATGCACCAAAGTTTATGGGTACAAGTCAGCTGTCATGGGCATGGTTAAGGGAGTTATAATATTCCAATGAAGTCCCAAGCTCAAAATAAAATAATAAAAAAAAAAAGATTAAAACTACTCTGTCACTTAATTGATAGACCAAACCTGAATTAATCACTCTTGATTGCTGACCAGCTCTCACATTCACCATATGTCTCTGGATTTCTAAACGCAAATATAAATCTGTTCATCACAGGCAGGTTTCAACACAGTAAAACCTGAGCAGTGAAGTTTCTGTTACTGAGCTGAAAAGAAAGGCAGATGAAGAAGCAGAGATTCTTATTCTGCCACTGTCATTCATACAAATAGCTCTCTTGGATCACTGTACAAAGATTGGTACTTCAAAAGCAGAATCTGGCCCGGAATATCGATATGTATTATAACATGAACACTCCTTGTAAAACCTACAGTGTGTCCTCTGAGCATGTGTATGATTGCTGCGTGTGCTCCATGCTAGATAAGCCCCTCAAAAGAGGCCATATTACGAATCAACCAGCAGCAAAATTAGTTGAACAGACCTCTTGTCCTTCCCTGCCCCCAGCTTCCTTAGCCGCTCCGTCTCCTCCATGCAAGCCACCATCCTTTGTCTTCTGTCCATTAGAAACAAGCAAGACAGATCATTTCACAGTTCTAGTTTAATGCAGAAATATCCATGCACACTTATTTATGTATATACATACAAATACTCATTTATGTCCGTATACTTACACATGTATGTATATGTATGTATGTATTTCTATGTATAAGTAATGAATACACAGTATTCCTCCCCTGAGGGTGAGTTGTGAGGAATCAGTAGCAACAGTTCAATGGTCCAGAAGGTGGAAGAACCTCTAAAACAAGCTCTGCTACCACAAAATTAATCAGGTGAAACCACAGATAACAGATGAGCAGATGCTTCTATACAAATTTTCTTAGCCTCATGAAAATAATTCGAGAATAACTAAAATATGACCATTAGCACAATAGTAGCCATTAAAAATGCGGTTTCTGCAGCGCAGTTACTTGTGGAATGGCATAGCGATCTCCTATGCCGAGCCATGCTCTACCTGCAAGAATACATTCAACACCCTAGCAAAGTAAATTTGATCTGCCGATAGTAAACTCTTCCTTCTTGTCCTAACATGCACCATGCTTCACACCTCAGGTTTGATCGGATTAAACTATTACCCTGGTAAGGCATGTATGTATAATAAATGTATATTCATCTGTTTCCCTAAAACATTCTTATAAGAAGTGATAATTACCATACCCTTGATTCTGCTGCCTAATATATAAATAAATAACCACCGCATCTAGGGACCACTCTGTGTGCAAAATCTGATATGCAGCGGGCGAACTTTAGGCAGAGGTGAAGCAGGCAGCTGCCTATGACAGCAGGCAGGTGGGGGCAGAAGAACAGCCATGGCCCCTCACCCTCCCGTTAATTTTCCCCGTACCTGAGCCCCGCAGATCCATGCCGGTCAGTGCTCCCTCCCGCGAGGCCCTGGCATTTGTGCGGCAGAGGCCACCGCTGGGCTGCGTGGTGTCTCCAGGAGGCTGCCCTCATCCCCACCCTTCCTCCCGGCTTGGAGAACCCGGCCTGGCTCTAAGGGGCTTCTCCCGGGCTCTTTGCTCCAAGCCTGCCTGTGCCATCTCCCTCGCTGGGGAAAGAATAGCCTGCTTTGGTGTGGCTCCCGATTCTCGTCTTTGGGGCAGCAAAATTCAATTTTTAAGTGGTGCTGGTAACTTTGAGACACCTCTGAATATGCAGTTCCAGGGCCAGGGTCATAAGCCATAATGGTGTAAATTTCAGCTAAATAGAAGAATAAATAATTCACATTTTTATTCTGTTTTGGGAATGCGCCTCCAGATCTGAGAAACTACTGTCTTTTTTGTACACGACGCTCTCCCTAATATACTTGACAAACTCTAATATACAAAAACTTCAGCTGCTAATTCAAGATAATCTAGGTTTTCTCCTGGCAAAATTGAAGTAAATATAAATCACTTCCCCTGGTGATGTTTACAATATTTATTCATGGACCCTTCAGTATGAAGCACTTTGATTAAACAATTTAGCAAAAGCACAGCAAACCCACCTGCTGTATGCAGAACAAGAACGGAGCATCTCCAAGGTTGTTACGAGCTATTATATGTGTATGAAAAAGATGCTTTACACTTACAGTCAGAGATCCAGAAAAGTGACAGCTATACAAATATACATGAGCAAAACACGACGACATGGGCGATGGTCTATTCCCAGCCTTTTCTGTATGCTTTACAAAAGCGGAAAGTTTTTGAGATTATCTACAGTAATTAGGAGTCCCCAGTTGTGTTTACATGGTTAGCAAGTGTAAAATACGATGACCTGCTGAGGATTTGCAAACAGCTAAGTTATAATGATGGATCGTGGTGAGAGGACATGTAAGATTTCCCAGACTTCTGCTGGGAATACTTCAGAAATAAAGCACGTTGTTTTCCCTTGGGGTTTATAACACCTCTTTGACTTAATCAGCTTGCCTTTTTGCTCTCAAGGAGAAATTTCTCCAATTTTACTCATCGGGAGAAATCGCAATGCTCACAGTGTTACGGTGGTGATTTTTTAACTGTCTTTTCTCATGGGAGACACTG
Organism: Phoenicopterus ruber ruber; assembly: GCA_009819775.1. NCBI lineage: Eukaryota > Metazoa > Chordata > Aves > Phoenicopteriformes > Phoenicopteridae > Phoenicopterus > Phoenicopterus ruber. Next base: position 83,176,351 of record CM020217.1, read on the forward strand.
GGTTTGGGTAACAAATAACTCCCCTGTAAAATTTGGTTCATTATCCTGTAAGAATAAAATGTTTGAAGAGAGGATATTACAGGTATATACGTGTGTGTTTATGTATGTATACTATGCATATATATGTTTATAAGTTATATGTGTACATATATCTTTATAGATAGACAAATATAAAATTCTGATAATTTAAAGAAACAATTTAGCTTCTATATTAAAAAAAGTGTGAGAACATCATAACCGAACAAATAGTAATTTATTTCAAATTGTATTAAGCATGTAAAGGCAAATTCTGCATTTAATTTATATTCTCATAGTGCCCAAGCAAATTATTCCCTTTCTCCATGATGGGATAATGTATGCAAGCCATGCTCACTTATTTTATACAGTAACATTTGAGCAGAGCTATCACTGACTGTATGTTTGCTCTTGTGGCTCGGAGAAAGCAAGCGGGGAAATGAGTAATGCTTTATTACTGACAAACCCTGCTCAAAAGTGAAGAATACCCCTAGGCATAGTTTGAAATGTTACTATAGGGTAGGGGGAGCTTCGCATGTCTCCCTGACAGAGCCACATAAAGCAGAGTCGAGAGGTGAAAATGATTCAGGAGAGCTGCCTTGTAGCTTCAGGACAAGCCATTCCCACCTTTACTGATATTTCTGGCTAGTACTAGATGAATAATGGGAAAAAACAAGATTCAAACATTTAAAAATGGAAACCAAGTGCAACATTTGACAATATTATTCCGTCTGCTGTGTCCAGGACACCAACCTTTTTTAGGCTTCTCCTTTCTAGTGCCAGCTAAGCCAGCCAGGATCTGGACGCCACTGCAACATCTGCAGGCAGATACTCCTCTTCCCTCCAAGCAGCTGGAGGTGATGGGCTGAAAACAAAGGGCAGGATTCATCTCACCTGGCGTTAGCTGTCTAAAAGTTTAACTGTCATCAAGCTCAAACTAATCATTGAAGCTCCCTCTATAGTCCGTAGAGAGAAACAGAGACCCAAGAGAGGGATTTATCTTATCCGAGATGGGCGTCTGAGAAAGATTCCCCTCCCCCTTTCCGCCAGGATTGGAGAGGGATCCTTCCTTAAATGAGATGGCTAATCTTCTTGTTTAAAGCAAAGCGGAATGAAACTGGGACATGATATTTACCGTCACATTTTTGATTTCCCATGATTAAATCTCTTGGGAGTACCCAGAGTTTACATTTTCCTTTATGTTTTCATCATCTCTTTTTTTTCACCCCTTGGCCAATTTAGAGCTGAAATCTTACAGGAGTTGTTCTTCTTAGTCTTCTACCCCTTCCTAGGAACAATTTTGTCTTTCCATCTTCCAGCCTGCTGAGGTGAAACATTGTTCCAACCTTTCTTTTTCCACGCTAGGGCGTTACTTTCTCTTGAGAAAGCTGTGCATCATGTGCTAGTGAACATTTCTGGTCCCGAGTTTGTTTTTCACTTTCATAACTGAGTTTCAATTCACTTCAATTTGTGATTGTATACGATGATTAAGGTTCTTCCATTTCACAAATGGCTAAACTTTCTGCTTGCATTGATTACAAATGTAGATTAACACACTATGCTTTTTTTAAACTATTCCAGGTTTATGACAGGCGGGTAAAAGGAAAAAGGTAACAGTAGATCCAAAGGGCTATTTTTTTTTGCCTTTGGTTTTTTCACAGCTTTCATAATATTTTCTTATTTCTGTGTGTGAGGGAAAATATTATAATCTTGAATTTTTTAAGTGGTACTTAACGCTTCTGCTACTTCAGGTGTGCTGAAATACCACATACCACTTTTCATCAGGAACTTGCAGATTAACAAATATTGATGAGCTGCTGAAATTCCTGTGAGACTAGTACATGTACGTTATATAATGAAGGTAAGGCACAAGGAGGTTTTACATGGTTCTTCAATTTAAAGCTTTCTGAAGTAGATTACTTAATGTTTATGACTTGTGTATATGTCAAAAGATTTCAGAATATTTTCTTATTCACTACCACTACAAACATATACTGCATACTCAAGATTTGATTGCATCTTAGTGGGGGGATTGCTAATGTTTCATAAACTGCATTCATACTTTTAACTATCTCTTTCATCATGAGGTGACTCGTTGCCTTTAACTTTGTGAGAGGTTCTCTCTTTGATGTTCTTTTCTTATTTTGCATAAATTTCTTTTTCTGTACTTGCTATCTGCCATTTAATGCTCTGTCATTGTCTGTCAGTTGCATCATTTTTATTACTATTCCAATGACATCTTTTTGATTTTCCAATCTCTCCATCCCCTAAACTGTTTGCAGGTGGGGGGATGCCTTCAAAGGCTAAGAGTAAGGAACAGGGCGCAAACTCTTTTCACATTTATTAACCAAATATGCACTTCGGAAATTTGCATATCTATTATAAGGAGTGGGTCTCCATTAATTAATTTAATAAGCTTGGCTTTGGTTCCAAATAGAATCACTCTACAGCAGAGAAACTAGTAGCTACAGAAAATGCAGCAGCTACCATTAAGATGTCAGCATCTATCATATGATCATCAGTCATTGCCTGATGTAATCAAAAGAAACACCTATTTTTAGAAGGAAATCTTTTATCTGTTCCAATGGACATTTAGACCTCTATGAAAAGTTAAAAAATAATTAGCACTTTTTCAGTATATCTAATCTATTAAATCAAACTAGGTGAAGAGTATTTGTTTTAGCATATTTTCAGTCAATCACTTCTATGTATGTAAACGAAGCATGACACTTACTCTCATGGACTGAGCCAATTTGGAAGTTTTAAACAGAAGCAGAATCAGTTCATGGAAAGCCATATGGTCGCCTTATGATCTTCCATTAAACTAAATAACAGATTTACAGCCACAGCTACAACAGCAACAGCAACAAAATGTAAACCTCCATTTTTCACTTTAAAGTTATATCTACTTTGAGGGTCTTATTTTTCAACAGTAACAAAAGCGCTGTGGAGTAGAAGAATACTATTTTGTGTGTCTTTTTCAATTACCATCATACAATTATTATTGAATATCTATCAAGACAAAAAAAAAATCAGTCAGAAACCGGATTATGGGTTAGCAGTACATAGCTATAGTAGGTCAAACATTTAGGAATTTCTCACTTTGTGCCCTTCCATTTCTTCTCAGTTCTTTAAAATGGCTGGAAGATGGAAAGAAGGAACGTTCCTAAAAGTCACAACTGCATGGCACATGAGGCAAAATAGGAGACCTGGTTCATGTATTCCAATAATTTCTGCAATTTTTCCCCTTTAACTCAGAACTGAGGCCAATGACCTGCTTGGCTAAATGCTGTCTCCCTGATAAACACTCTGTTTTCACACTAGGAAAATAGGAGAGCAGGAGGCCATGATTTTCACTGGTATTTTGTTGTACTGGTTAACTGTCCATGCTGTTAAAAAAATTGTGACCAGTTTTTCATTTATGTTCATATGGCGCCAGTTACCAGCCATAAGTTCATCTTATGCCATTTTCTAGTGCATTTCAGAACCCTGCGATACCCACTTTTTTCTCGATGTTTCACTGTTCTGTAAAGAGGTTACCTCAGGAGCTGAATTCCTCCACTTTCCTCCTGGAAAGCTTTATTTCAAAAATTCAAATGTTTTCTGGACCTTTGCTGTCATTTCAGTTTTCTAATAACCCTTTTAAAGGTTGAAATGTGGACAATGTTAATTTCTGTAATAGTCTAATATCAGTCTTACCGTTGCCTTATAGAAAACTAGAAACACCGTACCTCTTGTTAACACCTCCCTGTTTATGAATCCACTGATTGCTTTAGTCCTTATTACCACCACATTGCACTGGGAGCTCGATATGAGTTGTTATCTACAATTAGCCATAAATCTTTTTTGGAGTCACGACGTTAATGACGTAGCCCTTCAGCCTGCATGTACATCCCCACATGCCTTGTTCCTAGAACCACAACTTTCTACCTCCCAACGTTAAGATGTAGTTTGTTTGAATAAGGTGCAGTTTACTATGCAGTTCAGTTCAGTTGGTATGACTGACATCTTCATCATTATGTACCACTTTGCCAATCTTTGTGTCACCTGCCAATTTTATCAGCAGCAATTTTATACTTACTTCCCAACCCCTGATGAAAATATTGAATAGTGCTAGGGGAAGTACTGATCTCTGAAGCACCCTGTTAAAACCACTCCCTTCAAAATGACAATCTCATTGACAGCTACCTTTAGAAACTCACCAGTTTCCCAGTTTTTAATCCTTATAACATGCATTACTAATGTCTAGTATTAAAGTTCAGCCAGAAGATCGTGTGTATCTAAGCTAAAAGTCTACATTTATTTTTACAAGGCAACATGTATTTTTTTTTTTTAAAGTTAGGTTTGTTTGATAGACTTTATTTCCTACAAAGCCATTCATATCTATTAATTCCTTATTAAATCCCACATAAGTTTTAACAGTATTTTGCTTGAGCCAATGTTAAGCTAATGTATTACTATGCTATATATAGTTCATACCAAACTATACATACCTCAAAAAAGGCTGAACTAGAGGACTTGATAGCTAGTCGTGAACGCATCTCTGGAACTGGAGGGGCCATTTGTATTTTTAGATGGATAGAAAATGCACTCAATGCTTATGCCTAACTTACTCCTTCAGAGATGCTTCAGTGAAGTCAAAAGTGACTTAGAAAGTGCATCATTCCTTCAGCCCATAAACTTCAGGAAGAACAAAGGATGATTAGCTCTTTTCAGTGTCCTAATCTAACCCCTTCACTCTCTGCAAGAACTTTGAGAAGGTTAAAGAAAAAACAGAACAGCTTCATAATGTGAGGGAAACCTTTGAGGACCACAAAATTTGCATCTGCAAGATTTTATCTTCCTTTAAAAAACTACGCATCAGAGGAGTCACAGGACACTTCCTTCCAAGATTTGCAGTTATTGTCTGCCTTCAAATATGTTCTGTTTAAACTTTCTTCCTTAACAATTTTTCCTACGCTATAGATGAATGATCTTCAAGATTGCATCATTCTTGGTAATTCCTTCTTTCCATTATTTTATACTCAACAATAGTCAACAAAACTCTGCAGAGCTTTTTAATTGTGTGCTCTGAAAATTTCACAGGCAAAGTGCCAGCCACTTAATTGTGCTAATTATTATTCACGCAATAACGCCTATTAGTCTGCACTTTTTTTAAAGGGGTTCAATCAGCATTCAGATCTTGCTTGCTTGGCAGAATGTCATTATAGCGGCTTTCAAAATCTGGCAATAAGCCTAAGAAGAGTCCATTTTTGCCACTGGGACTACCTAATCCAGACATCATTATCGATCAAACTGACACATGCCTGCCAAAACGGTTACAAGAAAAACAGAAATCTGCATAGCTCCAGTATCTCCAGCCTAAGTCTGCAAAATGATAGGGATCAAAAGATGAAATCGTATTTACATGAGAAATCAGAACATATATCTACAAGCAGAAGGGTAGAGTTCCAGAACTGTATTTAGTTAGTGAAGCAGTCTTTAAAAGGGAAGACCACCAGAAGAATAAAAGGGAAGTAAGACCACTGGAAGAATCTGCCTGTTTAAGTCAAGTCCCAGGTCTGGTACCGATAGCAACATACCAAATTATCAAGCCTAAACACCTCCTGCCCTTTGGTCAGGGATGTACAGATCCATTTCAGATTAATTTGCCTGTGGAGTGAAAGTACAGTTGCAAAAGTAACTGGAAGCATCAGGCTTTTCAAAGAAATGTGATTCCTCAACACTGGGAATTGCAGAAAGAACACAAGGACCATTAAAATTTTCCTAGACTGTGGTTTCACTGACCAAAATGGAGTTTACACTGCATGAAAGAATGAACTCGATGCATAAAAACCAGGGTTATTTGGAAACTCCATAGGCTATTTTTCATGTTGCTGAATAAGCAATTCCATGTGACCATTTATTAATATGAAGGACATGAGATTAGTTTTGCTAGTTAGCATTTAGCATATGATGTATGGCAGAATGTGGCACAAAGCAAGGGAAAAGAGTAAGATAGGCATGTCTCAAATCTCCACTCTTCTGGCTTGTACTTTATGTAGCAATAGATGCTCTCTGCCCACGCAGATCAGCCAGACTTGCCTCCTACTTTCCTGCACCCTGGCTGTGACAGTTTCTCTAATTCCAGGGTAACCATAACGGTGCAGAGCCAGATTTTTAAAAAACTTTTTAGTGCCTCGCGTTATGAACAAAACCCCCGTATTTCATCTTGCAGACCGGCAGCACAGGATTCCAAATATGGACCTTCACAGAGCACATACTCGTTAGGCTTCCATCATTAAGCTCACTGTTTAACATAAAGTGTATTTTTTTCCTCACATTCCTTGAAACTTTTGTGCTCCAGCCTCCAGATATATCTATTAGCCACCTATTAAGGAACTTTTACTGACGGATGCACTGAACTGACCACCCAACAGTTGCACAACAGAAGGAATGAAGTCAATAGAAAATTGAATTTAACACTGCTTGATTTCTTTCCCTACATGAATTTAAAAGTCAGGTATTAGTGAAATGTTCGCTGACCTTAAGAAATGTTCGTAAAAAAAGCAGCACTGAATGGGAGAGAAGATAAAACTGACCAAAATTTGAGGGTTACAATGGAGAGGAAGAAAAGATTTCTTTACTTTTTGTGGAAGACTGTGAAAAAAAGAAGAGAAAAGAGACAGGGAAATATATAGAGAAAAAGATTTTAGCTCACGAAGAAATTTGTTGAAGACCGATATAAACTGGATAGAAGTTAGAAACTTCTGGCCAGTGAGAAGCTCCAGGGATTTCTTCCAAATCTGAAGTGTTCTACAAGCTTCCTCTACCATTACAAAAATAATTCACACATTATAAATAGAGTTTTTTTAAAATTATAGGCCAAAAGTTGTTTGCATCCAAATTAATTTTGCAAATCTTAAATTAGTTTGATGATTTTCCTCTTCTGATACAGAATCTTCTCAGCACAAATGAGAGAGAGACAAGGATGCTGAAGCTGAGCAGGATTTTACTGATGAGGATTTTTTCACTGAAAAATGCTGATACATTGAACTAAATGATTATCGGAGCTTATCAAGTTCAACAAAACTTTGGGAAAGGCTCTGAAGTCTAAATGAAACTTCTGATTAAAATCAGAGAAAGACAAAGACAGAAAAGACTTCTTATTGCAGAATAGCTAAAATGTAATGCCTATTGTCTGAGGTATGAGTTTATGTAGAAAATCTCTCACTTTCTTTTGCTGCATGTGTTTCTCTTTGCATAGATATGAGGGAACATAATGCATAGTAATGACGGAGACAGACACGTGTGAATTAGACAGTTTGGAGGTGTGGCAACATCGAATATCCAGGGTTACATCCCAGCTCTTGCTCGGTCTTAGCACTGAGTAGGAACTACAGGTTTCCAGATCATACTTGTATCCAGACAATGAGACTTTTGGTTGAGATGGATACTGACAGATATCCCTCCTCCTTGTATACCAATGCAGAAACAAAATGTTGAAGCTGGAACAGTCATTTTCCAGTTACACTTGAAGTAAATGCATTTCTGTGCTTTTCACCTCCTAGAACTAGTCTTATCTGTGGCTGCCCTTAGTCTTCTCACACTGTTGGTGCATGTTAAGCGCTAGTATGCTGTGCCCCACTTCCGAGAAGGCCATCAAGCCTCACATGCCCTCACATGGTGTCAGATGCTACCAGCTTTCCCTCATCATTTTTACATTACTCTGCCACTTGCCCTTTACTCACAGTTTGGTTGAACTGATGTGAACTACTTTAATTTCACTAGAAAATAAGTCAAAATCAAAGGAAAGAGGGAAAGACTAGAAACAAAGTTAAAGAGGAGGGAAGGAGAAAGATTCTTGGTACAGGAAAGTCATGAATCAAGAAAAACTCCAGAGAAAGCTGCGATCTGTCTTCTCCTCAACACTCAGAATTTTCTCTCTACAGCAAAGCTGCAAAAAATTATGGAATTAAGCAAACTTTCATGAAACATGTCATTTAAACAAGTATGTAATTTCAACCAGTACAGCGTGTTTTCACTGAATCATATTACGTCCAGCTGACACAGTGACATAACTGACCATTGACAACAAGGGAAGAGTCCTCCTTTGAGGGCTTTTCCAGTGCTGGCATCAAGGTAGCCTGCGATGTTCACCTACTGTTCTAAATAGCATGACAAATTGTTATATAAACTCTCTAAGTATCAAGGTGACAAAACTTAATTCACCTCTGCTACTAGTTGCATGAAAATTCAGTTGCTATGGGAGGATCAGCCGATTCTACTTTTTCACACTTGCACAGTACATGTCACCAAGGCTATGAGTTAAGTGTCAAGAGTGGGTATCGTACTATATATGAGACAGAAAGGTTTACAATCCACCCAGTAGAGTTGATAAGATACAAAATTAAAGGAGGAAATAGCTGCTTATGTGCTATTCTCATGGAACCCACTGAAGTGTCAGAAAGGACCTTGCACCATTTCAAAAGCAAAAGGAAAGGCAGTACCACCAAGCCTGTTACATGGAAGAAATTAAGTTAGTACATTGGAGAAATAGGACAGTTGAAACGAAGAGAGTTTCTTGTATGAAGAGATGCCTTTTCTACCAGTTTGTTCCAGTAATCTTTGTCTTAGCTGCAGAACCATATATATAACTCTTCATCCTTTTGCTTTGTAGATGTCAGGTTATCATATTTATAAGCTTTTGAAAAATTGTACCCAGTAAGAGCTTAAGTCCCCCTAATTTTCAACGAGACAAAGAATCATAACTGATTTTAAAAATAAGATCTGCTTTTCTATTCCATGTACAACTTTTGGAAAATGTACTTGAGTCTCGATGCATGTGGATGAAATTTATGCTCCTAAGTACCTAAGTCACTTTGGAAAATGGGAATTCAGTGCTTCTGGAAATATTACTTGTGGTGTATTCATGGCCTTTTATTTTGTGATTAATCATCCTCAGTGGCTAAAGGAGAATCTATTTTAAACTTTATCTATTTCATGTTTTCTTAAAAACTATGCAGAAACTTTGTGAGTGTTCCTCTCACTGGGTGTCCTTGCCTTCTTGCTCTCCTTTGTATTATTACAGCACACCCATTGCTCCTTCTCATAAATTAGATCATCCATATCCCAGAGATCGCACCGTGTATCCCTGGGAATTTATACAGTGATTAGAACAATGGGGCCCCGATTCTGAACGGCGCCTTCGGGATTTCCTGTGATATCAATTATATACAATAACAATCCTGCCCACGAACGGCGTTATCCTCCAAGCCACTCAGCTCCGATTGCGTGATACTTAAAATTTCTCACCTCATTTTCATTGGCCGTGAGAGGAGAAGCGAAGAGTAAACAAACAGAAGATTACCTTTATGAGTAAAACATCTAAGCATAAAAAGATTAATCGACCCCCGTCAGCCAGTCATTAAATCAAATAAGAGCTTTTCTTGTACTTTTAAAGCTCAGATTTACAGTCAGGCAAATTGTGTAAAAAGGCTGGTAATACAGTGACGCCCAGTGCCACTGGGCTTTAGAAAGCTGACAGTTGCTGTAAAATAGTCATTAAACAACCTCTAAAAGAGACTCATCAGCAGATGCCCCCAGGTGAAGGAGAGAGAAAGCTGAGAGAATGAAGGAGAATCTAACATCTTAGCATGACTGAATTAAACAGAGCATATTATGCTGATTTTCAGAGTCAGCCCAGTAATTTAATTTTCATAGCAGTTCCTTTGATTGTAGCAACCATTTTATGAAACATTAATAAAACTTCTTTTTTATGTAGCACACATCCCTTTTCCATTTCATTAAGAAAAAAAAAAAGGCAGGATGTACAAATTTGCTGACCATTAGCTCTGTAAATGACAAAAACAAATGAAAGATTATTTTTAATGCAGTACCACTGTGGTGGGTAGACTATATTTGGCTTCACAATAATTTCAGCACAAATTGGAAGAGACAAACAAACTGTACATGGATTTGCCATATTGTACTGCAATGTCATCTCATAAATCAGAATAGACTACTATGTGTGTGCGTGTGTGCACATACACTGCTTTTATATGTAATTATAGTTAGTAATGATATATGCTTCATAGGAATTGATTCTTCTCTTGCTTTTACTGGTATAAATTACAGAATTAATTGGAATTAATATTAACATAAAACCAGTGTAAATGAATAGAAGAGAGAATAAATGTAGTTACCTGCTTGGGATAGCGGAATACATACATGCAACTATATCCCTGTAGTCAGCTATCATCAGCATTGGCCCAATTACACATAAGTATCGTGTGAAAAATGCAAAAGTTTTGAAAATTTCCAGCAGAGCTCTATTCTGCAAGTATAGAAGAAGTTACAAAAAAGTGGGGAAAAAAAATAATTTCCCTTTTATTTTTTTTGTTTCCTTCCTTCCACCTTGTCTTTCTGCAATTCCTTGTCTTTCTCTCCTTTTTATGTCTTCAGTCTTGTTTATATCTAGATAAAGAGATGAATGTAAAAAGGAAACAGGGAAAGAAAAAACACAGGAAAAAAGAGAAAAAAATGTTGTGCTGACGTTACATTTTCCAGTTCTGTTGGGGTAATTGTCCATTTTTCTTTAAACCAGAATTTCCCACTACATTTCTGCTTTGGAAAAGCAGCCAAACATTTTTTTCAACAACAGTATCTTCTTCAAAAAAATACTGACACCTCTTTAACCAGAGAAAATACGTTTTGCAGACAGGAAAGACATGTCACAAAAACATGTTCTCATTTGGTTACAAAATCTGTTTCTTTGTTGACTACCTCATTTAAATGCTGCCTCAAAGTCAGTCGCCTATCATAACAAGTAGACACAGAAACTCGTATGTGGAAATACACACATGTTTATATTTACCTATATGTATATTTATATGTATATTTATTTACATATATACAAACATACAGTCGCAGACAAACCACATGTAAAAATTAAGACCGTGAAGCGAAGCGTTCAAACGACAAGAGTTTTCCGACATTAAGACCTTCTGCGCAACCTTAACTCTGCCCACGTACACACAGGCATCAAAGCCGCACGGTTACACGCCAGTTTTTCCCTCCTGATAACTTAGTTTCATACCAAAAAAAATTGGTTGCTTAGTGTACAGTCAGTGTTAGAGCTTTTTGATATTTGTTTTAATGTTCCCTCATGAAGGAAGAAAATGACTCACTCGTCTCACAGCGAGGGACGAGCCTCTGAAAGATGTTATGGAGTTTATTCATAGAAATGAACGCACCGGTGGGAAACAGCCAGGTCTTACACAAACTTTTTGTGTGATGTCTGCCAGATCACATCCTCCCTCTGTGTCTCAGATTTTCACTCGTAAAATATCATTGGGGATATATTGGTTAGGCTGTACAGGTGGGGTCATCTGATTTCACGTTAGTTTTCAAAAAAATCAGGTGTCTTTAAAATGAAAGTACTTGTTAGGAGCCAGAGGAGAGCAACAGACGCTGCGAGAGGGCCTCTTCATTTACACTCCCATCAGAGCAGGACGCGCAGGGCTTTGGCTTTGGTCTCTTTTATTTGGTCTCTACAGAGAGACTCCAGGCAACTCGCATAGATCGTGCAGCTATTTTGGGGATGTCAGGTGGCTAATGCTCGCTTAGAGGAAACCTACCCTGAGCTTGCTGGCCTTAAGTTGGCTTTATGGTCCTTGCACAATAGATTCCTTATCTTATTTAGACTTTTACAAGAGCAAGTCGTATAGCACGTATATTTTATTTAATATCGATTTGGAACAGGAAATTTCTTTTTCCTCAGTATCTTCATCTGTAAAATAAGGGTAATGTTTATCCCTTTGCAAAGCAGTTTTAGATCATCCTGTGACATATACGGTTTCAAAGTGTCATAAACCTCCCATAGATTCATTTTTGCCTACTCAATATTACAGTGATAGCAACTGAATGGACACATAAATTACATTACAAACTGTGGCTGCTTTTCCATTTTTTTTTTTTCCTTTTTAAAAATTTTATTATGCAATAATAATCTGGGAAAACATGTCAGTCACATGTGGAAAATACTTATTACATGAATAACTACTATGCATTCACTTTGATTTTTTCCGTAGTATTGTATTCCTGCACAACTGCTTTGTAGTGTTATTGCCTATTATACAAAATGCATTTTATTGCAGTCATACCTTTTGTGTGTTTTTGTGTGTTTGTGTGCAAGCGTGGGAGAGTTTTGTATTATTTAACATTGTATTATTTTAAATGTTAGGTTTGACTTAATATTCAGTAAAGTGTCTAACAAGTACGCGTACAAAATGTTTAGAAGTACCTTTCCCAGAAAATTCCAAGAGGATTTACATAAAGTTTCTTCATCTAACATACACAAATGCTTCCTCTAATTACATCAAATGCATTAACCCTTTACTTCCCATTCAAATGGAAGGGTTTAATTAGGAAACAAAATTTATTTCCTTGTAAATAAGTTAGAAAATTCATACTACCGTCTATAAAGCTATTACTCTGAGCAAAGAATTTGCAAACCACAGAAAAGAAAATGTTGCAAATTGCAGCACATCACAAATTTTTATGTTGAGGGGAAAGGCAGAATATGGCACCATCTTTGCTGAGAGAGTTTTATAAAGGTGAATTTGCATTCATCATATCTGCTCTTTCACGGAAAGAAACGTGGGCTTCACAGGTGGTTTTTTTTTCCTATTGAAACTATTCTACATGCCACTAAAATAGACGGGTTTTTTTCCAGGCGAGGTATACAAGCGGGCTAACGGACAATAGCATAACTAGGCAACCGAAATTTTTTAAGCAAAACTTTTGCCAGAACCTTGAAGCGATGCTTGCGAGATCCTGGGGCACTACAGTCACACCGCTCAAACCAGGAGAAACAGCTCTAGTTACAGGGGGCAGAGGTGTAGCTAAAGGACCAGGAAAGCGGAAAGAACACACTGGCTTATTTTGCCATGTCCTAATCATTCCTTTCAAAAGGCGTTAAAAAAGAAAGGAAAAAAAAGGTAAAATGTCAAGAAGTTAAGTTTCGTGGTAGACCGGGCTGCAGTTTCTCAGAAGTTTAATCTGCACTGCTAGTCACATAAAAACCAGATGCTGGCCTCAGTATTTTCTTGCAGTGTTGTTTTTGATTGAAAACTTTGTGAATGTTTGTGATATTGCTGAGAGCCTATTGGCAGATGAGCATCTCTTGCTATAGTCTCCATCATTATTTGCCTGTCTTGTCTATTAACGAGCACTATCATCCCATCGTAAGATGACAGCTGCAACACGTACTCAGGCGCAATAAACAGCTAAATGAGGCGCACAGCAATTTCACTTGTCACCAGAGCCCTCGGCACGACTGGCTGCACAGCTTGATGCATAAATTCATGAGGCTGTTGCATATGATGGAGTATGCCTGGCTGAAAGAGGTGATGGATAGCAGGGCAGCTAAAAATGGCCATCACCTTGACTCTGTCAGGACATTTTTTAAAAGTACCCCATCAGCTCTCTTGCATTCTTTCATGTATACTATCCCCAAGCTATAGGCTTTCAAAAGTACTGATATAAGACTTTTCCTTGCTGAAGGTTTTCAGATCCAAAGTCAAGTTTCTTCTTAGGTTCAGTGAATGCAATATATGCTACTAATGTGCAGGGTGAAATGGTCCTATAATAATTGTTCATTCAACACACAGCAGAGTCATAAGGTTAAACACTAACAACAGAAATTTTCAGTTTTCCAGAGTATGTCTAAAATGCTGGTACAATACATACATATACACAGAGACATACAGAAAAGCAAAACATATAAAGTCTCATGCAAAAATACATTCAATTACATATATGCATACAAAACTGTTTTACAAAAAGCTGTAGAAGTTGTTCATGAGTACATTATGGTAATTATACATTATGCAAAACCAATACAGGTCGAAATAACTTCCTATTATGTACTGTTAGATCTGAATTAACAACGCGTTTTCTAATAAGTCAATAAAACTGAAGGAAAAATTACAACAGAGAAAAATGGACCTACTGCTTATGGGGTTTCCAAAAGAAGCCTGAAACTCGAGTTGCTGTAAGCACAGTATTCGATGTCCCAGGGAAATTCGTTGTGTCCCCTCTATCTGTGTTACTGGAAGTCACCTAAGGAAGACAAATACTAAGGCAACAAAATCAATGAGGCAGTTTCCTGCAAAGCTTTATGCATTAATCTCTATCACACAGAGAAATATACACCACTACAAGGGAAGGAAGTCACTTGTTCTCTAATAAAAGAGAAAACCCTTGGTAATAAGCAATTAATAAAGTTGTCATGATTAGTTATGCAACTATGAATCAATGCTCATGATAAAAATGACCACTTTCGTGGCTTTACATATCTATGATTTGGTGGTAAACATCATTGCCACGTTGAAGCCTACACAACCGTTGTGGCCATTATCTTAACATCGCAAATGGCAGATTTTAACTGGAGGTGGGCTTCCCCGTCCCGCACACACACACACATGTATGTATCTGAATGCAGAGCGTCTCCTCCTCCCCGTCCTCTCTCGTCTGCTCTGAAACTCTCTTCCAGCTCTGCCAGGCTCCCGTCTGCAGCAGAAGGAACTTGGACCTTTCCTTCCCGCAGGCCTCTGGCAGCAGCGCCCCGGTGTCCGGACGCGTCTCCTCCAGGCCAGCAGCAGCCGCAGCGAGGTGCCGCCGTGCCCGCTTGCTGCCCAGGTCACCAGGTGGTGGGAAAGGCCCCTGCGACGGAGGCCTTGGTGGCACTTGTGGTCTGTCACACTCTTACACCCTGCAGCTGCTCATGTGCTCCTCGTAGCTGTGAATTCCAAGCACGTGCCGAGTGGTAATCCCAGAGAGCAGAGACATCCCTCGAAGGCCTTTCTCTGCCATCCCAGAAGTGGGCTGGGAAGTGTTGGTGTCCCATTAAGATGTCATCCTCCCACCCACTGGCTCCTCTGGGGACTGGCAGTAGCTGATGTGCCTGAACTGGGTTCCCCGAATTTCTGAGGTGGTGACTTTTTATTAGATTTAATGGTGCGTCTTAAAAAAAAAAAAAAAAAAAAAAATAATAATTAGGTGCCTAAATATTGATTTAAGTGACTGATTTTCGATATGGCATGCTGCCATCTGGTGGACATTGCTCTGATCTATCGTTTGACCAGAGCTGTGAGGAGGTGGGGCAAGGAAACAAAGGGGTGCGCGGAGTTTAGGGGTCCTCTGCCGAAGGGCCCGGATCCAGTGTCAGTCTTCACGTCGTAAGGAAACTATCTCTGCAAAACCTGGGAGCCCTCACTTCCTCATGACTGCAGTGTGAGACACTGCATCCAGAAAGTGTTGGCTTATTTTCACAGGGCCCTTGGGAAAAAGATGAAGAAAAGCCTGTCTTTCACACTGTCAGGGAAAAAACAAAAAGCACTGCAGTAGAGCAACAATGAAATTGTAGCAGGCTCTGAGCACATTCTCCTTGTGAGTTGTCTTCTGGCTCACTTGGTAGGTCACAGAGCTGCTCCTATGGGCGAAGTCGTGTCCTGGGAGGAAGCACCTAACAGACAGGTTAGATAAGGCTAAACTGAACCCCAGAAAATGATGCATTTAGTGAAATTTTAAATTATACAAAACAGAGCGCCCAGATTTGTGGAATCATCCAGCTTCTGTCAGAAGCGCCTACAGACACACGAGATGAAGGGATTCTGAAATCCAGACTATTTCAAGTGCTAAAGAGACCCAGGACACAGTTTGGGAAGTCTGGTGAAAAGAGAAGAAAGAGGGAGGGAAAAATTAACTACACATTATCTTAGAGGCTGGGTGTTTATCCATGACTTCAATTTTCCTAACTAATGTTTTCATGAAAATACGGCAATGAAGCTTTTATCAATGCTACATTTACCGTCCTGCATGTTGGGGCTCAAGGAAAACGATTCTTCTTTAAATGAATACAATAGTACAACGTGCAGCCTAAGAGCTGCTGTAATTCAAGAACTTCCTAAATGCTATCAAAAGGTAACCAGAAAAAGAGACTTGTGTCTCACGGTATGTGTGTATCAAGCTCTTTACAAAGCGTTCTTACACTTTGTCCTAAACACAGTAATCAAGTTTCCCACTGAGAGACCTGAAGATCAAGACTAAGGGCCAAATTCTGCTCTTATAGTTACATGTTCACCTGTGTAACTGACAGCAGAATTTGCCCTTAGGACTTTAAACTTGATCTGCTATTCGATGGGCAGCTCGTGCACTGATCTGAGCACCAGAGTGATGTGCTCCTGTCAACCTGTGAATCAGAGGAATTGCTGCTCTCCTACAGAGGAGGAAAAAAACTCCTTGTAAATTGCTCTTGAAATCGCCTCATGCCTCTTCCTAGCAAGCATGGGCAAATTTGAACACAAAATTCAACACAAACTTAAATAAAGCTTAGATATCAGGGAGACAGATGCCATAGAAATACAAGCTGGTTGATGATTAATTGAGTTTGCCTTTCACTTAGGACACACTATGATAAAAGGAGTTAGTGAAGGGAAAAGAGAGAAATTTAAATGAAAAAATACATGAAGCACACATAAATATGTACAGGCTGCATATAAACAAAGCAAATTTAGACCAGCTTCTGCATACCTCTTCACTGGCTAATACGGAAAGTGTACAAAAGAGAAGGCTGCTCATTTTAAAACTGCCTTCATCCTCCGAAACAAAAATGATCTAATATAGACAGGGCAAAAAGTTTCATTGGCTTAGATTGCCGTTGCAACAACTGCAGAATTGTCTGTTGAATTCTACATAGATTAGCAACTTTGTGCAATGGAATATATCTCTCCAAAACTACTGCTTTGCATAAAATTAGTTAACACTGAGCACGGACTGTCAAAATGTGTCTAGTAGAATGAGAATGCGGGACATTTGGGGAAGACTACTGAGTTAATTTTAGATGTGGGTATACTACCCTCAGCAAACCTTGACCCCGTTCAAACAGCACTTGCAATCAAGATTTACTATGCTCTGTTATCGTGCAGGGAGTCTGTTCCGTAAGGAAAGACGTAGACTTCCGTCACGCAGCCAGGCAGCCTTCCTTACCGAAAACTTCCTTCCCTGGTCCCAGGCTCCTCGCCTTCCCGTTGCCTAGCTACTGGCTTAGCCCATGGAGCCAGCAGCCACAGGAGAGGGACGTGCTTTCAGCTGATGTTGCCCTCACGCTGCTGCGGGGAATGTGAGTTAGTCGCAGTCATGCCAAAAGCCACTGCAGATCTGGGGCTGGGCTAGCCCGAGCCCTCTGAACTTCCCAATAAAAGCAGAAGGTATGAAACTACCACATGAAACACGGAGGTGCTCGTTTAGTTTGCAAATCATATGTGAGTGCTGCTATAATCTCTTTAATGGGGAAAGACGGCAAGAAGACTTTCCTACATAAGTTGGCCGAAAGATATTTTTGATAGTACTTCATGAATGTATGATCTTTAAACCAGGGAGGTAAGTAATGAAGGGTTATTATTGTATGTATTAAAATAATGCCGATGCCTTAGTTATGAACTGCTACTGTTCTTACCATGCTGTACTCTGCAGAAACATAGAAGCAAAGTCCCTTCCTCAAGGTAACTTCCTGCCTCCATTTAGCAAACAGAATAAAGAAAGACCAGAAGGTAAACGCTTCTTTTTTTCACTGGGTATACAGTTCTTTTTTTCACTAGAAAAAAACTTATAAAACTCATTTCATTGATCAGCTCTGTTCTTGCAAATGCAGAAACAGACCATTTCTGTTGCTCAGTCATGATATTGACATCATGGCTTGAATGAGTAAGAAAAGAGGAAAAAAAAGAATATTTTAAAAATGCTTTTATTGTCTTAGCTTGTTCCCTATTCACTTGCAAGTTATTCCATTTTCAAGGTCAACTGTTTGATAGAACACTTGGAAGGATATTCCCTGGACATATTTTTGAGGGGAAAAAAAATCCAGTTTGTAAACAAATGAAATAAAAAGTGACAGAAGATGATATCAGACATGCAACATTTCTGACAGATGAAGCTCACAAAGATTGCCCACAGACTTCAGAACGTCTACTTAGTTACCCCCTTTTCCTTAGGAAAGACTGCTCCTGGGTTTCCCTGGCCACTTCAGAAGTTCATTCTAGTATCTTCATTGAATTTCTAAGACTAAACGCAGCAAAATTAATGTATTGTAAACTGCCCAAGAGGTTACAATGGGCATCTCACATACTTGGCAGCTTGTAGCTTCTCCTTAACAGAAATCTTCTGAATTAAAGAACTTAACCTCAAATTTTCTCTTTCCCCTGGTTTTCCTCTCTGCAAAGACCCTTTTTCCTTTTCCAGTCTTAAAAAAACCCAACCAACCAACCACAACAACAAACCCCAACCTTGAGAAATTCCCATAATTAGTCTGCAAATTGTGAAGCGATAGTTGAGGCTCATCTGCTAATCACAGTTTGAGATTTGAGTCCCAATTGCTTTTGCCATGTTAATGCTAAGCGGTCCGCAACAGGAAAGGGACAAGATGAACTCCTTTAAAGGAAGAAGACTTTGCCTCTTCTCCGACATCTCTCAGCTGCCTCAACAGATCCTGGCAACGTCTTCTCCAAGCGTTCGATCCTGGAAGTTAAAATTACCTCGGGAATCACCTTCTTCCACCCTCAGTCCTAGATCTCCTGAGCCTGTTTATATTTCTTGTCTACTTGCGACTGCTATGATAAGACCCGGAAAGCTGTGAACATTTTTTCCCACTGCGATAGACAGGAACAAAGCCTTCTGCAGCAAGCAGGGGATGGAAAGTAAATAGGTTCATGAGCTCTGGGAACACTAGTAGTGCTGCAGGCAGGGTAGAAGACAACGTAAAATAAATACAGTTAAAGAGTAAGAAAAATATATTTACTTTTGCTCCTTTAAGCTTTGAGCTATTCGAGAAGGTTGTGAAGGAGATCTTAGTTCAGAAGGGCACAAAACCACCTACTTGCAGGCAACGCAGTTGCCTCACAGATGAGAAAAAGGGAAATTGGATTTCAGAAGATCCACATCAGAGGAGGCATAATCATGAAGAACATGATCCTGAAACCATTAGGAATGAACAGAAAAACAGATCACATGATGATAAGTATCCAGAGAAGCATAATTTCTGCAAATATAAGTAATTTCTCCTATCTGGTTTTCATTACTTACTAGTAAATTCCAAACAACTAATGGAATAACTATAGACTGAACAGACTTGAGAGGGGCATTTTGCAGCTTTTGGAGTATTATTTGTCTCAGCTTGCACCTCACTTGTATTAGTGGCGTAAAAGCCACAGTCTCTAATGCTACAAACAGGGCAGTACAGTATATAGTATTTTTTGCTAAGTGTGAGGGTTTTGGTTTTTTGTTTTGTTTTGGTTTGGTTTTTTTAATGAATAGTGCCTGGAAGGCACAACAAGAGAACCAACTACTGCATTAAATCAATATTGTGTCTTGTAAAACATATAACAGCACTAGAAAATAACACATAATCTGAGAAAAACCTGGCCATGATGCATTTCTATCTCTACGGAACGCTACAGAATGTAAAATATTTACTTCTTTCTCCTTTCAATTTAAACCCTGCTTTCTTCTGAGATTATGCTCAAAAAATGTTTCAGCTGGAGGAATTAAGATAGAATGCTTATACGTTGCTAGAGATGTGGACTCTTAAACAAAACAAAAGGAATTAAGAAAAATAATTGTGAGGCTTTTTGCCCATCCTCCATCAATAAGGTCCTGTTCTCCTCAGCTTTGCCCCCCACCCCTCTGTCCAGCCTGCACAGCTGAATTGCAGAGAGATTTCACTGCCTCAGTAACCCAAGGGGTATATGTTTTTCTTGACAGTTACTGCAGTTACACCATTTTTGCCTATTGCTGTTCCTCTTCTTTATGAAATATTTGTTGATACTTCTATCAACCAGACTGGTAGCAGGTTCCCATAGTCCTTTTCCCTTATGCAAGAACAATCAGATTTTGTAAGGTTTCCTTTCCATTTAGGATGAAAATTAAGACCTTTTGAAGCTTTAATAAGAAGGAAGATGAATATGAGAAACGCCCCTGAATAGTTCGAGCTCCTGTGCATATTGTAGGGGAAACAAGATTCACCTCACTTTTCGCAGAGCAGATCTCCAGCAGGAGAAGATTGAATACAAGCCTCCAGTGTGAATCCTGAGACAGGGAACTTGATCTGGCCTCTCTTACACCCCAAGTCAGCTGGACGGTCAGACTATGAGCTACTCTGAGTCCTCCCTCTTGTCTGACTGGACTTCCTAGCCTGCGCCCAAGAAACGTTTCATGAACAAATTTGTGCCAAACTGGTACACACCGGCAGCGCGTGTCACTCTTGACAGACTGCTTCTTCCTTTGGCAATACCCCTTTGGCCAAAACACTCCTAATATAGCACAGCTATATGTCCCACACATAAATTTGGTTTAACCAACCAGTATCTGCTGAACCAAAGTCTGACTGACATAAACAAAAAGTTATATCCTCTTCTGTTTCACATAGATTTTATGCTGCACTCATCGCTGTGCTACTGCCAGCACCATGTCAGTGATGCATATATGAATCAGTACAAACCATTCACAAGTTCTATATTTAAAAGGCTCCGGATGTAGCAGTTCTTCCAGCCTCGTCAGATGTTCAGAGGCGGGTAGGCGTGAAGGGAGGAGAGGGGAAAGGAGTGTTCCGCTTCGAATTCCCACCAGTTTGTTTTGACATCTCCCTTGTACCGAAGTGGCTGGAGCTCACTCGGTGGCTCGCAGAGAGTCGTGTGTTGCCAATCCGATACGATGACTCTGCACACACCGCCAAAAATCGTAGTGGATTTTTCAGCTCAGATCACAAAGCAAGCTCATGTTTAATTTGGTAGCTACTATCATCCCAGCTCTTTTGTGAGGCATTGCTGCTTTACATGTGTATCCCTGTGTTTTACAAGCAAATGACAGGCTTTTTTTCAGATACTTTGCCCAATTATATAAGATTGTCACAAGTATGCAGAAGACGGGGAGAAAGAGAGCTGTTCTGGTGAGAGAGCCGACAAAGGGAGCGACTCCAGCTCCCCGTACACTCCGGACTCGACAGAAAGCCCTTCTGTTATTTTCCTGGTTCACACTATATGAAGAAAATAAAAGCACAGCAGTGGGGATGGGGAGGAACTGGCAATGGTGGAGGTAAGGAAGCAAGGCAACAGAAGAGGAAAATCTTGGTGTTATTGTCCTCCATTGCAGAGAAATATGGTGAGGGTGTTGTTCAGATCCCCCTCTCTGCCTTCATTTTCTAATTCTACGTTGTGCAGTAGCACACTTGCAAGTCCTGAAGGCATCTGCCCTCTGAGAATCAGTTCTGTTTTGCTTGTGCCATTATTATAGGCCTAGTGTCTCTGATACATGATTGAGGCCTGACTCATAAATAAGAGCTACTATAAATTTAAGCCACTGCCTTGTTTAATCCCCTTTTGCCCACACAGCGAGGAAACTGACTGGAATTTATTGCCTTGCGTATTCTCCCTGATTTATTCAGTCAGGAGCCTGCTTGCATTTTCCTCTATTTGACATTATTTTATATCTCGTAACATAATATATTTTCATTATATTTTAATATACCATGTGGTAACTGCAACCGCACAGCGAAATTTTGGGATCTTTCTGCTTGTGCTGTTATTTCTCATGTACAATAATATCTACTACATGATGAAGACCTGACTCATAAACAATAGCTTAGGTCACCGCCTTATTTATTTCCCCGAACAGTATGGCCAAGGAACTAACGGCTTGGTAATTTATTTGACATTTGTATCAGGATAGTACGATCTATGCCCCTGCATAGGAATGCAGGGCTCATCTGTTGACCCAAGCTATTAGCAAGTGCAGGAATCTGCATTAAAACACCGAGAAAGTTGTGCTGACTCAATTCTGTAGGTGCAGCTTGTTAATTGTGACGGAGTATGAGAAGTCTGTGTCATCTTCTGTGCAGGTAGAAAGAAAGAGTTAGAGACCTTCTGAGGAAATCTGTGAGAACGGATAGCTTGGAGAAAAGATGAGGTCGAGGTTTACGTGTGCAGTGTCACCAGTTTAGCAAGTCTTTGAGCAGGATAGGAACAGAGTGAGCTCATATAATCCAAGAAGTTGTTCCTATATATTGTTTGATTTGCTTCCAAAATCACAATTAGAGCTGTTCTTTTTTTTTAAAACTAAGTGTTTTCTCCTCAAATTAACTTTTTAAGAAGAAGAAAATGCCACAGCAAATTGATTTTCAGTGAAAGCAATTTTTTAAAATGTTTTTTTATTTTCCCACTCTACAAATTAATTTCTGTGGTAAAATGAAAAGCTAAAATGAGATAGGGTGGCATAAGAAAAGTTGAGAGCCAGAATAATTATCAGGCTTTTAAAATTTGTTTGTTCAAGTTTAAGATAAAAGTTATTTCACCCTTTCTGAGGGTTTCACAGAGAAGCATCACCAACAACTGCAGAGTCATGGGTGTGGAAGAGAGGATAGTTTTTCAGAAGAGGTACCTTTGCAGCATGGACTAGGTACCAGGGTGTTAAGTCCAGGGGCTGCAGCACAAGGTGGGGACATGACTGGATGTAGCAGCTGACAGTGGACAACGCTGGGGAATACTTTGGGAGAGGAGGTTTCAGAAGCCAAACAGCACGATGAAGAAAGAAAAGCTCTAGTTCATGACAGCCACGTGGCCAGTAGCAAGGTCATTCTGAAACTTGAAGGTGATACACTCACACCGTTACCAAGTATGCTGGTTTCGGCTGGGATAGAGTTAATTTTCTTCATAGTAGCTAGTACGGGGCTATGTTTTGGATTTGTGCTGAAGACAGTGTTGATAACACAGGGATGTTTTCGTTACTGCTGAGCAGGGCTTACACAGAGTCAAGGCCTTTTCTGCTTCTCACCCCACCCCACCAGCGAGGAGGCTGGGGGGGCACAAGAAGTTGGGAGGGGACGCAGCTGGGACAGCTGGCCCCAACTGACCAAAGGGATATTCCATGCCATATGATGTCATGCTCAGCATAGAAAGGTGGGGGAAGAAGAAGGAAGGAGGGGACGTTTGGAGTAATAGCATTCGTCTTCCCAAGTAACCATTAAGCGTGATGGAGCCCTGCTTTCCTGGAGATGGCTGAACACCTGCCTGCCCATGGGGAGTAGTGAATGAATTCCTTGTTTTGCTTTCCTTGCGTGTGCAGCTTTTGCTTTAGTTATTAAACAGTCTTTATCTCAATCCATAAATTTTCTCATTTTTACCCTTCCGATTCTCTCCCCCATCCCACTGGGGGAAGAGTGAGCGAGTGGCTGTGCGGGGCTTAGTTACTGGCTGAGGTTAAACCACAACACCAAGGTTACTCCTGTATTCTCCACGGATTCTCTATGGGCTTTCACCATAGGGCAAATAGGGCAACTACCTCCTAAGGTTAATGCCCAAAACTAAGCTACGTGACAACGCTTAGTAACTTCAAGTCTTATTTCAAGCCTTGTACAGGACAGGTGGCTGCCATAGTAGTGACTATAGTTCCTGCAGGCATCTAGAACATTCAATTGTTGGAATGATTCTGGAGAACATGGCGCAAGCACCTGGGATAACGGTCAGTCACATCCTGTGCTGAATCAGAGACTCTATCCCAAGACAGCCCTGACCATTAAGGTCTTAGATATTCTGGGAAATTCTGGAAACTGAGTTTCTGCTTCCATTCAGCCTTCCTGCCTGCCTCAACTTCTGTCCTGGGACAAAAATACCCGTGTTAAAATAATACCATAAACCCCTTCAGACTGGTGTGAAATGTTCTGGTTTCAAGAAACCAGCATATTCTGTACACATGAAAACAACTTCACTTGAAAATGCTTGATCAACTTGAGTCAAAAATAGCTGCTTAGTTACAATATATATATGTTTTGATAGCAATACTTAGAATTAAAGTTGCAGGCATTAGGATATGATTAGTTCAATAACCAACACTACAACTGAAAAAGAATAATCTAATTGCCTATCAAATCTGAGCAGTCTGCCATTTGCTTGTTTTCAGCAAAACAAAGTTTGATCTGATTTTAGAAGACTGGTGGTTTCTAACTCTTTCTTGTGATTTTCTAATGGCAAATGTAGCATAAAGTCTGTGCTGCAAATACAGTTTATTGTAAGGGATAGCATACTGATGTATTGCCCTAAGAGTACAGCAAGAAAGGTTTTAAGTCTCATCAGGCCTAAGAAATATTTTTCAGATGCTTGTTAGTGCCATCTTTTTTTCACATAGTATTAATACTAGAAAATTTATGAAATCTCCTTCATTTTTCACTCGAGAGTAATGTTTTTTGGACTTTGGCTGTTGAATCAACTTATTAGGCTGTTGAATCAACTTATCAAGCTTCTCTATTTCTCTCTGTGTTAATTTATTCACTTAACTAGGTGAAGCAGATCATATTATCCTTCTTGTACTGTGACTTATAAATACCTTCTTTATTTCCCAGTCTAAATATGTCAGTACTCATACATAAAATGTATAAGATTATGTGCTCTTTTCTTTCTTTTTAACCACTTTGTTACCAACCTTGTCCATCTACTTTCTAAACTTTTGCTCTGAACTGTTGGATTAGGTCTGGCTTGGACGGAGTTCATTTTCTTCAGAGCAGCCCGTACGGTACTGCGTTCTGGATTCGTGACTAAAGCAGTGTTTTGGCTGTTGCTGAGCAGTACTTGCACGGCGTTGAGGCTTCCTCTTTTTCCCACTCTGCCCCCAGCAGCGAGTAGCCCAGGGGCAGGCAAGAAGCTGGGAGGGAACACAACCTGGACAGTAGACTCAGATTGACCAAAGGGACGCTCTATGCCATATAACGTCATGCTTAGAGATAAAAACTGAGTGGAGGGATATTTTGGGGAGGTACTTATTGCTTGGAGGCTGGCTGGACATCAAGCTACTTCTGGGAGGTGGGACGTGATTGTCTTTGTATAATATTTTTGGTTTTTTCTTCTTATTTTCTTTACTTATTAAGCTATCTTTATCTCGACCCATGAGTTTTCTTGCTTTAGCTCTTCCTATTCTCTCCCCTGTCCTGCTGGGGGGCTGGCGAGCCAGTGGCTGTGTGGTGCTTAGCTGCATCACAGCTGCATACCTGTTCCACCCCTCTCCTTTCTTATCTGGTTTTGAGGATTCCCTAAACGCTTGAAGTTCAATGGGGGGGGACAAAGAGTGACCAGCAACTTTGTCAGCTTCTTGGTGATATTTTTAATTTTTAAGCCCCAGTCTTATTACTGTCAAAAGAAAGGGCATGAAAACTATTGTAATTTCTGATGATTTTATTCCTTTTGCTCTGTCATGACAACGGACTCAAAGACCTGCAGGAGATAGCATGAAAGACATGAAAGAGTTACTGAACCATTGGTTCAAGTCATGCTGTCAGCTCCTTCTCTTTTT
Source organism: Phoenicopterus ruber ruber (assembly GCA_009819775.1). Classification (NCBI taxonomy): domain Eukaryota; kingdom Metazoa; phylum Chordata; class Aves; order Phoenicopteriformes; family Phoenicopteridae; genus Phoenicopterus; species Phoenicopterus ruber. Next base: position 83,201,737 of record CM020217.1, read on the forward strand.
TCTGTAGCCTGAAATCAATAAAAGGATGGAAATTGAATAGATTCCTAACTTACCTCTCCACATGACAATCTTCCTCTACAGGAACTGTAAAAATTAAGATTAAGTACTCCAGGACCATCTTTTTCAGGAAAGGAAAGGGTTTGGGCAGTGGCTGTTTAGACCACCCTGCATCCCTGCATAAGTGAGGTCCACTGCAGATGGTATCACAGAGAAACAAGAACGTTCCAGCTCTGCTGTTTTGTGAGAAGGGAGGGAGAAATGAAGAGACTGAGAGCTGGGAGTTAATATTTTGTGACTTTCATACCTGGCTAGTTCTAAAAAATGTTTAGACTGTGGTGTGTAATTTTGTGGCTATTTTCTACCTACTAAAAATTACAATGTTTCTCAAACACTGCCTTTAGCCATTGTAGAACAAGAATTAAGAATGAATATGGACAGGGCTCGCAGGTGGCCTGACCGTGCAATGGCCAATGGCAATAGAGTAGATACGCATTTTGGCAAAAAGATCGCTTACCTCTGCTTCATTTCCAGAGGCTGAAATCAAGAAACAATCTGTTTTGCTGTTTACAACCCAAGAACAGATTTTTTTTTATTAAGGTTAAAGTTATTTGTGACTATTTGCACTTTATTTTGGTTCTTTTTTTTCTGTGGTGATTATCCTTTTATGTCCCAAACACTGTGCTATCATTTCCAATGCAGTGATAGCTCCTAGAGAGTCCAGTGATCATCAGTGACGAACTCCCCTGCTGCTCGACTCAACACACAGACGCTACTCACGTCCCAGTCAACGTCTGGTCTTGTAGTACTGGAAATAGATTAGACTTGGCTGTCTCTTTATCAATAAGCTGTGTTTACATGATCAGGAATGAAAATAATCTATGTGGTGAACCTTACATTTAAATGTTATTGTAACTGAATACTGAGTCAACAATCAAAAGCTTTTTTTTTTTTTTCCAAAAAAATGAATAAAGCAGAGGGAGAGACAAAAAGAAGATTAAAAACACCCCACCCCACCCCCTCAAAAAAAACCCCAAACAAAAAACCCCAAGGAAAAAAAAAGAAAATAAAAGATGCTACTTTTCTTGCTTTGGAGAATAGCTTTCAAAAGAATGGACAATGTTCGAGTGACAGGCACTTTTGTTAACACAAGGTACCTACATGCACTGACCTTTCAAAGCTAATGCAAAAGTGTTTGTAATCTCTACAATCTGAGACCTTCCTAAGGATATGATTTGCAAAGTTGATATTTACAGACTTCAAAAACAATAAAAAGTGTTAGTGATTTTTAAAATAGAGATTCCACCAAAGAGTCAATACTGTTTCTAAAGCATACAATTTGTACATATTTGTATTTGCTGTGATAGAATTAGCTTATTTGACACATGGGTAGAATGGCCAAAAATCACAGTAGTGTTTCGCGTGGTATTTCCAGGCTTATCTGTTAAATGGGTAATTTTCTCCACATACTGGCAGTACAGTTTTATTTTAATTACCCATTGTCCGTCAGTAAAATAAAAAGAAAACAAAGATATAACGTATGTAGTTTTACTAAGTAAAGTTAACAATGGGTTAGATTCTGCTGCCTTTACTAATATCAGGTAAAACCTCTTCCCTGGATTTTGCAAATATTTGCAGATGTAATTAACTTAAGCGTACAATAAGTCACTCCAAAGTCAGTGCTTAATCAGTCTGAGAGACTTACAAAGGAAATTAGCATTTATGAAATACATTATAAATAACCTTATTTGCACGTAAGGATCCATAGTAAAATATTTGGTTTGCACATTTTGTATACCCTAAGAAGTGGAGAAATATTTTGGCTGCCTGTTCTTTTCATTAAACATATTTTTTAAGGCAAAAAAATTGCTAAACTGTCTGGTAGCTTAGCATTTCACTTGTCATACATTTTGTTAAACAAGAGCAAACCAGGCTTAAAGTATTTTCAAATATATTTATTAAAAACTCAAAATACAGTATTATAAGTATTATTTGTTCTAAATAAACTGTTTTCACTCCAATTCCATTTTATTAAAAAAGTATTTAGACCACCCAATTTTTCTTGCAAATCATTTATCATAAGGAGCCAAAGTATTAGATGTATATATTCTTTATAAACCTATACAAAATTAAATGACGGCGCACTAGGCAGCGTGCTATTCAGTTTAAAATTCCAATTATTTATAATATTTAACTAAATAAAAATCTGAAACATTTGAAAACTGACAGCTCTATACATGTACTTGTAATTGTGCAGAATCAGCAGTTATTCACAGAAAGTTTCTCAACATATATCACAGTCCTGCAAACTTAACTCCACTACATATCCCATCAAGGAAAGAAAGGCACTTTTTGGTGCTCTAGGGAGATTTTGAAATTTGCAACCATATTTTCATTGTCACTATCCAGCAAAGTAATTATTTAGTCAGGAGACCAAACTAGATGATCTAATGACGCCTTTTAGCTTTAAACTTGCCAGTCCTTTTAGTGAATCACACATATAATGCTAAGCAGGTGCTTAAGCACTTTCTAGACATAAGCACATTTTTTTTTCCCCTGTTGGCTGAGTTGAGGAGGAACATTAAAACTGTAATCATAGTTTCATGCCACTTTAGCTCTATTCTGAACCATTCTAACTTATGCTGACCCACAGGGTACAAATGAAACATATTTAGGAAGTGCTAAACAGTTTTCCAAAGACTGACTTCTGACTTCATGTTTTAGATTATAATTTCTGAAGAGATTTAAAAAAAAACCCCAAACTTTCCTCCCCTTTCCTTCAAAATATTTTTTGATGAATCACAAATCAAAAGCCATCTACCTTTTCACACATCTACTTCCCTTCGATTTTAAATACATATTCCCAATGTATTAATGCTAGAAACCACAATGTGGCCACTTAAATTTTTAAATATGACTATTTTAGGAGAGGTTAGAGATTACATTCACTGCAGAACTGCCTTACAATTTTTATACCTGCATGCCTCAGAATTTCCATTGCTGTTATGGGTTCCTCAGACTCCTTCCCAGTGTTACTACTTTCTGGTTTTAGCATGGAGACCAGTACCTCTTGATTTGATTTACCAGACTTAAATATCTAGTGAAAAGTTAGTTTGGGAATCCAAGGTAAAAATGGACTACTCAACAGCAAGAGAATTTCAAGAGCAAGAGCAGGGCATTTAGTTACGACACAGGAAACACTAATGTAAAACTCTGTTTATACCAGTCTTAATAGAGCAAATTATTACTTCTGGAATCTGAAGCACAGAGGTGTTTGATATATCTTGGCTTTTTAAGAACAAAAATCTTCTCCTAAGCTTCACCTACGACTTTATATTCCAAGTACCACTTTTGCTATTTAGTTATCCCTCGAAGTTGAGACAGTGTTGGGTTGGTGACTTGAAATGAAGTTTGAAATACCCTGTGCTCTGATATTGGTCACATTTATAAGCTAATTAAAAGGCCATTTTATTTCAGAGCGGCTTATTAAAGGGCATTGCTCACTCCGCGTGTGCAAGTAATTGATAATGTATGTGTTATATGACAGTGCTGGGATGATATACATTCTTTATTAACATACATACGAAACCACAGAGGAATACACATTTGGGGGAGATTTTGAGAAAGAAAAATGCTTGTGGCGGATGAAGCAAAATAAAAATTATATTGCAAGTTATTACAGAGCATGGGCTATTACAATAGTCACACAAAAACCAAGAACTTTGGGCCAATTTCCAGCATGGTATATTTGACATGACAGTCTCCACATAATTACAGTAGTAACTTTCCGTTTCAAAGCATCCAGTAGCCTTGAACCTGGACCATAAGCATGGTAGTAACATCTCTTCTGATGTGTTGCCCTTGACCTTGTGTGTGCTTTCTTAGATTGAGGATCTGAAGCCTTATAATGCTTATAACATGAAATTCACTTTAATTTTTCAGCCATGTGTCTATCCATAAAGGACAAGGGTTTTTTTCCCAGAAATTGCTTGTTTGTGTAACAAGGCTGACTTGAGACTATACTGGCCAAGGAAGGCAGAAAATTCATCTTCATGTGCCTTTTCTTTGATTCTTGCCATCAAGATAAATCACTATACTATACTAGCGCACGGTTTGAAAAAAATATTTGCAAAATTTAAAATGTGCAAAACTCATGAAGCAAAAGGAGCAGAACTAATATGTCATTTATATAGATTCAGTTGTGATCTCCTTGAGAGAGGGAGACGTAATAGAGTAGCCTTGGCTATAGATATGGATGCATCTGAGCCACTTACATCCAAGAAGTGAGTACTTTCACAAAGAGGGAAATAGATCAATTTTCTTGATAAATTAGGAAAGCAAACCAAACCAAACACCAGACATTCACCTTACATTTTCTCTATGGATTTTATTTGCAGTGTAGATATGGCTAAAATATTGCTACTGAGTGTTGGCCAAGCAATTTGTGAGCCTATAAACTTTGATTGATGGATGCTGGTAAGAATGGACCAAAAGATCTTGTACCTTAAGATGATGTACTGAGTGACTCATGATAGTTTACAATGATGTTTAAAGCCTTAACAGTACTGTTTGTTTCTGTGTAAGAGCTGATTTTATTACTTGAACCAAAGGCCACTGACATTTTGGTTCCATAAAACATATATATATCCATCAGAACAGGTTTACATTCAGAATATGAAAAGCCACAGTTAGGACTGTGTGCAAATACTGTTGAACTGAAGTAAAATAACTGTTTTCTAATGAGAAACACCGTGGGATCGACGAAGAGAAGACTGAGAGGGGACCTCATCAACGCTTATAAATATCTCAAGGGCGGGTGTCAAGAGGATGGGGCCAGACTTTTCAGTGGTGCCCAGCGACAGGACAAGGGGCAACGGGCACAAACTGGAACACAGGAAGTTCCGTCTAAATATGAGGAAAAACTTCTTCACAGTGAGGGTGACAGAGCCCTGTCACAGGCTGCCCAGGGAGGGTGTGGAGTCTCCTTCTCTGGAGATATTCAAAACCCGCCTGGAGGCAGTCCTGTGCAGCCTGCTCTAGGTGACCCTGCTCTGGCAGGGGGGTTGGACTAGATGATCTCCAGAGGTCCCTTCCAACCCCTACCATTCTGTGATTCTGTGATTCTGTAACACGGAGAAATGGGAAGAAGATATCAAGGACTTCCGAGTCTTCATTAGCAGATCTACATCATGTAGTCTGGGCATATGTTTTACTGGCACTTGAAAATCATAGTGGGACGTATGATTTACGGTGGACCATATTTCATTTGAATACTGGTTAAAGACTGAAGGCTTAGGAAACTGATATTTATAATACGGAACTCCCCAAGAACTGTGGCCTGTACTATGGCCAGGCAGAATGGAGATTATTTTAAACAACATTTTTTTACTTTGATCTTTGTTGAAGGGGTTAGCAGCTGGAATCAGATTTAGGCCAGAAAAAGTCTGATAGGTTTCCCAAGCAGTCTATGAAATTCTCATTATTGATGGTCTTCAGTCTTCAAGTACACAAGGTTATACTGAAATTGTAACTCCTTCTAGCTGGATATACCACTAGGACCCCATGAAGTTCAGTTCTGATGGTTGAGGGGGTTGTCAGTTTTATTGTTGTAACCATTTCCATATTTCACAAAGTCTATAGTCCAAACTTCCAAAATTTCAAGTGGTGAACGACATCCTCTTTAAAGTTTAGTTTTCATGTCAAAGATTTAATTGTGTCATTTCACACATAAGTTGACACAAATCATCACCTATTGTAGGGATAAGATCAAACTTAATCAAAGTACTTTTTTTGAAAGTTGTGAAAAGCATTTAATGATTGCAAATACTAACTGATGCCCCCCACAAACTGAGGGGCAGAAAATTATTATTCAACACAGGAGATTTAAAATGCTGTGGATAATTTTCCCATATACCTTAATTTTTTAACTTTGCATTTTTAAAAGTTTTCTTGTGTAAAAATCAGGGAACAAATGATTTCTGTCAAAAATAGGTGTATTGGTGATTTGAGCATGTTCCTCAAGTGACACAAGAAAGTAGTGGACACTGGACTGTATGCAATAGAGCGCTAGTATAATAAGTAGCTTCATATTGAGGAGAAATCAGTAACCAAATCTTAAAATCTGTTTCTAGGTAGGGACAGAGCAATGGATGGAGGAAGCAGATAGTTTTTCTAACCAGAGACTAACTGCCTTGTCTATCATTTCTCATAGCAACTCAACATGTTTCTAAAAAAACCCAAAACAAACGGGGTTTTTTAAAGCCTTTGGAGTCCCATATTTATAGATTTGCTGTGGTTCAGTTGCTAACCCCTCCTCCTTCCATCTGCAATCAACACAAACATAATGTCCATGCCCCTTGTTAGTAGAAAGGCTCACTTGTAAAGCCACCTCAGGCCTTTTGTGAATACCTCAGTCTTGGGTGCGCAAGATCTCTACAAGATAGGTGATCCACCATAGAGATGGATAGCAGGAAGTGCTTTAAATCTCTTTTAAGAAGAAAAAAATATTGCAGAATTTCTTCAGCTCCCAAGCTGAAGTATCTGCCCGTCCACCTGTTCTCTCCCCAGATTAAGAAATGTATGTTTCCTTCATCTACAGGAGCATCGCATCTATATATACATATTTCAAAAAAAAGAAAAATATCTATAAATTCCTTTTAGAATTCTGTCAGAAGTTGTACAGAGCTTGATTTAGAGACCTGTAGCAGTCCATGATACTAAAATTGTACGCAATGCTTTGAAAATGTACTCCTTCAGTTTTTGAAAATCTTTTTACATGCAGATGCAATCTTTTCACAAGAAAAAAAAAAAAAGTTGCTTTCTTTCACTGAAATATCACCAGCATACCAAGGTGCCACAGCAGTCATGAATAGTAATGTTGACAGATATGTGGACAGATTATATACAAACATGTGTATCCGTAACTGCGTGCACAGTGAAGGCTGTGATTTAGTTTTCAATTCCGCTAGCGGTGTCCCATCATTCCCATGAGACCCACTGATCACTCAGGGCTGCGTTTTGGGGTGATTGGTCCATTTTTGCAACATCTTCCTGTTTCATAAGTGCCAACAGCATCCCACTTCGTATAACACGCCTGCAGTTCCTGCTGCATTCTGCTTTTAATGCTGGCCAGAGCTTGCTTGTTTTGATATCGCTTGTGCTCAGTGGGCAGTCTAATCAGCCTGGTTGATGGCTCCGCTGATTCTCATAGCTCCCACTGTGCTCAAGGTTGCAGTATATTAGTCTCAACACAAATATGAACTTAAAAGTATACACAAAGTATTTATTTAGGTAACACATGCAGATGAATACACATATTCCCTAAGATAACTTTATGACATTTGTGTGAAATACTTAAACATGGAAATGGATATCTATGATATGTAGGTAGACTCATGGATGAACTTATTGTTCTATTGTTACAAAAGTGTATAACTACTTGTATAAAACAAAGGTGGAAATATTTTCTGAACTATGCTGATGAGTATATTTATTAAAGTGAGTTCCTGAAATTAAAGGTATTCCTTCCTTTTAAAAATACCAGTTTAAGTAGTCACAGTTCTACCTATTTAGTCTGTGAAACATCAATTTAAAAATAGCTTGCAAGTTCCCAATCTTTGGAAACCCTTGCTTTCCAGAGTTATTTGATGTCCGTTTGCTTTCCATAAATAAAAAAGAGAAGCGAGGAGGTTAGGTGGGGCTGTGATTTTTGAGATATAGCATCATGATGCAAAGTGACAAACAGCAGGGCACGTCACTGTAAAATGTTCTATGTTGCAACATCAGGCAATGCTGATACTTGAAGAATCTATAATATGAACCTTTCGCGAATCAGAATTGTCTGCAATATGAGCCTAGAGATTTTTTTGATAGATTAAAATTTCCTTATAAACAGTCCAGCCAATATTAACAAATGTAATGTAATTCACTACATGCAGTCTCAACATTACTGTGTATTTTACTGCATCTTTTTACAGTATTCCTGTACTATCAGATTTATTGAGCATAAACAAGCATTTTGATTTCCTTCTAATTAACCTGCTCCACCTCATGGTTGCCGTCAATGAAGTCACACTGTTATTTTTGTAGGTGTGTCTTGGCCTTTCCAGCCCAAAGAGATTATTATGGCAGCTGAAGTGTATGGGGCTTGTTCCCAAAACAGCTTCCACCGAGCAGACCTCTGAAGAACCGAATTCCGATCTCTGTGATCAAATGCTGATCAAATTCCTCTTCCGGAATATCATCAGGACATTTCCTAGGGGCTGAATTCAGTTCTTCCTGGTCCTGGAGCACTGAATGAAGCCATAGCAATGTATCTAGAAACAGGGCCTATGTTTTTAGTGAAAGCACGTTTGTTCCTAAACATGAAAAGGAAATAGAGAAGCAAATACGGACAGGTTATAAAAAGAACCAACGAAATATTACTCTGAAGGAAAGTTTGCTTGTATTTTTCAAATGCAGTATCTGGAAAAGCTCTTCTGTTGCAGTTCTACCTACAATAGAGATGAACTTCATGCATAAAAGCTGTATTAAAATGGTGTTAAATTAGCAGGAGTTGGGAAGCGTGCAATTTAAAATGACATGCTGCATTTTATGCGCATGACAACAAATGCCTCAGTTGTATACAAACTGATTTCCTTTTACATAAATTCGTATATTTGCTCTCCTTCCCATTCGTTCTTTTGTTTCTGCTCCTTTCTCCCTTTAACCAAATAATTTGTCCCCAGCGGAGTTGAGTAGGAATTGAGAGCTCCAACTTGCATTGAATTAAAAGTAGGAGTCTGTTTTATACACTAAGCAGTATATAAAAAATGAAACTACACTCAAAACATAGATGTTGTCTGCATGCAATAAGGATTCCCTCATTACCGTGATGAAACCATCTGTATTTGATCGAGATAAATTCCAATATCCCTATGATAAATTCCCTCTCCCCTAGAAAAGAATACAAAAGGCTTGATCTCTCTATTGGCATTTATCTTCTCTGATGTGGAGGGATAAGTCAAGTGCAATAGTCACCAGTGATTTATTATTTCTCTCCTCACAGCTGAAGATGAATGTCATAAGGGAGATAAGCCATCGTGTGCATATATTATTATATATATAACACTATGTATGAATAAGGAGATATTAAACACACTATGAACATTTACTTTTCTCTTCCTACTTTTTTTTACTCAGCCTAGACTGTGGTTAAAGAAAATTAGAAGATGTTGTAAGTTCACGTTGAAATGAAAAGCTTCAAAGGCTTTAATATTTCCTTCGGTACTACAGCCTGTCATCAGTGAAACAGACATAACCTCTGTTTCTGTTTGACTGAGAATTGTTTGACAGAGGCACTAGACTGGGACCGCGGGTACCTGAAATTTATCTGCTTGTTCCGTTGAAGATTTCTCTTCTATTCTTCGATACTTAACTTTCCATGCCGCAGTTCTCCATCTAGTAAACATGATATTCATAGCTCTTGCCTCTTTAGGTGCTGTGCGAGCACGTGGAAGACAACGAGGTCAAACAGCATTGTATTAGAAGATGTGTACCTGTCTTCGAAACATAGCTGATATTTGACTGACATTTTAAAATGTATCTAGAGATAAAAAATTACCTACACCTAAGAATGTCTGTAATGGGTCGGAAGAAAACCCTGTTTACCCTATTTATTTGTCTCTAAAAGCAGCTAATTGCAGAAGCCTAGGAAAGAGCATCGGAACAAAGGAGTCTCAGTATTTTTTTATGAGGAAAGACTTCTGGCCATGCAGAACTGTGCTGGACATTACTGAGGATGCCAAAATCAGATTCATCCTGCAACTTTCTCAGTCCCTGCTGTAAGCTCCTGCCCCCAACAGTCGGGGAGCGTGGGCAGGGGGGTTTCGCTGCCCACACCAGGGACCCGTGGTCCAGCTCTGATGTGGCCCAGCTGTGTCACTTCACTCGGGCTGCTGAAAAAGGGCTGTGAGGAAGCCTCCGGAGGGATAAGAAAGGCAACATCACAGACAGAGGTAGGTTGTTGAGAAAAAATCCTGCAGGGAACAAAAATAATAAAAAGACACGGGGAGGGTCTATAGGTCTACAGAGGTCACCTGCTGCCTAGGTCTATAGGCAGCAGTCTGTAACCATTGCTCCCTGGTGTTATATCGTAATTCATCATTCGCCCAGGTTAACCACTGATGACAACTCTATTCTAGCGACTCCTCTAAACCAAAATAAATTTCAGAAGCAAAACGAACCATCCTGAATCCTTAGATGAGCTACACAAGTCCTAAACCAAAAAGTGACATATTCAATCTTCTCACCAGCTTGGTAGCCTAACACTTGCAACAAACTAGTAAAAATGTATTGTGTTGTACATGTACTGTAATATGTACATGTATTGTGTATGTATTATAACATATAAAAATGTGCTTGCTTTACTGATTTTAAAGCAACAAAATACTTGAGATTTGTGACATATTATATCAATGAAAACCACATAATATTTCATATAATCAACAGATAATCCCTTCAGCCTGCAAAAATTGAAAAAAAGTATCACCCTACAGATATATTCCAAAATACATGTGTAGACTGTCAAAGAAGATTGAATGAAGACATTTATTTAAACTACTCACCTGAACTTTAGGTCATTAATTTGTTGAAATTGCTACAGATTAATAAATAAGATAAAATCTATCAAATATAAATTATAATGATTTATCCAAAGTTTACAGTGAAGGAGAAGGAAAATGCGGCATGTCCTGTGCTTTGTGTAGTTACAGGGAGTGCTTAGAAAGAATATCGTGGAGTGACATTCTGTAATGTGAAGTTCTCTGGAGAATGCCAGGAAATCAAAGCTGTGCACTGAAGACAATGTTCTTTCTTGGTGCATTTGTATTTTTCAGAATATAGCTTCATTATATCTGATAAGTGTAGAATTATTTTCAGAATGTCTTTCGTGTGAAGGATAGATACACATGCTCTATAATATGTAAAGGGTACGGTTTAAGTGAAAATCTGGCCACATTAATTTGTTTGGAGCTAGGGTTTTGTCCTATGATAACACATTAGAAAAATACAGTTGGTTTAAACAAGGCACTAAATGACATTCATATATTTGTACGAATAAATAATTTTTAAGAGACTCCATACACCTAGTCAGAATGAATGCAGCGACAGTTGGTCAACATTTTCCTGTACCACTTCGATCACTTTCGGATTGCCTATCTAATATGCACAATACTGAGTGAGGTACCCGTGAGGCTGGCTACTTTGATCTGAGTCTTTCAATACAAGAAAGTCACCTGACTGTCAGCAATTCATAGATTTTGATGTTCAAAATCCACCGTCATCATTATCTTGCCTTGTTTTCCGTGTGACACAAAATACAAATTTTCACCCAATAATTGTTGCACCAGAACTAATACCTTGTGGCTGAACTATAACTTCTCTTTCCAAAGGCCACACGAACTTGATTTAAAACAATAAAAGACTGTCAACCACATCCTTTGGCAATACATGCAACCGGCTAATGACCCTTAGTGTTAAAAATGTACCGTTTATTTCTAATCTGAACATAACTGGCCTCAGCTTCCAGCCATTGAAGTCTCATTACCTCTCTGCTAGAATAAAGAGCCCTCTCTGATTAGAAATCTCCTCCAACTCTAGATTCTTACAGAACAAAATCATGTCACCATTTAACCTTCTCTCAATAAAGAAAATATGTTGTGCTTATTGCAATCATGGTAAAGTATGTTTTTCAGCCCTTGGGATTACTGTTAGTGGGCAAACGAAAAGGGTGAAGCAGCTCCATGGCTTCCTCTGTGCAACTTTTTCTTTTCCTCCTTTACTTTAACTGCTACTTTAAGACTAAAATAAAACAACTCCCATCATAAACATTTAAGTCTTTGCATAGAAATTGTATCCAGCACAGTGCTGTTGCATTCCTGACCTACCAAATAGTCTACTATTTAACTTAATATAAGTATGTGGTTCCTTTCGTCTAATCACATAAGCCCAATAAACAAGAAAATCTTATTTTTGAAATATTTTGAAACTACGATGCTGTTAGTTATTTGAGCTTCAAAATTTAAAACTATACCTTTAAAATTAATCCATTTGTTGAAAACAAAACCTTTTTCCAGTTTGCCTGAATGCGATAAGATTTTAGAGTTTTTATTTCTAGAAATCAGTCTCTTTGCCCGCCCCCCCCCCCCAACCACCTCCTAAACAGAACAGGCCGTTCTCTGCATAAGAGAGAGAAATGTTAGAATGAGCCATGAGGCTCCAGTGACTACTGAAGTCAAAGGAAATATTCCTTTTACCTCATTAGGTTTTGGATTAGGCATTAAGTCAATAAGATGTCATTGCCTAGGTTTCTGCATAAGAGTAATATTGTAACTCCTTCGGCTACAGCAAGAGGGGGAAGCCAGTGGGAAGGATTTTTTGTATTATGACAACAATACAGCTCATCATTTGTCACAGAACTATATAATTACCTGCGCTGAAAGCACGTCTCTATACGTTTTAAAGACATGTTCATTAAACTATTTCTGTGCGTTCTTAAGTGTTAGGAATAAACTGAAATTATGGGACTTATAGGAATTAATATTGAAAGTATAGCTATGCATGAAATATAATATTCAAGCTTATGTTTTTATTTTTGGTAAGGGAAAATATCTTTTCCTTATCTACATACTGTGCAGTCACAACTGTCTGATAAATTTTATTTGTAAAATAAAAATTTTTTCCAAATTGCAAAATTCATGCTTTGCCTTACATCTTACTCAACTTTTATTTTGTAGGAAAATGGTACTACCCGAGATCCTCCTTTGCCTTTTGCAACAGTCATTCCAGAATAGCTATACATGTTTAAATCCAATGTTGCAAGGAAAGACGGTGCCATCTGCTCCATGTTGAAAATTTTCAATGGCAAGTTTCAGAACAACATGAAGTAAAATAGGTAGGTTATAAATCCTTTGAAAATAAGGTTTATAAAGGAAATGCTGACAGACATTTAACGGTAGCAGCAATAGCTGGCATCACAGTAATAAAAGGACTTAAATGAAAAAAAAAATCTGTATGCTTCACAAAGGCTTGTGGATTTCAGGGTAAAGCTGTGTGCAGACTCAATGTAAAGATGGATGTTAATATACTCAATTCATTATCATGCTTGGGTGTCATTTACAGAAAATCTCAGAAACTCAACTTGCAGCCATAATGTGAAAGAGGCTGAAAGAAGAAACACGGTGTTGCATCTATCACTAGTATTTCCCTCTCCTTCCCTCGTGATAAAATCACTCATCTGAGTCTTCCTCATGCCTAGGATTCAGTGCCCAGAACAGCCTGCTCAATTACCATGCAAACGGCAGCCTCTACTCTGCATCAAAACAAACACAAAGCCCAACTACCAATAAATAGTTATTGAAACCCTGTCACCCGCTGTCTGATGCTCAGGTAAGATTCCCATTCACTCTTGACAAAATGTCTTTCCCCCAATGGACAAAAAGGGATTCACGGGCACTGCTAGAACAGCGTGGCCAAGTGCAGTCTTCCTCCTAAATGGGATCTGCAAGCTAATAGCTTGTGATGTACTCAACACAGCAGATATAGTTTTCTTTTTTAAAGGAATCATATACAGAGGTACGGTACATTAGCACTCTTCTTGTATCCTCTAGCTAAGATTAAAAATTAAAGCAATGACCTTAGACCTCTCTTGGTGTTAAACATTTCCTATTCATTCAATGGGCAACAAAAACTAAAGATACTTTGCTTTTCCTCTCCTGCTTTTTAAATTTCTATTCCCTCTTCTCTTTCCCTCCACTTGCTTTTTCCCTCCGTTTTTGTTGGCAGCGGTGTATTTGACTTGACCACTCAAATACCCACTAAGGTCTATTTGCAGTCCCCTAGCAATAGCAATTTATAGATGAAACTGGCCACTTACTTACATAGTCCTGTCTCCAAATAATAATGAACCAGGTTTCCCTCAAATAGCTCCACTTGGTAATCCTTTCATGTCTATTCTGCTCCTGAGCCGTTTCTGTAGAGCATTGTCTACTGGGAAAGGGATGCAAAGTGAAAAGGAGCAATTGTGTGCGTCTGTGTGTGTTCTTTCTCCATGCCTATAAAACCCAACCCAAACTGTCAAGGTGACAATCCAAAACGATAATCAAAACCACTTTTTACATTCCATCTTGTAACTGCCGCAGGCAAGTTTTAAAGGAGATGCTAACAAATCCCAAAGAATACCAGGTATTAAATATTTGATATGGCCAGAAATGTATACAATAGACATCAAACTTATGTTGTATATCTCTGTAATTTCTATACCATAGGTAAACAACCATATTTCAATAAAAAAGTGTTAGATGGGTATTTGGAAATCTACATAAAAATCTGTTTACATTTTAGAAACAGCTCTGTTGTTTCCACATGCAGCTACAACAACAACAAAAAGAGATTTTGCTTGGGAATATTATCTCCCATAGACACACTACGAAAAATATTTTCAAGGGTGCCTTTCTAGCTGTTTGCATCTTTACAAGTATTTGCTTTAAAGCAATCTTATATTCATACTACAGCCTGGTTTAAAAATTGTGAGGCTGCTGATTTACAAAATAGTTTACACTCATGCCTACCGTCTGCATTTTAAATTTTTCCAGGACTTGGGTATTAAAATTCAGTTCATTTTTACAGTGTCCTTCATAGGGAGCATTGAGAAGGCTGCATAGAAAGAAGGGATCTTACGAGTAAAAGCAAAAGGAAAGCTCGGAAAGAGGTGTAAACCGAGGTTACTCTACTTGAGAGAGTAAAATAAATATGACAAGCCAGTAGAAAGAGTGACCTTGCCCTCAGTCTGTACAGTCAAAGAGAGGAGAAAAAGAAGGGGCTTTAAAAAGACTTGGTCACAAAGTGGGCTGATGATAAACAAATGTAATAGAATAGTGTGTTTAGAAAAAGTAGGTGAGTGAACGCGTGATTCACTTAACGCGTCAGCTGAGCCATGTTAATTGCTTGTATGTGTTTAGCACAGAGTAAATGTAAGATAATTTCACCTAACTCATGTCAAGTTAGTTGTATGTTGCGTCAAAGTAGTTCAATTTGTTTGGGGTAAAGAGCACACGTATGAGCAGTTACTAGGAAAGAAATTTCCACGTAACTTTAGACGACCGCAGTGTGCAAGTCTTCATCTCAGCTGTTTCTTCTAGACAGTCTTCATAATCAATGGAAAGAAATAGGCATTCGGGGGATGGGACATCATTCATCTGGTATATGTTAGATGTCTACTGCAGAACACAGCCTAAGAGTGGCAAATTTTTTTCACTGACTACAGAGAAAGTCAAGATGACTAGTTCAGACGTAGTCGTTTACCCGGGCTCGGACAATTCCCCCTAATGAGCAACAGACGTAAGGTACCTTGTTACACTGCAGTAACTTAATCATGAGCCTAAAATCCTGGAATTAACAGCCAGGGGTGGAGTCCTGCTAGGACAGAAAAAGCTCTCCGAAGACAGAATCATCTTTGCATAATTTTATGCCGTGCATTTAAAGGAAACAACAAAGAGGGGAAGCAAAAGAGAGGCACAGAGAGGTGAGTGGCCCAAGGTCACCCAAAAGGTCAAAGCCTGTATCTGGTTCAGTGACTTACCATTGAACTGCACTGCCGCTAAATGAAAGTAGCAAAACAGCACAAGGCAGGAGGAATTTTTGCCGACTCTTCCCCTCCACCCTCTAAGGATGGATTAGTGCAGGGTTTATTGAGTATTAGGTAAGTAGAAGTAAAACATAGCTGTAAACAGTATCTGAGCAGTTGCTCCCCTTATTGTGCAGCGCAAAGTTCACAAAGATGATCCTTGTATGCCCCGTTCACAGCATTGCAGAATATCTATATTAGGGGGCTTAAAGCCACAAGGCTCCAAAGTAGAGGCCCGTCAGGACAGCAGCTTTACTCACATACAGCACCCATGGCAGCAAATGCGTAACTATTAGAATAAAGTGCCAAGTGTAATGAAGTGGCAGCAACTGAAGAGCCTAGGCAACTAAAAGTTATTTCAAAGTATCCCGGGATGGGACCCATGTGCAATCAAGAAGAGGCCACTTCAAGAGCGATAATGAGCACAGCTTTGTTCTGACTCTCTTGAATGTCTCTGGGATTTGGGTTAAGACTTCCACATTCACAGATGCCCTCTTTCTTATAGCTGACTACAGGCCTTTTAAGATCTTTTTTTGGCACCCTGATTTTCCAGTGTTGAACATAGCCTGTGGAGTAGAGTTGTGATATGTTCTCACTAGTACAGCGTTTGTGAGGGAAGGCAACTGTATTCTGCAGAACTGGAGATTTCAAGGATTCTTCACACTTTGAATCTGATAGAGCGCAATGTAGTAGACAAGCCTGAAGGGATTCTCAGTTATGGATCACTGTAACAAAGTCTGCATTTAAGAAGAAAATGCGCCAGCTGAGATGATAAAACAAAATGTTTCCAGTCACTGCTATCTGAAGGACAGAAGAGTCTGATACGAACGGAGATTCTGAATAGGCATGTCATCCTTAGCTCAGGGAGAGAATAGACTTAATCAGTTCCTAAAAATGCTGCCTTCCACATTTCAGGATCACAGCTGGCTTCCACTTAAGAAGCCTACCCCAAGACTGAATGAACAAAGCAATAATTCTCTTTGCATCCACTGCAAAACATCACCACAGACTGAGCCAACTTCATCGGTTTGCTCATGGGCTTCGCAGAAGCACAGAAGAGAGGGCACCAGAAGCACAGGGAACAACAAGGCTAGGCTTTGAGAGAGACCGCAGCAGGTCAAGGAGCAGAACGGATCAGGGAAATGATGTTGTCCGCATTGTCCCAGCAGAAACTGAACTGCCACCTAAAGTAATAAGTACAGCTATTTCTAATGACCCACCAGATACAGGGATGCTTAGAGAACTGGCCAGATTTGGCCACACAACAGGCCATACTTGAATTTTTATATCAACATCACAAAGATGGTTGGACAGAGTGGTATTTGGTCAAACATAACACTGGAGACTGAGTTTTTCTTTTAAAGAGAATTTACAGAAAAGGATCCCAGTGAAAGCCAAGCACTCCTTTAGTAAAAGCAAATACTATGAAAATATGTATTTCCCAGCATTTCCATGGCATAGAAAGTTATTGTATTATTCAATAACTGATATTGAATAGTTAATATCTCCTTGTTTTAGTTTCGATCATGTTGAGGTGGCCAGAGGCTGTGGAGTTGAGGGCCCTATAGCAACAGTAGGAGGAAGAGGAGTACTCCAAAATGTTACCTGACAGCAGTCCCCAAATCCCAATTTCCTGCCACCTGAAGAGAAAAATCCAGAACTAAATGTTTCATTTGATTTTATTTTCCTGCAGTGCCAGCCCGTTCATTTGGGACCCAATGAAAAAGGAAATGATATATGTGAATATAAGGCTTCCCAGAGAGTTTTAAAATTTATTTTTAAAATTTGTATCAGTGCTGTACATTATGCTTCCTTGTCAGCCACTGATATACATTGCATCTTCAGTCCAAGAAGGTGGAGCATGACAGGTAGTGAAGTAGGCATTTTAATTAACAAAAAAAAAAAAGTCTTCTGAAATATGTTATAATGTCTCCTGCTCAATAAGAAGCCACAGAAGGAAATTAAATCTGGTTACACACATCCTTTCCTTTTACAGTTCCTTCTGCTCGAGAAACAAATCCAGCCTCATAAGGCTGAACTGGCTACTGGAAGAAAGGAACACAGAGAAACACTCCCATTATATTATCATTTCTAAGTATTTAGGTTGCAGTACGACCCAGACATCTCAGTGGTTATCCAAGAACGTCATGCCAAAGTTATCAGCGAGAGGTAGGCATATGTGTAGACATACAGAACGGTGTTTTGCTTTGATTGCTCTACTGAGGTGCTCTCCTATAACAAAAACAAGCACACGCACACGTACAAACAGAAATTAGGAGTCAAACTAATATGAAATACTTCTCTGTAGTTATAAGAGCTTGACTAAGACCTTCATTTTTTCAAGTATGTTCGATTTCAGGAGCAGAAAAGACCTTTAGTTTGTATAGCCTGAGTCTTCTACATAGCAGAAGCCATAGGCTTTCATGCAGTTACATCTGTGTTGACCCTTGATTTTGCCTTTCAGAGTAAACAATAAGATTGCCTTCTCAGGCAAAAAAAAGAATGGAATGTAGATCCTGGAGATAATTATGTCTGATGCGCCACATCTTCCTTCTTACTCAACATATTACCTCTTTTATACTTTCTGACACACCAACAGACAAAGGACAGGGAAAATCTGATACAGCTAGTTTACTGCAAACTTTAAAAAGTGATTAAGAAAGGACCATTCTGTTGCTTTCTACTATACCTGGTTTTGGTTTTGTTTCACGATTTCCATGATTCTTCCCTACCACTTTGATGACATTCTTTCTTTGCAATCCAGCTGTACTGTCCCAGTTTCTCAGCTTATTGCATTGTGATTTGTTTGATTTAGAGGAGCTCTCCTTTCTTTTCAAAGGTGTCCATGTCACACAGGAATAAGTGTGACATGATGAACATGAACCCAACACTCTCCCGAAGTTCTACCCATTCTTTGTTGTTGAGCTGACTTGATGGTTTCAGTTTTTGCCATGAGAAAGATACCACATCTGGATAATTGGTGATCTGAGGTGCTGATCCATTTGTTACTGATGGACAAGGCAGCCCATCAGTACTGACTCGTACTGATGTCAGTTGCTTGTACTAATGTCAGTTACTGATAATATAGTTATTTCCATCAGCGCATATTTTTATGTATTCTGTAAATATATATCTGATTTTGCTAATAGTTAATTACTTTATCAATACCAGGAACTAAATCTCTGATGCTGAAGAAGGTTGGTTGGGGTGAGTTTCACTGAAGGCCTCTTCCTGAAGCCTTATCTGTCTGGTCTTGCTTGCTCTTTGCCTGGTAAATGCCAAAGGGCTGTCAGTTCAAGATGTTGCCATATTCTCCCATTGGCTGCAAGCGTGGCTGACTTCTCTGTTCCTGGTGAATTTAGACAACAAATAAAAGATAATTATTCAGACTTGCTGAGTTTGCACCAACTCCCTTATCATGGGAGCATTAGAAATAAACATTAGAAATAAACATGTTTTTAGGAGAAGTGGGGCTGCCGTTCATTTATTTGAAAGTCTACTTTGGAGCTCCATGTTTGTGAAGCACTTTCAAATTTGCTGCTAACTTCAAGGAAAGGGAACTTGAGTTCTTTCTTGTCAGTTATATTATATTTCAAAATAATCTACAGACTGCTCATCTGGAGGGACTATGGCATTCTTTTAAACAAATATGACCTCTAGAGGGGACAACTATTTCAGAAAAAGGCCTGACTTTGCCATGCATCTGAGTTCTGGCCGTACCTCTCACCGGTTTCTAAACTCAGTTTATACATTTTTCTTTGTTTTGGGAGTGGGCTAAAGGAACCTTTACAGCACATGCTGTTATAGTAACTATGCAAGTCCAGAAACAAAAATAACTTTTCACTGATTTTATACCCTGGTTTTTCCATGTAATCCACATTGAGGCTGCTCTAAGTTTGAGAGTCATCAGAAAGTACAGTTCAGGTTCTTGAAAGTCACCTTTAATGGGCTCAGTTTGTGGTAACGTCTGGTCCAGAGGATAGACAACCACCAGAAGTGAGAGTTGTGTGCAGAAAGTCGTATAGTCATAATGCTGGTTTACTGTAGTAAAAATCCTCAATCTACCAGCAGAACACAGCCATATAATCCCATGAAGTATGAGCAAGACAGCATCACGTAAACTCAGCCAATAATTTTGTCCAGGATATAAAATACACAGTGACTTATGTTGGAGTTACATGGTGCTGACAAGAGGTGATAGTGACGCTTAGCAATAATACTATTGCTAATTACATCGCTATAATAAAGATATAATAAATAATGCTATTAGTTCCTCTGTAGCATAACACATCCTTATGGCATTGTAAACACAGATAATATAGCTGGCAAGCATCAGTTCTAAAGCATGACGGCATCGTGGGGAGCCAGTCTGTAGCCAAATGAAAATAAAAGGACCAAAATGTCCTTTTGATCCATTACTATATGGCTTCTGTAGCTTTGCATAGCATTTTCTATGAAAGTCTCACTGACTATACCTATATGATGAAAGCAAATAAGATTTATAAAAATATTAATTTCTAGTCTTCAACAATACTTCTGGTGCTATTTTAGGGAGAAAAAACCAAAAAAACTGTCCAAAACTAAGGCAAATCAGTCCTTCAAACATGTCAGATGTATTTTAAAACTATAGATTTGCTTTTGGGAATCTTTAAAACATTTCTTATCATTTTTTCACATATGGAAGACAGTTTACAAAAGCTCCTTGCATGTATATTTAATGACCCATATTTGTAATCAAACATGCGATCATTTATAGCGAGGATGCTGCAGTTGCCAAGCCTATTACCGGCGAGTTTTCTGAAAGTAGCAAATAGTACAATTTATATCTCTACTGTCTGTCAAAAAGCTATACCCCTCTGGTATGTGTCCATATAACCTAACCTTTAACCAGAGCATGCTTTGACCTAGGTAACTAGTTAGCAAACAGCCTTGCTTAACCTTGTGGCTGTGCCCCCTCCCCAGCGTATCCATGCGCGCTCGGTGAAGTTGCATCAGGAGAGTTCCAGGCCACGTTTCAGCGCCGCGCTCCCCTTCGGTTGCATCTGCGGCGCTGTTTGGATATAAGCAATGCTACTATAGGGGTAACGCAGTTTCTGTTTGGCAACCCAGAGCACGCCGATCACCTTACTGAGGAAGAACTGCTGACCGGTTTCCTCGCCATCGCTTGCACCGTCTTCTCCCTTGTTCACTCGGTCAAATATTCCACACTTTTTAAGCACGTGTAAAGGATTACAGAAACCCCTATGTGCATCTCCAGAGAGCAGCCAGAAAGGGTTAAACAAAATCAACCCTGACAATACTAGAAACAGTTCTCTCAGTGTGTGTTGGTTCACTGCTCCACAGGGCATAGCAGATGTTGTGTCTGGTAGTAAGAAGGGCCCAGGAGGTGTGAGCTGTCAATCACTTTTTTTCCTAACTACAGGCTGTGCTATGGATATGAAGCACGACTAAAACAATCTGTCTCAGCTGGGGTGTGTGAGGTATCAATAACCCTTGGCAGAGGTGTCAAGAGCCTTGCTGGAATCAAACTACCCTGCTGACCAGCTGCTTAGCAAGTTAACAAGGCGGCATTCAGCGCTCGCTGCCCTCCCAGCCCAACAATTAACACAACTGGAGCGGGGCTCCGCTGAAATGCAGGAGGAACCTCGCCGCATCGCCCTCGCGCTGGCGACAAAGAGATGCACAGATCTTTATTCAGAAGCATCCGTAACAACGCGCGAGGAGTGAGAGAAACTAGGGCAGAGAACGTGTTTTATTCTCGAATCAAATATGCGGATAAATATTAGCGATATGCGGCAATCTGAATGGACTCGAGGAAAATAGATTTGTAAAGTATTTTTGCACACGAGGCCAGCGGCTGTAGAGCAGAGGGGGGAAAAGAGCTCCGGTAAGGAATAAATTGTGTTGAGAAGCTAGAGTAAGGTAAATTTAAACAACAGCAGGAACAAACAATGTAATGAAAGAGTTCTGTGGCGCTGGTAATCCAAACAATAGCTGCGTAGCGGCTTGTTACAATCATCCACATGGCTGGTTAGAGTATTATAGAACAACCAGGTTGTAAAATGAACAGGCGACAGTTGGAAAGTCTTAAACATTTTGCACTCGTGGGTCATGTACTACTCAGCCTCGTACCGGTATAAATTTGGGAGTAATGCCATTAAAATCAATGGCTTCACAGTGGTTTAACAGGGAAGGATCTGGCCCTTTTGTAGAGCATTATCCAATTTTTCATTTTACAAACTGCTAACTCCGGCTCTTGAAGTTAATGTTTTTCCTGAGCCCCCGACACATTTTTTTTGTTTTGTTTTGAAAACTGAATTACTTTCAAGTCTTTTTGTATTCTACATTGCTTTATTTTGTGGTTTTGTTCTCAAGGGCATCAACCAGTGATTATATACTGTTCCATTCTGCAAAAAAAAAATACACGGTGTACGGCAAAACATGAATATTAGCTTTAAACAATTTAATGTTGTTTGTCTTTGCTTTGAAATTCAATAATGCCATCAGCCCATAAGACCTTTTAGAGCAGAGTATTTCACACAGTGAAAGCTGCTTTCTGCTACAAAAGCACAGCAGCTGTGGCTCCTGCAGATACTCTTAAAGACAGATATAATAAAACACTGGGAGGGAGTAGGTCGACACAGGAGCATGAAATGGACGAGATGAAGCCCTTTGTCACAATCAAATAGGCTGTAAAGTTACTATAGTAACATACAGTATTAAGCTCCAGGTGGATTGACTTAATGTTGACTAAACAAAAAGAGGTTAACGAAAACCAAACCAATAATTATTACACTCTCTCTACCAAATGTTTGCCAGGATGCTGTTATTTTGATTTAGCCAAGCTGCACAAAACGCGGTGTGGGTTGCTTTCTGTTCTGGCGAGCAGTTCTCGTATGAGAAAACCTGTAAGACAAAAACAAATTCAAAGTTGTAAGAAGGAAGGGGACGGTTTTACTGTGCCTGTGACAGACACGGTAGCAAAATCCAGGCAAAAGACCACGGCAGAATTAAACTGCGTCAAATGCTTCCTTTTTTTTTCCCCTCCAGGATCACCCACTTCCCCAGTGCGAGAAATGCGGCGAAGGAGAGGATGTTCAAACTTATTCTGACCTACCTGAGCTAAATGAAAGATGGGTGGAAAAGATATGTACATTTAGAGACTTTGTTTTAACCTTCCCTATAAAAACTAGCCTTTGCCTCTAAAAAACTACCGGGAGATATTCCCTGAATTACAAATTGTATCTTCAACATGAAACAGGAATTCATCCTTGCCTTTGGTGTTTATTTCTAATTATATTCTTTACTGTAAAAGAAGATGCTTGACAACTTATGAATGGGGTGCTTCTGGCTGCTTCTCCACCCTTCTCTGTTAGCTATGTCTCAAGGAAAGCACTTTGCCCTGTAGATGAATTCCACAGTGGTAGGAAGGCTTGTCTTAGCTCCAGTGACCATTTCTTTCACTCCATTTCAGTCTGGAAATTTAAAAATCTGAAGATTTAAGTGAATTTTCTAGTTTTATTCTGAAACTTCTGATGCTGTCAGAATTCACACCTTCGATCAGAACTGTAATTTCATGTGTCTCTGGTATAGTTAGTGAACTCCAAGCTGCTGCCCTATAAATCTTTAAAGGTTGCTATTCAAAGAGGGAAAGGGATCATATTGGTTCAAATTGAACAAAATGGAGTAGGTCTTTCTTTGATAAAACATAGTAGGTACAAATCAGAAACCCACTTGGATAGTCACTGCAAAACTGTCAAAAACCTCTCATCTGTGCCATAAACTTAGTCTCAACAAGGCTTGAATTAATACCACACTGTCAAGGAGAAAAGAAAATGTGCTAATTGCATTCAGGACATGAAGTTTAGCCTTGGCCAGCAAAGAAAAAGGACAAAAAAGGTTTTAATTATCAAAAATATGAGATGGCTTTAAGCGATACTTGTGGATGTGTTTCAAGGACAACTTTTGGGAAAGATAGTATATGAAGGATGGAAGGAGGAAAAATTTGGAGGTCTAAATATTTGAGGAATTCCTTGTGATTATTACAGCCTCTTGGCTGGTAATATAGCAACCAGGAAAGCAATACCTATTGAAAGATGATGGAAGGATTAAGCAGCTAGCCAGAGGCTGCTGGCAAAAAGCAAGGGTTACTCATTTCAAGAATTTCTTCCCCGTAACTTGGCAGAAGTGCAATGTGGCTGCATCCCAGAAAATGTGGTGAGGTGTAGTCAGAGGAACCGTAATCAAGCTCAGAGGCAGTGCTGAGGGCTTCAGCGGGAACAAATATCATCACTTGAAGAGGTACCAAGTACTCTTGTTCAAATCTATTAAGGAATGGTTTCCATTTGGATTAGATTTGCAGAAGTACCTGGCACAAGGTGGAGCCATCAGAATGACAGTACTAGAGCCTGGTCAGCTTTCCCAAGGGCAGATAGATTCTGGGTACTTGTGAAAAAAATTTATGTAATCAATATACATACGAAGGTCCAAGTCTTCCAGTTCTCCTGGAGTACTACTGTCTCTCATTAACGGTTTTGGCGTGTCACAAACAATTCTGTATCTTGCATGACATCTGTAGGACAAGATATTTGAGGAGGTCATTGTGATTATTTGAGATGTCTTTGCTAAGTCAGTCTGCTAGAATGTCCTGAAGGTCTAAAGTTAGGCAAAGGGAATATCAGAGGAATGTCACTGGTCCAGAAAATATCTCCGCTTGCTTGAATTTGCTTGTAAGTATTTTTGAAACTACACACGCATTCTGACATGTAATCTGTCTCCTAACCCTAAGTGGGACCTCAGACAGCTGCCCCTATCAGGGTTAGCTGTACCTTCATCTTTGACTCAACAGATTGGGCTTTGGCTGTTGAAGAAGA
Source organism: Phoenicopterus ruber ruber (assembly GCA_009819775.1). NCBI lineage: Eukaryota > Metazoa > Chordata > Aves > Phoenicopteriformes > Phoenicopteridae > Phoenicopterus > Phoenicopterus ruber. The sequence continues at coordinate 83,226,268 of CM020217.1, forward strand.
GCATCCAGAGGACTATAACCTGCAGTTCAGAAAGCTGATATAGGCACCGCAGACCTGGTAAAGATCTAGCTCATGCGCACAGGCAGGAAGAAGAATAGAGGGGCAGTGAAGGTCCACCTCAACTCTTTATGTCCTGGCACACGAGGACAGCCTTGCTCAGCAAGGGCACGCTGTTTGCACAGCACGAGCACAGGCCCTGCACACTTGAGGAACTAGTTGCCTGAACATAGACAGAAGTGGAATCTATATAGAAAATACATTGGATAAAAAACCCATGTGTGTTTATGAATTGTAGAAAATTTGATTTAATAGTTCATGTAGGAAGCAAGTGTAGTTTTCCTTCTTACATATTCTTACAATGAGGATATGTGCCAACATTTGGAGATAGTATGTGGGAAATGAGATATGTGTGTAGTTAGGTGTCTAGCCAGACACATTTTTCCAGAATACTCTTTCATGGCCACCTGAATATGTAGCAATGCTTGAAGCAAGGATGGTACGTAACCCTGGGTAAATAACCCAGTTATTGTACCGTTTCAGATCTTTGTTCTTCACAGTTGACATTAATATGTTACTCTGAACACTGGATATCCTTCCTCCTCCTTTGCTTGCGGAGTCCCAGGCAAAGCTTATCATTCTGCTCTGTCAGTTCTTGTTCTGGGTTCTCTGCAGGGAGCCATAGGCACGGAGACCAGGTGCAGCTGGGGCTCATCTCCAAGGAGCGGGTACACAGCAAAGCTCCTCTGCAGATGGGGTCCCCTTGCTATGCCCCGGTGACCCACACAGAACAGGAGCGCAGCAATCACCTGCTTCTTTCCCCAACAGCCTCTTTTACCTTCCTGCGTCGCCTGGGTTAGCTGACGGGATGGAAACCCTTTCCCAACCCCTCCCGGCCGGAGAGATCACTTTCGTGTTTCACTGAGCGCAGCAGCAGCTGGAATCCCGCTGCGTCCCGGGGGTCTGCGCTCTGAAACGCCAGCCTCGCAGCCCACCCCTGGGGTGATGCCCTCTCCATGATTTTACCTCCCTCCCTGTCTTAGAAACTTCTTTAAGAGGAGGCTGTTTGTATTCTCTGTTCATCTTCCCCAGTATTGAGGTGTCCTCTGCGCGTGGTTGTTTATTAATCAGAGAGGCTCAGCTGAATAACTTACTTAGAGGCAACTTCAACCTAAAGGTACTGAATTTTCAGAACAGTTAAAATGATTGTTTCTTGCTTTTTAACTCAAGGAACGCACATTGCTACGGTGGCCTTCCTTGAGAGTCATTGTAGATTAAGAGACAATTTGAATTATAATCCTGAGCCAAATACTGCTGCTTCTGTGACTTTGGGCATGCCACTTAACCCCTCTGAGCCTTATTTTCCCTATTATATGAGACTAATGGTATTTTACCTGTCTCAGACCACAAGGGAGCTATGAGGCTTAATTAATGTTTGCAAACTGGGTTGTTGCATAGCATAATTAAATAGCATTTCCAAAGTTTAAAGAAGTAGAAAGTATTAAGACCCATCAGCAGTAAAGATGAGACGAGGAGTGAGAATGTCCTGATTCCCAGGACAGTGCTTAATTCTCTCAACCATATGGCTTTGGAGGGAAAAAACAGCACCAAATTGTCTTCAAGAACCTTTTTCAAAGTTCAAAAATGTGAATTTTAAAGCAAAGGTAGCTATTCACAACTTTAAAGAACATCCAAACAGCAATATTATTTTGATTCTTGTATAATCATTTCCTTCTTGTTTAGTTGCATGAAATTGTCCCACATTTTTAGGTGTTATTGAGCTTCCAGCCAGAGACTTTTGCTAAAAACAATCTTTCACAGCCTCCAGTCTACTCAGTTATAACATTTTTAATGAGACACATTTATTTTCCTCTTTAAATTTTAATGGTTCTGTTCCAATTTAATTTACGGTATTCAGGCTGCACTTGTCTTGGACAAAGTAGAAATGGTAGAAATGTCCAGCAGTTTCACAGGGTCAGACCTCTCAGATATTTCCTGCCCTGTCACTTCCGCTCATAACTGCCCCATAATACTCTACAGCTATTTTAGCTATAAAGTGGAAACATATCACAAAGGTAGAGGGGTTCCTGTAGAACTGTACCTTATGTTAGATTAATGTGAAAGCAAGTACTGATAAAATCAAAGTACGGTTGGATGAAGAGTGCTGTTTTGCGCATTTAACTGTGTTTCTTCATATTCTGAATCAGAACAAAAGTAAATTCAGAGAAAGTTTAGCCATATGTTTGTTATATTCTTTCTTTTTGGTTAAAGACAGTAGGATGCTTTTTAGTTTAAGGCAGTAGGATTTTCAGTTAACATTTTCTGTTTTCCATGGGTTTTCAAAACAGAAAGGAAAACCCATTATAAACATTAATTCCATTTAATTCCCTTCTGTTTTCATGTATATTAAAAGAAAAGAGGTTTTGAAGAAAAAGTTACAGAGAGATAGTTATGCTATGGCTAGTATAAAAATGTGTGGTATCATCAGTCTTATATCATTAAGACTTACTTCAACAGATGTGTGATGCAACTCAAGTTTATTTATTTGGGTTTAAAAATGATATTTTAATTTCAAGCATAGTTGAAGGGCTATAACTATTGGGATAATGGGCTTTTGGTTTCCTTTTAGATGAAAATAAATATGTTTTATTTTCCCAATATTCAGTCTTTAGTTTTACCTCCATTTCAAATTCTTGGAAGAAAGCAATAAAAGTCATAAATAAAAGAGTTTAAAAAATTGGATTTCTTTTCTTGAAATAAGAGCTTTAGCTTTTTTGGGTATACATAAAATAGACTAAGAAGTTACTAAAAATGAAATATTTATTAGTGTGTCACAATTCTGTGGTGATAACACTCCTCAAAAATAATGCAGTTCAAATCCTAAGGGATCTAATTTATTTGAAGTAAAGTCTCTTAGAAAAAGGTGTATCTGAAAGGTTCAGATGGGACCTTGCTGTTTAGATCTTACATATCAGAGAAGAGCCTGTGTATAATCAAGATGGCTACTATAGATGATAGGACAGTTCAAAGTCTAGGATATGGAGCTGCATTGTCAGGATCTATTGGTACCTCATAGAGAGTCCTTAGAGAATGGCCGCAACACAAGAAATGGAGAATTCGTGTTAACTATCCTCCAGGCCTAGTTATGCCTGATTGTGCCCGTTTCTCTCCTAGTCTTCTTACCTTTATTTTCTGCAGATTGACGTAGTAGCTGGACTCAGGGTAGCTTTCCAGTTCTGCATGACTGAAATAAATAATTTCTATCATGAACAAAACTGTTATAAAACAAGATGATGACAGTCATTCTGACCGATAGCTTATCACCTTCTCTCAGCAAAAAGGTTCCTGTTAAGGCTGTCCCGTCTCAGTCTCACGGTTAAGGCATCAGTAGCCAAAAGGCAGATGAATAAGTCTGTATAAAACGCAGATAACCGTGGCTGCCCACAATGAACTTGAAAAGATGACCAACCAAAATTTTCATCTGTGACAAAGGTAAACTTAGGGCAGACAAGGAGACGGAAAGAAAAGCAACTCTAAATCACGTTTTCATCACCTTGATTCTTCAGAAGTAAGACCGACAGCAAAGTAAAGGCATTGGAACGGGTCAGGCACCATTAAGAAGGGTTCTGCCTCTTTGCGTTATCCCAGCACGTTTGGCCTATTGTATTTTCCTTTGCTTCCGTAGATCCCTGTGTTATTTGCTCCTGCAACAGGCTCACAAGAGTTTATCCTTTGGCTCTCTGCCTACTTCAGTCTCTCTGTCTGAGTATGTTTCCAGACAGAGGCTTAGAGCAGGTTTCTGACATCAGTGCATTGGAACCTGAGACCTGACCATCCATGTCATAGTAAACCATATATCTCAAGTATCTCTGTTAAAAGATTTTACAAATCCAGTTAAAATCTCTTGTAGTGACTCATAGTTATACAGTATCACTGAAGAACATAATTGTCTCTGTGAAATGTTTTCTGTTAGGAGTAGGGAATTAGAAAAACATTATTTTGCATAATTGTGCTCCCCTTCCTCACGAAACCTAGGCAGAAAAAGGCAGATAAAAAATACTTCTGTCTCTTGCTACTGCGAGAGGCATTTAATATCTAATAAGCCTTGCCAAACTACTAAGAGGAAATGTTACTTTTCGGCCTGCTGATGAGCGGACAGTGATTGGAGGCAGGCAGGACCAAAACTGGGACCTCAAAGGAGTCAAAAAGAGAGTGGCTATCTACACCAGCTAAAGAGATCTAGTGGGGGGGTGAAGCGGGATGGGACAATTACCAATCTAGAGCATCAAGGGAGGCAAAAAATTCACTTTCTACCTTGCCCCTGAAGCAAAATAGCTAAAAAATCCCCCAAACTCGAACTGAACTGCAAGTCAATAAGACATTTAGGAAAAGAAGGTGAACGTCCTGGGCTAAAGTCACCTCTCAGCCTGGGGAATGGTGGTGTCGGTGCTCTTCCAAGTGCGAGAAGGTGAATACTTACTAAACATGCATGGCCTTGAAAAGAAAAGTAGGGAAATACTCTGACAGCTCACTGGAACCTCGTGCTGTCTCAGCCTGGGAGTTTCTTCTACCATTTTTGCCGCAGCCAGCAATGAAAAGAAATTTCAAAGCTCTCGAATTGTTTGGCTTGCGACTCGGATAACGTTCACACGACCACGTGCGAACATCTGGCTTGTGCCACGTGGCAGGACGGCAGGACGGCAGGCGCAGCTGTGCCACGCGTCCCGCCGGCCCGCGCACCGGGCAGTCGCACGCAGCGACAGTGACTGATTGCTGTCCGCTAAGGCTTCACGTTTCTAAAAAGTCCCCACCAGCAAGGGAAGCTGTCGTTCTGCGAGGAAAAGTGAAGGCAGCACGTGACAAAGGAGATGCAAACTATTTGTCCTTGCGGAGGCTCTGCCTTTGTTCCTTTTCAGCTTGCAGTTTCTCTTAATCTAAACTAAAGGCCTTTCAGATTACATATATGACTCTCCTCAGGATTGAAAGGATGTGCGTATGCGGGCTGAAAAGGAGAGGGGACAGCTGAGGTAAGAAAAATGCCGGAGTGTTTAAAAATGCTAAAACCTGGAAGGTATTCCCAGGATTTTTTTGCCACTTCTGATGGAAGATTCATTAAGACTGCGTTTACATTTATACATGCGTACATACAAACATAAACATCTAGGCTGCATGTATTGATTAAATAATTACATAAAAAAGTAATTGGCTCCTAGACCTGCCAGATCAGTTTAAAAAAAAAGAAAAAAAAATAATACCTCTAGCAAAATCACTGCACATAGATCTAAGACAACACCAACAAATTCTCATTTCACTGGGATTTTATTTCATTCTTGTAGGTTTAATATCTCACTGCATGAACAAAAAATATCACACGGAAAGGGCTTCAGGCTAGCTACTTCCAAAAAGATTCAACCTTCTGAGTACTATCAATATCATCCCTATACCCACATGGTTAGCACTTTCTAATACATTCACTGAAAACCATTAATAAAGCAACATTTTTAGTCTAGTTCTTAACCATGTGTCGCACTGAAATAAGTTCATGTAAATCTGTGAACTGCACGACAATGATCAAATTAACAGTCATTTCAGGAAAAATGCCCCTCAGGCTGAAAAATAATTAGTAGTCTCTCACTCTATCTTTTCCTACTAATAAAAATCATGCTATTATTGTTGACTGTGCTAATAAAACACCTTCCGTGACCCTGAGGTAGCTCGATGTAAAATATAAGGACTATTCTATTGTGCAGATGCACACATGTTTTATTGAACATTTCTATTTAGTTTCTCATCTGGTAACGGCATTACTTCCACGAGAACTTTTGTCAGAATGATGCAGCGCACACGCTCTCTTCTTCCTGTGCAATTCATCTTGCTGAAGTAAACCCCAAATTTTAAAGACTCCACAGAATTTTGGTTTAGCTTCTGTGCGTAGTGATTGCTACATAGCACAATAGCACAAGGATGCTTTTTTTCCCCTTTGATGAGTGCTCAGAACCAGAGCATTCATTTTAACAGGTATATTCTTGCATTAAAGTATTAAGAGTGGCTCAGATGTACAGCAGAGTTTGTGCATATTCTTATTAAATGTTTGCTCTCAGGATTTTGGTTCAGTCTGAAAAACAAATTATCCTGTGCCATATTGTCCAAGCCACCTATTTAAGTATTTACCTTATTATTACTTGCGCCTACGTTTAATCCTCTGACAGCGTGGCTCATGAGCACTACACAACAGAAAGTTACCAAGATTGTGAAGACAGGGTGAACAAGTTACCCATGGTCATACTCCTGTCCTGCCATAACTATGGTATAGCTTTCCTATTTGTAAAGGTAGAGGGAAATATCTCACATTAACTGAGTGGCAAAAGTGTGCCCAACCATAGAGCAATGTCAACCTATTCCATTATGAAGTAATGGATTTGTGGGGCCACATCACAGATCTTATTTTTGTTCACTTTAACTGATCGTGGAAACTATATCAACACAGAGATAGGGGGAGAGGGCCTGTTTGAGTCTTAGGTTCATGAATAATATACAAACATTCGGGATTAATTTACAGTAGCAAGCAAATAACAAGAGCTTTCCAAAATGGCTCCCAAGAGCACTTCCAAGGAAAGTACTCCCACTAATTTGCACTAATATGAAAGTCAGAATGAGGTTCTTCTGTAAACATCTTTCTGAAAGCACTTTGTGAGTAAGCGATCAGGAGTGACAGCACATACTGGGAGGTAAATAAATGAGCTGACAGCCTAGAAATACCTACCGAGGGCAGCAGAAAGAGTGTCGCCAGGTTTGGCAGGATGTGGAGCCGACCTTTACTTCCTTAGGGTGCTGCAAGCTCTGCTCCTTGCCTCTCTGTGTGCGTGTCTGTGTGCAGGTGCGTGCGTGTCCACGCGTGTGAGAACGTATGGCCACGTCCGCGTGACTCAGCCCAGCGCTGCCATCCCACACGAGGCCATGAGCCGGCAGAGCAACTCAGTCAGATCTCGATGACCTGCGAATTTCCCTTTTGAAGGGAACGGGACTGACGCTGTGGTCACAGTTGCATGCTGCCAGGAGGCCATGCTAGGCTCGAGTCTGCTGCGTCAGCAGCCTGTGTGTGTAAGTGCTCTGCTTTCCTCTGTGTACATTCTCCACCATAATCCTAGAAACTTGGATGATCTACCCCGCCTTCAGCTTCTGCATCAATATTAAAAGTAATTTTCCTAATTACGTCTTTGAATTGTTGTAAGGCAGCAATTTTTGAGAAAAAATCAGCTGTTTTGCAAATTCCTATTATTTATGGGAATTCTTAAAGAATACATAAAATCCTCATATTTTAGAGATTTATATTTCATACAATCATATCTATTTAGTACTGTCTTGTGACAAAGGAGGATAAAAGGATTGCAAATAGGTAACAGGAACTAGATAGATTTTTTAGTATTTCTCTAATGTAACCTTGCGTGAGAATCAAATCCTGCCCAAATTACTTTTGTGGTATGTGGATGCTATAAATAACATGATGGAAAAGGGATTGATCTCTTTCTCTCTCCTTTACATGAGTACATGTTGTAATCAGAAAAGCTAATATATTACCCAAACCACCTTTTCTTCCCTCTCAGAGGTGAAGCTCTTGGACCAAGAACTCACCCAAATACCTCTACTGACAGGAAAGTTTCTGAGGCTACTGCACTTCTGTCTTTCAGAAATGACAGCATCAAGTATTCAGAAGTTCAGGAGAACCTATTTTTCTCTCCCATAGCCTCTCACAGCTTGTTAGCATAGTGTTTTGGTTTTACTTGGCCTAATTGTTCAGAATTAGACCTTCAGAATAATAAGAAATACACATGTTCCTCTGATAAAGCTAAGAACACTTCAGGCTCTGTTCCAGAAATAGGATTGAAAGTAATTTCCAGCTCTCAAGCATTATCAGAAAACGAATGTTAGTAAACAGCGGGTAGCGGGCAAATGAGGGCAGAGGAGGTCAATGACAACATCAATTTAAAGACTACAACTTGTTAAAAATTAGGATGGTATATGTGAAAAAATATAAATTTCATGAAAGGAAGGGATCAAATTAATTTCCACATCCACATTTAGACATCTGTTCTTCCATAATGGGATAAGAACCTGCAATTTCCATGGGTGGCAATGAAAATTCTTATAGATGTGCTCAACACTTTGAAAGGTGATGCCTTGAGCTATTGAGCCTACACATTTCCACACAGTTACAGACTAAGGATTGGCATTTTCTTAGGAAAGGTGACTCATTGTGTAGTTACAGCTCTGGCCACAAACAACAAGACAGGATGGCTTCTGAATGCCAGTCATTAGCAGAACACTTAGGAATCAAAAGAAAGTCTGCAATACTGTACCGCTATTACATTTTCTTTTTTTTTTTTCTTTCATGGCTTACATACTGTACTTTGTCTCATTTCCTTATGAACTTGAAACATTTGCTCCAAGGACTCCTTTTAACTTTGTGTGAGTTTAGCACAAAAGGACCGGACGCCCTAGTTAGGATCTTCAGGGAAAACTGGTGACAACAGATTAATGGAGATGTTGCAAGGAAAGAAGCTACGCTCAGTCCCTAATTTTGAGGGAAGCCCATCTGGACCTGCCGATTCCAAGTAGCCGCTGAGCCTGGCTTTGAATAAAACAAGAGAGATAACTGCAGTTATTTTTTCTAGCCCCCAGAGCTCCCTCAATTGAAGTACATATACACAAAATTTTCCTGCTGTGATAAACAGAGATCTCATGCAGGTGTGGACTCAACAGGTATTGCTAATCAATGCAGCTTCTCTGCGGTCGATGAAGCTATGCCAATTTGCACTGGAATTCTGCTTCGTGTTTAGGTGGTCCTTATTGGTAGTTGATCCTGTAAGTCAACTTCAGTCAACTGAAGGATGAATCTGTCTTGTCCATGCTTCACATTTGTACTTTGCTATACTACAGAAGTCTGTGGCTTTTTAATCAGCCAAATATTAGGATGCACTTCAGATATCCTTCAGAACAACAGCTGCATTTTGCCTTTGATTTACCACAGTGTCCAGTAAATAATTAAGATCAATTTCTAGGGGATAAGGAGAGAGTCAACTTATAAAATGTTAATTACAAAGGAAATATTAGTGGAATTCTGTACCATCTGCATGTTGGGCATCTCTGAACTTGGTCCTATATTTGTCTATGTAGAATGGACTTTTCTCTTGGTTGCCGTATGGAGGAAGGGCATGAAAACATAAATGAAAATGTAACGCAAGGATGAAAGAAAAGAGGTGCAACAGCTAGCACAGTTCAGCTGACAGGCCACCTACACAAGTTGGATCTGCTCTCACCGTGCAGGGAGGACTCATTTGACCAGTACCAACATAGCAGATAAACTGACGCCAGTACTGACCTTTCAAAATGACAGGAGTAACTTTTTCACTTTAAAATAACATTTACGATGCACCAAATATATAACAGTTTTCTTTCAATATCAACACAGCAAAGAAGGTCCTTTGATACATTTCTTATTTTTACGATGTTGGACAAATATCTTGGACTTAGAGCCCTTTGAAAATAAAGGCAAGAAGAAAATCATGAATCATCTGAAGGCAGACATTAACAGATTATGGTTGATGCTAAGAAAATTATGATATTTGAGAACTGCTTTCTACTCTGTCATAGATAATATTTTAGAGCCAATAGACAATAGTGAGGCAAGGTATGTGTTGCTGAACTCGCCTCGTATTCTGTGGTCGCTTGAAGTTTTGTCACAACATTAGAAGACTTAATAACTTCTGATTTTTAAGTTTAGTCCCATTGAGAGCAATGGGACTAGCTGTAGAGTTAGCAGCTTTCAAGAAATCCAAGTTGGATCACTACCAACAGGCATGGCCCTGTAATAGTACACTGAATTGATTCTCCCACAAAGCAGCTCATTCATTTTCACAACAGCTTGATGGATGCTGTTTTTCTGATTAAGTAGGAGAGTGTGAAGAACACTGCCTACGACAAGGCTGTTGGGACAGACCTCCAAAGTTAATACTCACTCATAAGAGTAGGGAGCGTATTTGAATAGTTGGGCCTCATTTCTCTGGTCAAACCAACCACCTTAGAGTTTGAAATTATGCTGATTTTCTCCTTTCCCAATGTCCTGTCTAGACATTTTGGTTTGAAGTGTTCTCATTACAGAGCTGTCTTACAGGAAGCCACCGATAGCACGCATACAGTGTGCTGACTGGTGTGGACAGACAGGGATTAAAAGAGAAGAAATGGGGCAATGATGGTTTTGAAATGAGATCGCTGTGCAGAAGGAAGGCAAGCTTAACAAGTCACTATATGTCAGTAAGGACCTAGAACCTAAAAGGTAGTAAATTATTTTTAGGACAAAGGAACTAAAAGAAATTCGTGAATAGAGCATAAGAGTTTCTCAGCATCATTTGCTTATCAGAGAAGAGACTGAGCAATCACAGACTTTTGATGCAAAAAAATCCTACTTAAGCAACCCAGCAAGCAGAAAAATTCAAGACACAGAGAAGAAGCAAAATGATGGTATTTCTTAATGACCTGTTCTTTAGCACTTTTTAAAATAAGGTTCTATCACCTGTACTTCACAGCCAAGACCTTCATCTCATATTCATAATCTATTGTGTCTACTTATTTTTACTGACCTTAGAGGGAGCCAGCAACTTGTAGCTTTTGTCAGAATTGTCTGTTGTTTTCTTGCATGTAGGTGCCATAATGGGTGCAATAGCTCACTTAATCATAGTTGAACGTTTCACTCCGCATCCTAGCACTTACGTCTTTCTGCAAAACTTGGTATGCATAAGCTCTATCAATTTAAACAGCTAACAAATGTTCCTCATTTAGTTAAACCCTTCCCCAAACTCTTATTGTAACACGAGAACTTCTGTGCACTCACAGAGCTGAATAAAGAATTCACTTATAAAGTAAAATATGCACTGATGGTTGAAACACAGCAAGGAATGATCACGAGAAAGAGCCAGTTTTGGTGGAAAGTAACACACATTGAAGCGGCTCGTATCGGCCACAACATGGTCAAACATTTATTATGGGGAATTAATTGACAAGGAGAACAATAGCAACTAACAATGCGAGGAGAGATGAAGCTCTCTCTATAGCTGCTGGTATGGCCCCTTTAGGGGTTTATCTGAGGGTAGCTGCTAAAAGGTCACAGGCATAGTCTAGTGTCTAGGGCCTCTTTTGCATTTATACCCTCTCCCCCCAAGGAAAAAATTATGCTCCAAGAAGTGGTTAAAAAATCAAAACAAAACACAAGGACTTGAGAATGCACTAAGTTTTACAATTAGCGGTGCTGCTACAACTGATGATTTATTTTTATGTACCATGCTTGCTAAACACAAACAATTCTCTTATACAGTCCACAAATGTCTATATATAAATCTTAGCATTATTATGGAGCTAATTGTAGAAAACTGTATTGTTAACGATTCTTTTAACAGCTCTGTATGAAAACGGAAGGGTAACGCAAGTGCTGATCTCAGGTGAAATAGTACTGGACCAGGTTTATTTTAATTTCAAGTTATTTTACTTAATTTACTTGAAATACTGCGAACTAGGTAGTCTGTAATTTTTTAAATGATGTTGACATACATTTTTGGGCAAGTCATCGTGAAAAAACACTGAATTAAGATGATTCATAAACTGAACTGACATTATTTGTGTCTCTTTAATTCATCTATTATATCAAGCCATTCATGTATACCCCATCTCCAGTCATTAAAGATAATAATTTCTAACTGTTTTATGATCCACTTTTTAACTGCAAAATGCACAAAAGTAATTAAACCAAATTGAAACAATTATAGAAAAACAATATTCAATAACTGAGGAGCCAAAAAGTTTTACCGTACCCTAAGGATGCAAAAAATTGCCTGAGCAGCAGTAATATTATTCCACATGTTACATTTATTCCTGCAAGCTAGCCAAGCTCAAATTAATTGTACTGACTAAACTTTTCTTCTTGGAGAAAATTAAAGATATGCTGTTGTCAACACTTGAGCACAACCTTGCCGACACTTAAACGCAGAGAAGGGTGTGACATCCTGCCCTGGCTGCCTTGCGCTAATTAATCACTCTGGTATTTAGGACCATTCAAGCAGACAAATTAATGGAGAATAATTAGTGTATCTTTGTTCCAGCTCGGCTTTGCACACCAGACACTCTGAGGGAGAGAGGGGAGTATGTAGAAAGTGAGCCATTAGCATGCACATAGTTTCGCTTCTGTTCAGCAAGTTCTGCAGAGATTAAGAGAAAAGCCAAATTAGCAGTCGTGTGACTGGGGTTAGGACATCTCTCAGTAAAGAAAGCACTCTGTTTGGGTATCAGCTTTCAGAAGCAAGTTGTTAATCCAGATGTTACCTTTCATAAAGAACAAAACACAATTAAAAACCTCCTCCTCCCCCTCTCACACGTGCACACAAAAGAAAAACGAGGAATTGTTCCTTTGCATTACAAAGATTTGTCTGCAATTCGGCTGCTGGTACATACCAACAAGAGATTTCTAAATCTTCAGCTTTCCTTTCCAGATCATTTGTGGTCAGCATTAACTTTCACTGGGAGCACAAGGGAGAATATGACAAAGAACATACACCATGTGGTTATTGCAGTTAACAACGCCGCTTATGGTTATTTTATGTGATCGCTTTGCACGGAGAATACAAAACTCCGTAAGTCCTTCAAAAATAGCAAATAGTATCAGATTCAAATTAATTGCAAAAGTAAGATCAAATAAAATCAGGCGGTAGCCTAAAGTATGAAAAATAGTGATAGTTATCAGAGAGAACAATGATGTTAAAGTCCTTGACACAAAGATACTTTATAACAAAAGAAAGAGGTAGTTGTACACATTCCATAAAGCATTTTCTGGCTTTCTCGTATAAAAACTTTTTGTGCCAAATTCTTCCGTTACTTGTTCTCATATGGTAAGATCTGTAAGAATTTGACTCCCATCAAGGAGGAGATGATCATTGCTAATTCACTTTGCCATCATCACAAGCTTAATGTGATGAATACTACTTGGTGGGACTGGACCCAAAATGAGTCCGCTGGCAATTTCTGTGGCAGTTCAAGTGTTATTCCAGGCACTGTCATCATTATCCAGTCTCCCTGATAGGTGCCAAAGTCTAAGAATATGTAACTCATTGCAAGACCAGGACATAAAATGTCTCTTTGTTGAACAACACCACGTTTAGGAAGATTTGGTATAAAAACTTGCTGCTCAGGCCCATTTGTAGTGAACAGAGCTTACAGGCAAAAATGCGCCATGGCTCACAAAGCACAGCGTCTCAAGGGGGTGGGGGTGGGTGAAAAGGGTCAGGGAAAAAAGAGCAAGAAAGACCACACAGTGAGAAAAGCTGACCACACTCAGAAGCTGTATCAATCCTAATCAATCCTACAAAATCTTTTTCTTTTCTTTTCTTTTTTTTTTTTTTTTGGTAAGAACACAGTAATGTGCAGACTGTAAAACTGTGCTAAGTGCACTTTATTTTTGCGCAGCATGAACGAGAAGGCGAGAGGAGGGGGAAGGAATCCCACCCGGGTTTTGACACGACATGGGATACTGTTTTAACACAGCACTATAGGGCTTCATAAAAATGTGATATTTCTCTTCACAGTGTCCTGGGTTTGTCGGTCGAGGGAGAACACAGCTACCAAAGCATGACCCCTCACAATTCCTCACTGGAGGGAAAAATAGAGCACCTCTCCACAGCTTCCTACAACACCGAGTTACTGCGTGCGATAAGACCAGATGCCATTAGAAATGCTGCCATCCTGGGAGTGGGTTTCCTCGATCTTTGAAGGTGCATAATCCTCATTAAAGGAAAACCCTGAGCGTAGGAGGGGCAGCACTGACATCAAGGCACCTGGCCATGACTAAAAGAGCTGGCCCCATATGCGGCTGCTGCTGAGCAGCAGAATGTAATTTAGTCGCACCAGCAGGAGCAGAGGTCAATGATTTTATATTAATGGGGATCACGACAGTTCTAAGCTGTGGCGTGCTTTGAAATAAGTGTTGTACAAGGCAGCAAAGAGAGCTCAGCAGAGGAAATGAGCTGTGTCACTGTCTCCTCATGCCTCGAAGCAAACACCGAAATGTTTAAAGTTGCTGTAGACTTAAAGCCATAATATTTTACAAATAACAATTACCTGTTTTAATCCAAAAGCTAAATAGCTTGTAAATTATTACATCTTCTGACATAATTCGAACAAAAATAAAAAATGAAAGGCGTGTGGTTTTCAGACTGCGATCTAAACAGAGGCAGAAGTGGAGCAAATGTGATAAGTCCTTTAAAAAAATCATATACACTTTGTAATTAATCATTTGCATGCAAGGATTACGGTCACATGGCATTAAATCACAATGCATCAGTGAACAATCCACGTCAGTATCAGCCAACAAAAATTACCGATTCAACCACGCAAAAGGGTCCAAGTTTTGATTAAAAGATCCTCTGGTGTTTTAATATGTACACTTCAGACCCCGAACTAAATTCACATTTAATCAAGCTTCTTTGTGGAGATGTAATGTGAGCTCTTCTGTGGCTTTTTGGAGGATTTAAATCTGGCCTTTCATGTAAGTGCATGACACAGCAATCCTTTACATGGATCAATACCTAACTCAAGGGATACCTGAGGTCCTTAATGAGGTTTTCTAGGGAGGGGTTATTATTATTGTTGCTATTGTATTCCATTGGCACCGACAATGTGCTAGGTGCTGTCCAGACGTGTGGTGGAGACATGGTCTTCTCAACAAAGAGCTTTCCTTCTGAGTGGATATCTGCATGAGTCAGAATAAAAAAAGAACAATATTGCACCCTTCCCTATTAATCCACATCAAAATTCAAATTGCTCTTCTTCCAGTATTGGTCCTAAAGCCTTTTGGTAAGTATTACAAAAGATATGAGAATCTGAAGTTAGAGTCACAGCCTTGCGTACCTGCTCTGAGACATTGCTCCATGGCGTAAGAAGGCACAAAGCACAGCAACAGTTGAAACACAAGCAAGGGAGAATGACGGTGACAAAGCAAAGAGGATGGGAGATGCAAGATGCTGACTCAGCAGTAAGGACTGTGAAGGATCTCGAAGGTAACGGGGAACAGTTGACATTTTACTGAAGGGTGGAAAAAGGGATAATTGGCATGGTTGGAGTGATAACCCAAGAAGAATTGACAAGCTATATGTTGAACTGACAGAATCTGGGAAGCAATTGTGTGGAGAACCACAAAGAGGAATGCTCCAACAAGTGCTGTAAAAGAAGTTGGACACAACATTAACTAATAGAATGTTAAACCTTAGAATTGAGAATTAGGGAGGAAACAGTGAAAAGGGTGGAGCAGGGGGTGGACTAACACTTATGGATTCATCTAAAGGTACAAAACAGATTGATCTGAAAGGAGGTTGTGTTGGTAACAAAGGGACATAGAAAAAGTTTTCAGGAAAAATACATTTTGTCCATGTTTAATTGTTTTGACGGAGACATGTAAGGCAGAAATAGTTCAAGGGCAAATGAAGACTTGTATGCAAGGATTAAATCACGATGCTAAACCACAATAAATAGTTAACAACAGCTGGAACTGAATGGAGAGTGCCATATATAACTAACCGGAATATAGAAAGGTATACCAAAGGAGTAGATAGAGAACTCCTTTGGAGATAAGAAAGGCCCTGCAGCCCCAGGGTGCTAGCCAGAAGGGCCCGGCACCCGATCTGGTGGAAGCAGGGCAAAGCTGCAGCTGGGAGACGTGCACAGCGTGCCCTGGGCTCAGGGAGAGTCAGCCTGACCAAGCACCGTGACACAGCCTCATCCTATAGCCGTAACTGAGCGTGCACGCCTCTGCTTTCCCATCAAAACCACATGTGCTTTCACTGTCATGATTTCTGAGCATTAAGAATTTCATGCAAAGTGATTCATGTACAATATCAGCAGACATACGCACAACGATTTGTGTATCAGCAGTGATATGCAAACATCATGTATTATTTCTCCATTTATTTTGATACAAACTAAATATACGAGCCATCCTTGTGACAACTTGTTTGCCTATGTTTTCATTCAAAACTATTGCCCAAAACAGACTTTGCAAGAGTCCAGTGATCCCAAAGGTAGCTGCCCAGGATAGAAAATAATAATAATAATAAAATATTAAAAAAAAAATTAAAAAGAAGGTTAACGAATCTAAATTGAGGGCTTATTTCAAAAAATGATTAAAAAAATGTGTCCTTTGCTATCGGTTTTCAATCTCTATCAGAAGGACAGCAGCCAGGGCACCATGCAAAGGCAAACTAGTGCTGACCAGCTGACTGGTGAGAGCTTTGTTTTCTGTGAGGAAAAGTGTATTGTGAGTCAGGTACCTCCTTGATTAGGGACAACTGAGCAGCTTTCTTCTCTGGAGGCGAGGCAGCATCTCCTGGCTCTGTCAGTGACAGCCTGACTCCTGCGACAGCGAGGGCTGGACTGGATGCTGGGTGAGCACAGCAGCTGGCTTCTCTGTCATACCTGGGAGAACCACTGGCACAAAATCAAGGTCCTTCTGGTCCCTGCTCCTGGGAAACAGCTCCCTGGCCCGCCTCTCGCTACGTGCAAAAACACTGCACAGGGCCACAGGCTGGTAGTCTCTGGCTGAGAAGGCAGGCAGGGAATGGAGGCAGAAGGAGCCCAGGAGCTGGAGAGCACTGTTTGAGTGAGCTTTGCATGGCTCCCAGCCCAAAAGCAGGGGTGTAAGATCTCTGTCTCCGTCCCCTAGCAGGGATCTTACAGGCATTAAGATCTCACTCTCGGAGAGAAGCCTTGCAGAAAGCTGAGGATTGATTTGAGACATAGAACTTGGCTGCCACTAAATTTCACGCCTAACCCTTTTAAGCAGTTTTTAAAATGAGTGCAGTATGAGCCTAATATAGGTGTTCATTAACTAATAATAAATTGTAATGGAACATCATTGACATCTATATGAGTACTAATCGGATTGATGATCACAGCCATTACAATGAAAGCCAAATGGATTCATGATAACGACACACTAGCTCCAGAGTACATATGTTATGCCGAGAATCACTTATGCAGAAAATCCCAAGAAATAACAGGGTAATTCACCTCTCTTTTCCCCTGACCTACAGCTGGTCTG
Source organism: Phoenicopterus ruber ruber (assembly GCA_009819775.1). NCBI lineage: Eukaryota > Metazoa > Chordata > Aves > Phoenicopteriformes > Phoenicopteridae > Phoenicopterus > Phoenicopterus ruber. Next base: position 83,243,396 of record CM020217.1, read on the forward strand.
AGTCTCTTCTCCCAGCTCCTGGACTACCATCTCACTTGGGAAGTGATCTGATGCCCTGGAAAACAGCGGAAAGACTCCATCTGGCTTCCATTGCCTTGAACGAGAGACTAGTGAAGAAAGTATACAAGGGGAAAAATATTAAAGAACTAAGGAAAGTGTAAGTAGCTTATTTCAATGGCTATTGTCCAACTTTTGCACTAATAAAGGAAAATTTTTAAAGTGTCATTATTTAAACCGATGGTTTCGTGACAAAGAATACTTTCAGAGGTTCAGAGGAATGCTTGAATTGACAACTGTGTGCAATTTCCTAACTTCTGAGTGTCAAGTATTTTAATCCTCTTGTTCTTTAAGTTAGTTTTGCATGTCATATCTTACTTAAAGTTATGTGACAGGTGTATGGAAGCCAAATTTACCACCTCAGACACAAAATTAACCTATTCAGCTTCTCAAATTGCAAACTACAGAAAATAGAATGTTAAACGATCTGAAAACCAAGTTAATGACATAAAAATTGGCACTTCTTCTCTCTGTTTTTAAACATGTTTTCTCCATTTCTGCCTGGCTAGTTGATAGGAGGAAATATTTCCTCCACTAATGAACAGATTTATCATCTTATTTTTACTATGAGTCGTAGTACTACACATATTGCAAAGAACATACAGAAGGCCTGGTCACAGATTAGGATTGCACTGCCAAGGCACTGTAGAAACAGAAGAATGATGCCCTCTGTCCTGAAGAATATTTTTTTGACAGCTGCCTACGAGTTCATTTAAATGAATGAGAACAGTCGTCCAAGTAACTTGTGCTGCTTTCAAAAATTTCAGACAGAATTTGCTAACACACATTCTGAGTGAGCTTTTCTGTAAAATGAATATCATTATAATCCATTAATGACGGAGAGTGGGATCAAGTTCACCCAGGTTAGGCACTTAACTTGAATCTTATTTTAAAGCGCCCAATGTACCAATCCTCATTAGTAAGTAAGTGCCTAAATTCCTCTATGCAGTCAGTGGGGAGAAGTAGGTGGTTTTTTAATTCTTACTTAAATGAGCCAAGGCTACAAATAATAATTTGCCACAAAAAGACAGGAGAGGAGAGGAGAGATCAATATCCTAGTTCCATGCGATAGCAGGGAATTTGATAGATGTTAATGCACAGATAATCCCAGTAAGTTAATTGCTTCTGTATGGTAAAGAAAGGCTAAAAAGGAAACCCCAGTGGTTCCTGTCAACCTGACCTAGAAGACAGAAGTATGAATTCACATCTCAAACTTTTGATCAGGCTAGTTCTAACCATATAGATATGACACAAGGTGTCATAGCAGTAAAGGCAAAGGCAGGGTCTACTTCTTCAGAAAAGCAAACCAAAACAATTTTTTCTTCCTAAGGAATTATTTCCTCACTCTTTCAGACCACCTGCTGAAGCCTAAAGCATGGAATTAAAATATTTGAATAAATAGCAATCAAAAATCTTTTCAACCATCATTGGGATATCAACAAAGTCTTAAGCAGGGGGTTATAATCTTACTCTACTTTCCAGACCAGATTTTTTTCATAACCAATTCATAATAATTAGATTTTGTACTCTTACAATCATTCAAGATACAAAGCCTGTCCCTCCTAGATATTTACTGCTAGAGGAGTCACCATTTCCATCTCAGCTTATTAAAGGAAAGACATGAATGTAAAAAAACCCAACCCAAACCATCAGAACCAAAGATGATAAATCCATAATTTCCAGCATTAGAAGCACTGAGCAATTCGTACTGGAAGAGAACTTGGGAGGTCACCTAGTCCACCCCACTGCTCAAAGCATGGTCAACACGGAGTATAGTCCAGGATGGTAAATACTTTGTTTCTTTGGGTCTTGAAAAGCTTCAGGGGCAGAGATTCCGCAACTTCTCCAGGCAGCCTGCTGCAGTGCTCAATCATCCTCATGACAAGAGAAATTCCATATATCCACACAAAACCTCCCTCACTTAAAATCTCCCTCCCAGCATGCCAGTCTCCAGCATGCAGTGCTGCAGGCAGTTCTACTGTCCCAGATGTACCCTGGTTGAATTCATGAGGTTACCACCAGCCTATTCAAAGGCTACTTGCCCTTGAGCAGATCAGCTCGTACCCCAGTTTGCTTCTGTCCGCAGGTTTGATGAGAGTGCAGAGTCTGCGATTCTGTCTCCAGGTCATTGATAAAGACACTAAACAGGACAGGTCCCGGGACAGATCCTTGAGGAACTCCAGCTGTGCACTGGGAGCCCAGCAGTACAGACTCTCTTTCATACACCTCGTAATTCATGCACCTAGATCAGAATGTCCCAATTTGGATACAAGGATGCTGTGGCATACTGTGGTGAAAACTTTGGTAAAGAAAAGATAGATGACACCCACCATTCTTCTATCATCCACTGACCTAATAATTTCATTTTAGAAGGCAATCAGGGAGGTCAGAGCTGATTTACCCTTGGTAAACTCATGCGGACTATTCTCAGCACCACCTTCTCCTTCATGTGCCAAGAAAAGACTTCAAAGAGAACTTGCTCCATGATTTTCCCAGGGATCAAAATGAGGCTGATGGTCGTTAAACATCAGAAAAAACAAACTCTTCCATTCTCTTCTTCTCAGGAATTAAAAAAAAAAATCAATGGAAATAAGCAAATGCAGCAGTACACAAGCTGCATTCTTAAAAATAGCGTGAAGGGACTCCATTTCATAGCTCTAGGCTATTAAAACAACTCCTCTCACTCAGGAAAGTTTCATTAAAAATTATAACCATATTTGTTTATACTTTAGCTTATTTAACATGCCTACGTAAAATACACATCTTCCTACGCAAAGCATTCAGATTGAATACTACGGACGTGATATTGTCATCTATGGTCAAGATGTTTTCTCACACACGCTAACACTAACAAAGGGCTTTAAAAGGAATATCAATTTTAGTGTCATGGTAGGCCTTTTTACTTTAACAAGGTCTTCTTAGGAAGTCCTAAAATAATAAAATGAGGATACAATTTGTTTTTATTTCAGTATGTTCACAGTTTCTATAGTATTATATTTCCATCATGTTAGTGTGTGAGCTCACAGCATTAGGATTCTGCCTCATGATCTGATGTTCAACAGTATTTTTGTTTATTTTACTAGTTCTATTGTCACAATGGAAAATACAGTAGTGGTATTAGCCTAAACACTTAGAAAATTAGGCTTCATTCGTCTTAACAAGTACACCTTAGAGTATTAGAAGCAGGGAAAACACAAAGCGTGAAATATTCTACTGAGATAATCTATGTCACAAATTTTATAGAATTATTTAATAACACTTAGTGTTCTTGATGGCATCTTTGTAGAATACTGCAGCCTTAAGCAAAATTCTAAAAAACAGGAAAAAGCAAGTGTGCTGGGTTTGGCTAGGATAGAGGGTTTTTTCCCTATTAGCTTGTATGGGACTATGTTTTGGATTTGTGCTGAAAACAGTGTTGATAACACAGGGATGTTTTTGTTATTGCTGAGCAGGGCTTACACAGAGTCAAGGCCTTTTCTGCTCCTCACCCCACCCCACCAGCGAGGAGGCTGGGGGGGCACAAGAAGCTGGGAGAGGACACAGCTGGGACAGCTGGCCCCAACTGACCAAAGGGATGTGCCATACCATATGAAGTCATGCTCAGCATATAAAGCTGGGGGAAGGAGGAAGGGGGGGATGTTTGGAGTGGTGGCATTTGTCTTCCCAAGTCACCGTTCCATGAGATGGAGCCCTGCTTTCCTGGAGATGGCTGCACACCTGCCTGCCCATGGGAAGGAGTGAATGAATTCCTTGTTTCACTTTGCTTGTGTGCATGGCTTTTACTTTACCTATTAAACTGTCTTTATCTCAACCCACAAGTTTTCTCACTGTTTCCCTTCTGATTCTCTCCCCCATCCCACCGGGGGGGAGTGAGTGAGCAGCTGTGTGGTGCTTAGTTGCTGGCTGGGGTTAAACCACGACAGCAAGTATATTTTAATCATGTATATTTTTGACAAAATAATAACATACACCTACTTTTTGAAGAAAAAACCCCCACAATGTCTTAGTATCACACTTTTGTATGTCTAATTCTAACTCCCTGCATAAAGAGCTCCCTGAATTTTTTGCATGGCATGATTAAGTTTATGAGCATAAAATGTATTTTCCGGCCTTTAAGGAGGTGGTTATGATAACTATCTTGATTCTTTGTGGAATCAAAGTGCTAGAAAAATTCATGAAAGTTCCTTACAACAACCTTAACTCTGGCCTTTCAGTATCAACTAGAACTCTAATATGTCATGGGATATAAAGTCTTCCGTTGTAGGAAGACTTAAGGTGGTACTGTTGAATACGGCTTTGAGGAGGTCTGCAATAGAGTGAATTTTTTTCTCTCTCTGTGCGGAAGAGGACTGTCTTACAAGTCCTCATCACGTACCCTGAGGTTTATTTCCTGTGTCACTTGTCTCAAGTTAATTAGTATGAATTAATTTACCTTTCCTTCATTCTGTACAAGAAGCGGCTGTAAAAGCCTCTACTCGGATGTCCGCACGACCAGTTCAGCCTTTTATACTTACCCGACGCTCGTACCTGCCTCATGCAGCCGAGTGGGCACTAATGCCGCAGCCCGGTCCTCACGAGGCAGAGCACTGGGGGCCACAGCTAATCCCAAAGAGACCACAGGCGCAGACCAGTGCTTAGTCAGTTGTTATCACCTCCCACCTCAGATGTAGTGCCTGCCTGGGAAAGCTTCTAATCAATTTTAATGTAGGCTCAGGAGGTGAGCTTTAATCAACCTGGATGGTTTCATCTTTGTTTTACAGTTATGGAACGTAAGATATTATTTTTCCTAGTTTTTACAGAAGCTAGAAACTGTATAGGCAGGCCAAATGAGTACTGATGCACCAAGGCATGGTTGAGTCCATGGTACACTGAAAAAGAGGTCAGACAGGTAACTGGATGGCCATGCTGAGATGGGTTTAATTGATGTTCTTAGTTGAGCAGATTCACACATTTCTAAGACCACAAGGGAAGATCAGATCATCTATCATAGCACAGACTTCAGAATCTTTCATCTGTTTTTTCACTTCTACATTAAGGTCAATGTTTTTTTTTTTTCCTAAAAGCACATAATCCACAAAGTTGTGAAATTATCATATACCAAACTAGCCACCTCTGTTTGGGCTAGTTGCCCTTGCATTAAAAGAAAACAAAACAGAGCAAAGCCTGTATGACACAATGCTTAAAAGATAATTAAAGAGACTTCAGTTCTGCATTGTGACTCATTCCTTTACCTTAAGCAAAATTTCAGGGTTTAACCCAAGACAATTCTGTCTTGCATTTCTGTCTTTTTACGGTTAAATATTAGTTTCCATCTTGAAATACCAGAGCTGAAACATCACACTTTTTCAGTGATCAGTGGGAATCTCAGCATGGAATTTCATACTTAAAACATCACTTAAGTCACTTGACACTGACCGAATGTGTCCCCATTAAAATGACATTTCACAAATATCGCCCGATTAGGCAGTAGCAGTTGCTATTTGTTGCTGAAAAGATAAATCAGTTTCCTGGGAAAAGTGCCAGTAGATAGCTTGTATACTCTACTTACATACTGGATTCTTGATAGATTTGGGGAAGATGTCTTCGTGTTCGTATAATAAAAGCCTATTATCAGTTCAACAGCAGAAAACTGTTTTCATTCATCAAGAAAATAGCAGGTTCGACACTAGTTGCCTTTTTAAGTGAAAGATTGGACATATGCTATGAAAAAATTTCTTGCCATTGCAGAGAAGGATAGCACACTCAAACACATTTTTAAATTTAATTCCACTTCTCAATTCAGTTGTCAACCTCTTTACAGTAAATTACATGGTTACTATTAAAAAGCATACTTTGACTTGTTCCCAAAGTGATTTTTTAAAAAGTTTGAGCAAAATTCCTTCAGCCATTTTGGATTTATGAGAAGATTAAAAAGTAATCCTCATTCCCTCAACTTCTCTGAACAACATAGTAAAAAAAAATCTAGTTGTGGCTTTTTTCTCTCCCCGTGGGGATAATTCAAAAGTGGCTGAACTGCCAAACTTCAAACTTCTATTATTGTTATTTAATATTTATATTCCTTTCCTATCTAAGGCTAAGTGCCCAATTTGATGAGACACCAAAAAAACACATTACATGTCAGTGCCTGCTTTGAAAAAACCACGATGTAACAGGTGAGAGGAATTGAAGAAGAGTGAATGATGATAATAAGGGTTGTGACACAAGGGAGGACAAGGAAACATTAGCAACAGGTTCTAGTATCACAGGCATTACTCAGGGCTTGCTAAGGGAAATACGTGAGAAATAAAAAGTTCCTTGCTAAATTTAAAAATTAAATACAATAAATGTAACAGAGATTTTTCCCTTGGAAAAAAACCCATGGGAATAAAATTTCTTCCTAATGATTCTGCTGCATAATTTCCTTCATCAGTTTGGTATAAGAACGATGAATAGCTCTATGCTTTCTAATTTAACTCCTGGAAAGGACAAAAGAGATGAAAGAGGTAAGAGACACCTGGAATAACTCAATCCTAAAAAGTAATGGAAAAGGGGAAAGAGTCATTTCTAGTTGGGGGATCTCATGGAAACTCTCAGGAGTGTTTCTAAGAAGGAAATGAGCTGCACAGTGTCCAGACTTGAAGAACTTTTTTTACTGTATTGGTTCTCCGCTAGCAAGTGTTCGCTGCCTACAGGCCCTCTGGAGGAACTGGGCTTGAACATCGATATCTACATTTTTGACTCTTGCACAGACCAACAAAACTCTGGGTCTAAGAAAAGATATTTCTTGAATGCCTCAATGAGGAGGGAGATGTTAAAAGTCTGTTTCTGTAGCGGTTCTAGGCTCATGAAAGAATTTAGCAATTAAATGCTGAAGTCTCAGAATTTTAATAATTTTTTAAAACGAACAAAACTCCATCAAAATGGAGAATATGACCTTAAACATATTTGAAGTCCCATTTAAACAGGCTGTCATGTATATTTTGGCCTCTTTCCCCGTCTTTGAAAAGGAAAGCGACAGCTCTTGCTGTTGCAGGGAGCCAGCGGCAGTGAGACAGCTTTGCTCCACAAATTTAAGTAAAGGTGTTTCTTTAGCAGTGAGAATCAGGTGCAAGTTAACATACACAGAACGTCTTTCCTCAGCTATGATTTGTGTAAGCCATTTAGGGACCGGAGTAAAAAATATGATGGCAGCTATTCATTACAAAATTGGCTCTGTGGATTAAAATACACATTGATTGTTCCAGCCTAGGGAGTCTTTAACAGGGAGAATAAAACTATTTTAAATAGTTCAAAAAGTGTGTCTGTGGTCATAGTGCCGGGTTACTTTCAGATATGATACTGCAATTTTATCCTCACTATAAGTAGGCTTCTTAGTTTATGATGGGCAATATAGACTACAATCCATCATCCTTAAGAATCGATCACTTTTACTTACATTCACACCTTCTACTCACACCCTTTAAAACATGTAGAGCCAGGATAAGCAACCTGTGACAGAGGTCAGACGGAGCCCACACTTTCGCCTCCTAGGACCCTCAGCTGCAGTGTTTTGTTAATTTGAGGATGCTGTTTGCTGGCTAACGCTAAGGCACGTGAGTGAGTGGTAGGCAAGGGAGCGCATGGCAGACAAGGACACCGAGCAGGACCAGACCAAAACAAGGACCAGATGCAATCCAGAGTGATTGTATTTCTCTGCAGTGTGGTTCGGCGATCCCCAAGCAGTAGATGCACCCTTTATTTTTGTAAGCAAACATTTTGGCCCTGCTTTGGCAGCGACTATAGTGAGGTCTGATATATGGGATCTGCAGTAAAGGCTCTCTATTCTCCCTTCCCATACTGGAGAGGAAGCAAATCACTGCATTACCTGCTGCTGTCTCAGGACTGCTGACGTAACCGTGAAGTGGTTCAGCACTAGTCCAACACTACTTACATTTCAGGTAGAAGCAGAAGGAGGCAGAGGGAAGCCTTGCCTGGCTCCTTGAGCAACACCTACAGCGGTCCAGGAGGCATCATTTCTGCAATCTGTTAAAAATCAAGGAGAAGTCAGGCAGGTTGCACACCAAGCAGCTCCATAGACTTTAAGACTACAGTTTCTAGCTAAATGAATAGAAGCAAGATGAATTAAGAGCGGCTGTGCCAAGTTTTTTAACTGATATAATTAAATCAGTTTTAAAATGCGTCTTTAGTTACACTGATGCGTTCAGATCAGATCTTGGCCATCTTCTCCCCCTCGCATACTTTCAGCCTGAATCCTCCTTGCCAAAGGGGCAATATGATCAAATCTGCATATTCTAATTTTTCAGAGCTCATAATATGAAAGTCTTTGAGAGTTGGTGGTATTTAGGTGCCCAAGTATCTAAGCTAGTTTAACACTGTTGAATCTAGGCCAAATAAGTGCTTTTAAGTTTTCCCCTTAAGCTCTTTGGGCTTCAGTTTTCCCACTTCTGAAATCAGAGTTTTGAAATCAAGATTTATGGTGGGAGAAAAATATCAGCTGCCTCTCACACAGAGATCTTTTCTGCTCTCACTAAACTGCCATGAATCTTAATTCTGAGCAAGAGGTTTTGAGATCCTCACAGCTGAGGATCACTGTTTTAGCACCTTCTGCAAGCTGAAGGGAAAAAAAAAAAAAAAACCTCAGTACTGTCATTTTAAACCAGCCTATAACATTTCCCTAAGAAGTTATTTGGGATGTAAAATTCTATCATACCAAACCACATCAGTCATCTTTTCAGTGAAAGAGAGGAAAAATTTACTATTTAAAGTATAAGTATTAATGTTTTAACCAGCACAGATCTTTACCTATAGTGAATGAACCGTTAAATAATTAAGCAAGAAACAAAATCTAAAATATTACGTGCTGGACTAGCTCCATCCTCCACTTCCCAGCCCAGTGACTTTTCCAACTGTTTTTATCAGACATATTTGTTCTATGAAAATGAAATGTAGCTCTGCCTTAAACTGCATCTACAAGACACACGTGAGAGTCAGATCTCAACTGGGATCTAAATTTTCCAGACCTGTTTTGCCACATCAATATGAAACACATCGTTTTTTGTTTTAACATTCTGCATATTCAATTTATTCAGCTTGCTTAGAACCCTCACTCTCCCCTGACATCCTAGATTTGAGAAATAATCACTTTGTGGGCTTGCAGCACACAGTTTTCTCTCATTGAAAACACACACAAGAAGAGAAACCTCAAATTTAAAAAATAAAAACAAAGGAAAAGCGGGGGAGGAGAAGTGAAGGTGTTTCTGCAGGATGCTCCCTGAGCTGCAAATATTTATTCTTGGCATGGCATACACATACAGGCACACAGAGCGACTGCCTCCCACCTGCCTCCATCACTGCCCTGCGTGCGTACACCCAGGGTGACCGGGGGGAGAGCCCGGGCTGGGGGCATCCGGCACCGGGAACATGCTGAGACGCTGGTAACGGGCTATACAGCAGAATTCAGGTTCAGGTGATCACCCCCAGGGTATTGACAGGTGTTGAGCTCTCTGGCCCCGATCCAGCAAATCGTTTATACCCACGAGGAGTATACGCAAGTTAAGCCCGCATTTCTGTGCTTTCCTGGATTCAGCTCAGATGGAGTAGTGTTACTTTTCAAGAGCTTTTTATTCCGTGGCTCGCAAGAACGACCTTCACTCATCACGAGTGCGTTCACTATTTAGGGTCAGAAAGAGGATCAGGCAGGAAGGCTTTCCCTCACTTCTGGTTTCCAAGGAAGGGAGGCAAAAATCCACTTTTCCCCTCTTTGAAAGCTAGTAGATTGCAAGCAAAGAGAATACAATTTGTGCGCTGTCTGTTACAACCTGACCTGTCTTGTCACCGAAATCTCCCATGCATGTCTGCTTATCCTTGGAAGGTGGAAATATTAATTCTTCCTATGTGCTGAATTGGGGAAGTTCATATTGTTTGAGAAATCTGTCTGTAGTGATTGCTTTGGCTATAATAATAAAACCACTTAAAAATTCTTGTGCGCAGCCTTTCCTTTCTCAGTAGGAAGCATCCACTGTCCAGTACACTGATGCCTAATTGCAATCCACAGAACGCTGGAGAGGAGAGAGGCCACACTGCAGTCCCTTGAGTCTTCTCTGTATGGTACAATTAAGTTCCTCCATGCATCTGTCTTATTTTCCCTTTCTTATGTCCTTTCCAGGCAAAAACATTTTGTCCTGAGGGATGGTTTTATATTTTGTTTTGTTTTAATTATCTGAAGTAGAACATGTAAAAGTCATTATTTTACGTTGTACAAAATAAATCCCGTTTATTTATTTATTTATGGTTAGAGAAAAGTTTCTGATAAAGTTAAAAATAAGTCAATTTATGTGCAAGGCAATTAAAGCCCTATTTATTTCTGAGTCAGAAATATCATCGGTTCTGGTATTAAATCAGTGAACAGAAAACTACACGGCATGGGGCCAGGGAGAGGGACAGCGTTAGCAGTCATTTAGTGTGACCACAGTACGGGCTGAACAATCTGACACTCGGGCAGTGCTGAACTCCGGGAAAATGCAGCACTGACTCTCGCTGCTCACTTTTTCGTCTTTTTGTGTGTGATGGATATATAATAATTATATTTTACTAGAATGCCAGTGGAGATGGAAGTGCTGTTGCTAATGTAGAGGCTGTAAAACCATCAGAGGAGCTTTAAGCAAATGTTATCTGTTTTACTGAAGAAATCAATTACACACAGATTGCTTAAACCAGTGACAGGCATAGTAAGGAGTAAAATCTGTTAAGCAGAAAAGTTACAGCCATCAACATGTACAGATTTACATGATATATGAATACAATCGATCAAGAAATTTAGCTTACAAAAATTAAGGAAAAAGAGAAAAATAAGAGAAATAAAGTCTGGGAAAAAACAAAAGGCACTTCTTAATGTTCGTCTCTATATCTTATGCAGCTGACAGGCTCCACCTTTCTTCATCTCTCTTTCTTTGGCATGGAAAAGAATTGGCCAGGACTCCGCTACCTGGCTTTGACATTGGTCAGTTGTAAATGGTCTGTTCAGGCTTGGTATTCATTAGAAATCTCCCTAGATTATTTGTGCTCTGCCATTTTGGGGTATCACTTTGGTAAAGAAAAAAATTTAATAGTGCTGTGGCCTCTGCATTTAATCATATTATTATCTCATTGTTTCTGGGTACAAAACAATTTCTTTTAATTCTAAAAGAATGATTTATAAGACGATATGCATGTTAGCACATATTAACAATTACAACAAAGCATGAATTGAAATTACTTGCCACAGAATCATTTATCTTTTACTCACAGAAGAGTGTTTGCACATGGTTGTATTGGATGGGGCCACTTTGCATCCATATTTTCATTTTTAAGGAATGAGAAGCCGACAGCTCTACAACCTGTGAGAAAGCATTGTGTGACTGGGTACTCAAAACCAGAAGCACTGAAAAATTAGCTACTGCTTCTGAAAGTATTGGCCTTAATGATTCATAAGAGAAAAAATATATAGTCAAAACTCCTTTGACAAAAAAATCCCTAGTCAGATCTGCCTCTGTCTTGGCTTTTGCACTGCTGATACTCAGAGCATTAAACATCCTTACAGAGAATATCACTGTTCAAAAGGACTGTCAAGACTGTTAATTACTCAGGTGGAGTTAGCATACAGCTCATTAAACCATGTCAAAACTTTCAGTCCTTCTCCACTGTATCAGTCCCTTTAGGGGCTCTCACATCAGGATAATTTGATTCTTAAAAATACATTAATTCAGATCATACATTACACCAACAAATTATTCCACTTTCTTTGTAAAACAAGTCTGATCCAACCAGAATCGCTATTGCAGCGAAGACAGTTTCGGTAATTAATATGTAGTGGGTGTGTCTGGTGCAGGCAAGGAGCGTTTGCAAGCTGTACTCTCCGGCTAGCACTTAAAGAATGGTTATTGCCAGACCTTTAGAAGAAATTTGTTTCTTCCGTTAGAAATATAAAAATGTTTCATTATTTGTATGAAAGGTTTATTACAATTGTACAAAGTATTCACAAATCCGTAGGCTGAACCTTGAGTGCGTAGATTAAAGTGTTACCTCAATTTTGCTCCATAACAGTGGAAGTTCTGTGAAAATGATCAAAGATCAGGTTCTCCGCACCACAGTTCATGAGTTATCAAAACTTCTTCCCTTCAGCAAAAAGGAACCTCTCGAGCCATTTTAAAAAAAAAGATTTAACATAAATTTTCAGAAGTTGCTTTGTGGTTTAGAAACCTACGTCTCATTATCAGAGGTGTTCCTGGTACTTACAAACCTAAAATACATTTAATCAGAACATAATTTTCGAGAAGACCTCAAGTCCCACCCCTCCAGGAGGAGCTCGGGTTATTTTGGAGGAGTTTGCAGCCTGTGCAGGCATTCGTCACTCAGGATGCCAAGGTCCAGAACCTCAGGGTTCAAGTTATTTCGCAGAAGATCTTTAAGGGCACTTTAAAAAGCTACCCAGAAGAAAAGCTCCAAAGGTGTCCATGTGTGAAATGTTTGTTAGGGTTAGTTACAGTTATCTTTTTTTTTTTTTTTTTTTTTTTTAGTTCAAGCAAAGCCTGTTTGAACTGGGGAGTAAACTGGCTGAGACTGGTTTTCTTCTAATGTCTCCAAAGCAAAGCACAAAATTCTGAAGTACTTTTGGTTCACGGTACTTTATAATTACATATATCCTCATCCAAAACAATCAGGGCTGATTTACAGGAGTATAGATTTTCCTTATGAATATAATTGCATTTGGATGCAGTTTGTGAAAACTCCTTTTTTAATCAGGGAACAAAAAAATAAGTATGCTTTTTATTACTCCAATGTGTTGAATAGAAACTAAGGAACCTGACAGTGGAAAAATATTTTGCAGGGGTAGCTGGGCTAGTTAGGATAAGACTAGCTGCAAATTTTAGGAGGAGGACATGATTTTGCTCATTATTTTCAGTCATTCCAATTGGCTTTAGCGGAAAATCTTTGCGTGAAATGTCTCGCTAGATCAGCCCAAAGTTTACAAGATCTATGAGTGAGGAGTAATCATCTACTACTGAGGAAGGCCTAACTCTGTTAAACACGTTTCTAAAATGACACTTCTAAAATGATTTTCAGCTCTTGATGAATGAAAGCCATCATCTCGGTTTTAAAGTCTAGTTCATTGTTTTTAAAATGTGCACGCCACAGGAGCCAAATGCACATTCTCACCCTGTTTTGCCGGAGAAAAAAATTGGGAACAAAATGTAGAGGATAATTAAACATGGAGAACGCTTTGTCCTCCAAAATCCTCACCTTGGTAGAACTACAATAATCTTCAAATTTATCACACCAGACCTCCAAGTGTGATAATGCAGCTTTAAAATATGAACTTCAAGCTAAAATATTAAGCATGTGTTTCCTCCTCCTATAGGATAAGTGCTGAAATGTCACACGCTACTGGGGAAAATGACCCGTAAGTGGTTTTTTTCCTCCTACTGGAGCAGTTAGTGTGGCGTGCAGTGAACCAAATCAACAATGTGATTCAAGCTGTCTCTGCAGCGTCATGGTGAAAGAAAGGATAAACTATAAAAACTACCCTCCTACAGCTCTTAGTTCTTGCTTCCCACACTTTAACATCTTCTGTCACCCCTGGCGCTGTTACTGACCCATGCTAAGCTAAACTAAAGGATGATAAGTTTGCTGCCTTTGCCCTTGTCCTAAGGGGCTGCACATTATCCTATCAAGCATCAGAAGCCATTTCTGTGGGGTATTTGTCAACCTACGAAGTCCTTTTAGAACAAATGAAATGGGCAGCGAATTACAAAAATGTCATTCTCTAAAGGAAATGGATGAAGGCTTTTGTTCTCCAGTAATAAATAGATGCCATAGGCTTATAACACTATTTTTGTATTACGTTTGACAGGGTTACTATTTCCAGTTCATTAAGGAAACAGCTTGAAAACTATTTTTTCATACGCTTTTAAAAATAATGTTTTCCCAGTAATAAATATAAGCAATAGCTCGCATAACGTTAACTTCAACAACAGGATTCATTTCAAGGTACTTGTATTAGGGATTACTACATATAAAATGACAAATTTTAAATAGATATATTTTCAGCATATATAGATGCTTGTTTAGCTGGCAGGTGATGAGGATACAAGCAATAATGCCTGTCCCCAATTTTTAAAATATTTTAAGAGTGGTTTTAACTTTATCTTTTGGTAGACCAATTTTCTTGTGCATGATGGTCTTATGGAACCTCATGATATATATACCATAGGCTAAGGTCAAGCAAAGGAATAATAACTCACTTCCTTAAATGAATGCTTCAAAGTAAATCTTCTATGTTTAATAGCAGTAAACAGAGGTCAGGATGACACTCTCCCAGGCTTGAGAATAAAGCCCGTGTGTTAATATTCTCCAAGAATTACAGCTGCATCTCTGGGTGACAAAATGTTTGCCAAAGGGTGTCCCTGACAAAATATTTTACAGTGCTATGAATGTCGTACATTTGAATTTTTACAAAAAGCTAAACTGAGACACATGTAGAAATACACATAATGGTACTTTGTTACTTTCCTTTGCCATTAAATATTGTGTTAAAATGCTTCATAGAGGAACATTAACTATTTTTGCACACAGAAAGTTCTTTCTGAAGATGCTAACTGAATAAAAAATTAAGTGATATATGATATATTCACAGTAGTGAACTTACCTGCTATGTCAGTCATAGCATTTAATGTGTAAGGTGTATTTCTCTCATCATCCACTAATCAATTATTAAGGGAACACTTTATTTACATCAAAGTGCTATATTATTTCCTATGTTTACAGCTTATTTTTGCCTGCAAAATAGTCTTTCAACTACTGTATTGCTGGCACTAGTTATTGTTCATTACAAGTGAACATTTTGTTAATAAGAAAAGCTCAAAATTGATTTTGCAGGAAGATAAATCAGTAAACCAGACCATTAACCGGTCCTCTGCTTTGTAACTATTTCACTAATTCCAGACTAATTATATTCAGATCTGTTCACAAAATAAACTGGACCTGGACCAAATGTAGGGTGAACAGTGAAGTATATATTGATAAATGCACTCCTTCATTGCAGTGTATTTTTCAAGACACACACCAGCGCACATTTCAGATTAGACTCCGTCCCTTCGTTGTCATTAGTCAGGCAGAGACAACTAAACTTTACGATGAAAAGCTCCCGGCAGTCCGGTACGTTCCCTTTCTCCCCCTACACGCCGGAGCTGTGCTCTGCCGTGCGCGTCCTCCCACCCTCAGGTGAGCTCAGGCTCTCTGAGACCTGGAGTGGCTGCACCCTGCCAAGGTGCACTTCTGGGGGAGTTCAGCTCTCCCTTTACTTGAGGCAACTGGAATTACTCCTGGGTTTAGGCTGAACTGCTGAATTTCTTCTGCTGAAAACAAAAAAGGACAGAGGGCTTCTTAAAAATGATGAAATAATTAACCAGAGAAAAAATGCTCCCAGTGGAAAGAGAAGTTTGATGTGACACTTCCAAAATGCTTAGCTTTTAGGCACTTTCAATGAGAGTCTTGGAAATGAAGGTTAAACTTACAAAATGTTGTTGTAATGGAAGGGGATACTGTGGTGGAAGTCCTTCATCTAGACAAAGCAGGTCCAGTATTAAATTTCTTCCTCTGCCTGATGGGTAAAGCGAACAATTTCTCTCCCTCTGTGATTCAAAGTGGGACATCATCAGTAGAGAGAAAATAACCAATCCCTATGGCTATGACATTTTCCTGGGACACTGGAGATTGTCTGCTCAAAATCGCTCAGGAAGACCAGAGAACAGACCCATCCCTTCTGCGAGCTGGAAGCACGGCATGACCGTGAGGTTTACCAGGGAACGGAGGAATCACCAGCTCTGGTGGGGATAGGGAGCAAACGCGGACTTTTATTTCCTCATGCTGTATTGTATATCAATATCAAACCAAACTACCAAACTAAACACTGTTATTAATCATAGAATCACAGAATAGTTAATCCCTAATGTGATTTGACCTAGGGAGAAAAATACGTTTTTCTTCCCCATTGTCATTCTTCCCTTAAAGTGGGAGCCCCGTGAAACCATATTCCAAGGGGATTTTTGTTGCTTCTGTATTTTCTGGGGCAAAGCTGCTTTCAGTGTTAATAAGAGCTCCACACAGGCATGAAAGAGCATGTTAACTTCACACAAAGGTTAAAACTTTCAGAATGTGTTATCTGCATTATCTTATGAAGAATATTATGTCATGTTAAAGGTTATTAGCAGTGCTGAGATCAGAATTTCAGGATGCGCAGATCCTGTTGTTTTCTGAAATGCCGAACTTCCCGCAGCTCTCATGGATTTCTAGATGCCAGCCAGCCCTCTTCACCTGTGAAAGCCAGGGCCACCTACTGGGATTTAGCTGCCAAAAAGGTATTTTAACAGCTAACTTTAATGCACCTAGTTTTGAAAAAATCTGTCTTTGATTTTTTAGCATTCATCACTGCCTGCTCTAAAGAGTTTGCGGATATCACTGTATGCTGTCGAACAGCTGCTGCATTTCACTCCAGGCATGTACGAAGTGATCACCATACAGTTTTTCATACCAATTTGCTAGGTTTGCATAGCACTCTGGGATCCCGTAGATGAAAGGGACCGTATCGCGGTTAGACTACTGTTACAGCGAAACCTGCGCTAACAGGCACAAGCCAACCTTAATCACCTGTCCTAACACCCAGTAAAATTTCGGTCTCTGTGAAAGTTCCCTTATATTAGTTACGCTATATTATGTGACTACCTGTTATAATGGCCAAAATAATACCGGGCCTTTTGGTGGCTGATAAGAGGGTTTTACTTTTGATAGTACATAAACCCATGAAAAGATCCAGGAACAGGAAAAGACCATCTGGTGCAACAAGCTCGCCTTTGCAGGCGCTCGCAGCACAGCTTTTCTGAAAGTGGAGCTGCTACAATATTAGGCAAGGCTGAATTCTTTACAGCAAAGTTTAATACGAACTCTCTAAGGAAAACACCCTGAATAGTAAACATGAAAAGCCATTTTAAGAGATATTTTACTCTGCCGATCTTACAGTTTCTATTACAATGGGCCTTAAAACGCTAGCTGTAATTCCAGATTTGGCTCTAGGAAAGCTCTTCCATAAATACGGAGGTGTCTGCCCGTGTTACAGCACACGGTGCGCGTCTCGCAACCGGCTGCTCGCAAGCCACTTCGATGGCCGGGCTGTTACACAGGAGCTCTCGCAGCTGGTAAAAATCAACAGTTTGGTGGGTTTAAATTAAAGAGTGCGTTCATACCTACCCACGCACAGTGGTCACATTTACAAGTGTGAGAGATATGACCGGGTCCTGTGGTTTTTCTTTCTCTACCCATAAACCCACAGTGCAGGGTAGTTTCTCCACATCACTAAATAAAAAAGTCCAGTTGCTGCAAATGCACACATCCACACACTCACACACTGTGTTTTTATGCGGAACAGACAGGGGCAAATAAAAACCGGACATGTACAGTAATTGTTGAGATGAGTAAGTTCATCAGTTATTTTTCTAAACATCATAGCTAGTGCAGAATCGCTGGTATCATTTCTAACTAGAGTGACACAGAAATCAAAAGTGTCATTGTATTTTAAAACAATAATCTCCTTACAAAACTGTGATCCATAGAAGCAATTAAAAACTCCCAAATTAAGTCACAGTTAACTTTGTGAAAACGTAATAATAATAGTAATAATAATAATGATGAATTTGCAGTCATACTTTGCCTTCAAGCTTAAGGATTTCAATATGCTTGACAAACACTAAATATCTGAGAAGTGCAAGTCCTGCAGATAAATAAATTAAGACCTGGAGCACAAGCCAGACTAAGGAGTAGGACTCAAAAGTCCCACTTCTGGTCCCACGCAGTGACTATTGCAGAGTTTTCCCCAAACTGGAGTAACCCATTCCTCTGCAAGCAAGGGCTCAAAAATGCGAAGGATTAGATTATGGTAATGGTTTACTTGAACAACAAAACATTTGCCTACACTCAAGAGCATCTGAGAACAATTGGTCTTCATCATGGCTGACAGTTATGAGTCTTCATGACTTGTTTGGCAAAAGGGATAAAACAAATTAATTTATGTTGGCTATCACTTCAGCAGGTAAGTAGAAAAATGTTTTTCTTGGCTACTGATTCATGTGTGCTGCAGCAGTGTGACATGTATAAAAGTGGGAGATATTTCCTTCCTCCCAAATCCTTTCACATCTCTAGATTACCAGAGGGTAATGACTGTGCCATGAAATCAAGGTCAGTTCTCATCAATTTCAATGAACACTTTTACAAAGAGTGAGCCTGGTCCAAGAACCGTAGTTTTCATTTACCAAGACACCTAAAAGAGCTAATATTTTGAGGAACCTGTGAATTCCCTCCACTATTTTCAGCATAAAATTAAACTTGACTAAAAGTGAGTGTTTCACAGCATTTGTCATATGAGCCCAAAAGTGCAATTTTAATGCTACCAGACAAGGGGGAAACATCTACCACCTCACAGAATGTGTAACTTAAAGAAATGGACATTATTCCAAGGATGCCATGAGTGGCATTTCACTTACAGACTCAGTAAGTGAAAATATTCTATTGACATTTGATAATTCAAATCTGGTTTTGTGTATGGGTCTATCAGTGGCAACAAAATTAGAGGGAAAAAAAAATTAGAGAAAACCCTACGCGCTAGAGAAAGTATTTATGTTCAGCTGTGTTCCCCTAATGTTGTCACACATTGTTTTTCTCACAGTAACTCAATGCCACAGGGCTGTTGGCATAGAAAGGTCTCGGTTTAATCAGCACAAAACATCCAAACAAGTCTTAATCATATACATTACATGAGATAAACATTTACAAAATTAATATTGATGTTGCCTATGCTAGTAAGCAAGCCTGTCAATGTGGGAGGAAAGTACCATTTTAATAACAGTAACAAATGCTCTAGAGCCCGTGCGTGACTGAACCGCTGACCTTGCTACTACAACCGAGTGCTTCAGTGCCCGGTTTTTCCCTGGCGGCGTGCTCCTTATCCGTACTGAGCAAAGTTGCCTTCTCTTTAGTGGATGAAATCAGGACCAATTTCTTACAAAGCTTGGTTTTCCCATGTTCATTGTTTACTGAGTTGCCCTAAATATATAAAGTGATATAGAAAAGTGTTCTTCCCAATAATATTTCAGGAAAACCTGATTCTTATTTGTGTTGTTTTCATTGCTTTATCCTTAGTTCGCATATTAGGATACCAAGGTGAAACCAAGACAGAAACTCATCTGTTCAGGATCATGAATGGTTTGGATTCCTCCCAAAAGTTTGTGCAGCGGCTCACCTACCCTTACCAGGGTAACCAAGCACAAACTGTTGACCAAGGAATCATACTCATGGATACAGAGGCCAGAAAGCATTACTGTTGCTGAAGTACAGCAAATGTACTAGAGCTGATAGGGAACAGAGACCTCCAGGCATTGGGTACACACATACTGATGGTTTCATTCACAGCAGGAATGTGCTTCTGAAGTGAATCTCCTAACTTCTCTGCTTACTGCATTTTGATTCGCGTCATGAAGTGGTGTAAGAGTGCCTGTGCTGTTTTCCAAGTAAACTGGCAGCACGCACCTATCTGCTCCAGCTCTTACTGGATGTTCAGTTCACAAGGCCAGATGAGATGTAGCACGCAGTAAAACCTTTGCAGGACATACGCTGTGGAAAGTCAGGTCTTCAGCATCAACAGTTTCACTCTACAGATCTGTTCTTTCTGGGCTGCACTACTTGCTAAAAGCAACATCCCTTCTGTGAGCCACAGCCCCTCCTGCTGCTCATTCACTCCCCTGATGTGCTTTACCCCCTGGAAAATATATGCAGAAGTATATGCAGGAAAAGAACTGAGAGAAGAAGTCAAATAGCTTCAAAGAAAAATTAATCATAAGTTTCAACTCATTATCCTCTTTGTTTTTAAGATACAACATGGCTAAATCATTTTAATTCAATACCTACCTAAAGCTGAACACACAGAAATAGTCTAAATGAGAAGAAAATAAAAGGTGAACGGTTAGGAGATCTACAATAGCAGAATCACTTTTTCTTGCATTGCTTTTCCCATCCACCTTCTCCTCTGTTACTGTTTTTTCACCAAATGGTAGATCTCCAAACTCAGTGGGCTTTGGGTCAATGCTATCGTAGCCTTCACACCCATGAAGTGCCTGTAATTCTTCAGGGAAACACCCACCATCTGCAAGATCCCCATTTCTTCCACCTCCAGACCCACCTCTGATTTTCATTTCCTTCTGTCCCAGTTAATTCACCAACTTTCTTTCTGTACAAACTGGTTTGTTTAACCAACCCCAGCTACTTTGCACCCCTAATTTAACTGCTTCAGGTCTCCCCTACGAGGCAGAAAGGAAGCAATGCATTGCGATGGGTACCCCTACTATTCCTTGGTCAAAGACTATAAAGTTGCCATGGGACATATTCCTCCAAAGATAAAAAACTGGAGAAATATGACTTTTTCTGTCAGAGTACACACACTGCTCAGTGCAAAAGAAATGCCACATATGCTAGCGTTCTTTTTTCATACTAGGCTAGTATGATAGATAACAACTCACATTAACTTTAATGGGCCTAAACTAATTTACACAGGACTAAATTTGGCCCATAGGAACTATATTAAATGTGATCTTAAACTGATTTAGCCAGAATATATAAGATAATATGTTTGTATTTCAAACTGGTATTATAGTGCTCATCCCATTAAAAAGGTCACCGAAACATTAAATCCTGTTTATTAATACCAAACAATAGCACGTAAGTTTTTAAATTGAGGAAAAGAACAGCAAACATTGAAATTACTTCCAGCTACAGATGACCTGTCAGGTCATTTTCTATAGCAAAGAATGAGCAATGACCCTGTCACCCTGTAATGAACTACTTCTAATCTGCCTAAAACCATTTCAGGACCCCCTTGTGTGTATTTCCTTACAGAAGCCTAACTCTGTCCATCTCCAAACACCTCTCCGTACACACCCAGTCTTCAGACCATCCTCCTGATCTGCTTGCAATACCGTAATGTGTTCAGGCTTCCCAACAACGTGCACTTTACTTACGTAATTTGAAGGGAAAGTGGGAAGAGGGAAAAGAGATGGCTGCTCCGGATGCAGAACAGTATTTTTCCCCCCTTTCTAGTGGATGGGCAACAAAAGACTTCTAAAGGCAGTCCAGAGGGCTCAGCAAAGAATCTGACCCTGGAAAAATTCATCCAAGCAATACACTGTCATAAATAATGGTGATTAAGTTGGGGGGGGGGCGGGGGTGGGAAAGAGTTGCATTTTTTTTTAGTATATCATTTAGTATTTCAACTCAGTATATAAATGAAAAATGTCTCTTTTACATAAGTGTGTGTGTCTATGTTATATGTATGCATTATACATATAGGACTGTATATTTACACGACGACTGCGTGGCAGGTTTTCCTGTTTCATCACATTATCAAGGAAATCTATTACTGTGAAACATTCGTAATCTCACGCAGATACACACACATCTCCAAATATCCGAATTAGTGCCTACACACACACACTTACACATGCACATACAAACACTGCAACATCATCTGTATACGGATATAGCTCTGCAAACACGCTGCAGGATTCGCACAGAGCCACACAGTGCTAGCGCTATGCAAAGCAGCAGAAGCTGGCCCAGCTCTTCTTCCAGGGAAGTCTGCGACGACAACCTCCCTGAACTCCACGGGAGCAGAGCGGTACCAGTGCAGCTGACGAGGCATCCTGACCACACATAAACAGCTTACCATAAAGTGTATACGCGCATAACCTATGTACTTATTGCATGCCAGAGGAATGCACATCTGCATATAGCTACGCAAATCTTAAGCAGAGAAAATACATGCTAAGGCTATAAAAATTGGCATGCTAGAACTCGATGGGATGCTCACAGTAGAGCAGATGAGGTGGGTATTGTCTGAGCTTTTGTGTGCTTTTGGCTGTGACACAGGCAAAAGACTGACTGAGCTTCCCTCTCTAGTTTTGTTTTTTTTTCTGAACAGGGTGGTGGGATGAGTACTGAACCTCCACCAAAGTGTGGGAAAAAACCCACTTCAGTCAATAAGTTCAATGTTTTCACAATTTTCACGTCATTGTGGGTGATAAAATATACACAGCGTTCGCTTTGGATCTATAAAAGGCTTTTCCCCTTGCTACAGCTCTAAAGCTTATTTTACATTTTAATACTTCAGACAGTAGCTTGTCCAGCTTCTTTTCATCTCTACCTTTCCCCCCTCTTCTTTCTTTCTCTCTTTTTTAAGCATTGTATTACATGAAATTCAGCCCTTATTTGGCAGGATTTTATGCAGTCTGTGGTGAGAGCTGAATTCTGAAAATGTTCAGGAAACACTGGCTAAGTAGGGAAATTTATTTGCCTGAGCCAGAGATAACATCTTTCTTAGACTTCTTTTTTAAAACACTGGCACTTGTCAAGCAGAATTCTCCTGTTCCCCCTTTCCCCTCTCTCTCGTAAACGCACACGTGCACACTTATTAAGGATGCAGCAGAACTTAGCTGACACTATAAGCTGGAGTTTTTATTCATTCTGTTTCTACACTCAGTAGAAAGAAAAAAAAAAAAGAAGAAATCAGAGATGTTGCAAAAAACCATTTTTTTCCCTTCCCTTTCCAGAACATTCAGCCCTTCTCATCCTCTTGTTTTTAAAAAAATGATCTATGCGTCCTGTGCCAGCCAGGCTTTCACATTTTTCTTCATTAGAAAATACATCTGTAAAGCAAAGTCAAAATTTTGGCATTTATTTTTATGGTCACGGGGTAATGTTCTTCATGTAACATAATCTAAAACATAAACAGTGAGGGTGAAGCCATCATTTCTCATCCAGGGCACAAGACAAAATTGAAGAGGAAGAGCGTGCGCACTGATTCAGAGCTCCGCTCGCCCAGCACAGCTGCGCGTCACGCATTTTGGGGAGGACAGCTGGGGGCAGAGAAGGTGATTTGGCAAAATCGTTTGGGGACGGCGAGGAGCGAGGCCGAGGACAAAATTAAAGGCGCGGGGCTATAAGGAGAGAAGTTTAATGCCTGAGCGCTCGTTTTGAACTGTGACCTAAGGTTTGGCTGGGCACTAACCACAGCATGCCTCATCAGCTCCTGTCACGGGTACCCCGGGGTACACCGCCAGCAGGGAGCCAGCTCCACAGCCGCGTCCTCAACCGCCGGCTCGCTCACACGCTACCGAGACCCTGCCGAGAAATCAGCATGCAACCCAAGAAAGCATCCTTTCCTCTGGAATAAAAATTAATATTACTTGTCATATTTCATGTCTGAGCTCTTTTCATGCTTTATCCTCTGGTAATGAGGGCTAAATTACCAATATTAGTAGATTTTCATGGCTAGCACAGAAAGAGCTGTTACCAGAATAAATGTTTGCATTGCTTCTGTTGGACACAGGCTTTGCTAATGCAGCTTTGCTAATTATTTCTAAATAGGCAATAATCTGCATCCCCTAGTGCTGGGTAGTGGATTGGCCACGTACCTGCTATTTCCCTTATTTACATGTTTTACAACTTTATCAACTACACTAATTACACTCTGAACACTGTTTAAAATTTTCTGTTAATAGAGATACAATGATGCACCAGAGGATGTGTATTTATGCCATAATTACGCCTCTGTTCCTGCGATGCAGTCTCCAATTAGCTGTCGACGGTGGCACAAGCAGCTGCCTGATATTCTAAAGCAGTGAAACATCTGCACGGCGGATGATACGCTCACATGGATTTTTTTTTTTTAAGCCTAGAAATTTACACCCAAGGGAGTGCAGACAAATAGGAGCCTGTCATGTGTAGGGATGATTAGAAATCCTCACCATGGCAACATTGGAGCAGCCATGTCACAGAGTGAGGGGACACATGTCTAGATGAAGGCGCTAAAAACATTTGCCTTTTTTTTTTTTTTTTTTTAGCTCCAGCATTCCCAACTTCCCTCCCTCCCCCTCTCCTTTTCATATTCTTCTCTTTGCATCTAAAGCCAACCAAAACAGCAGGTGAAAAGGCCAAAATCTGCAGCCCATGCAAGGAATATGACACAGTAGATTTAGTGTCAGGAAAACAGCGAGCAATCAGAGGATGCTGCCAGGCATCCACTGGATATTTTCTTTCAGGTGGGGGAGGGGGAAGGGGGAAAAATAAAGGAGAGGAAAAAATATGGGCATCATTCAAAATAAAGCTCCGATGTCTTGATCCTAGAATGACATTTAATAGATAACTTCCATTTAACCCTCATTAACAATTTTTCTCTGACTAGTTGACCAGCCAGCATGTACTGATGAGGGGGGGAGGGGAGGGAAAGAAAGGTGGCAGCCTGGTATCAGCCTCTGTTCCCAGCACACCGTTTCAGCATTGAGCCATTGTATGTACAGAAAGCGGAACAGCTGACACACTCACTGTGTTCTCATCTTTATACCGAAAATCTTAATTGTACAGATGAGGGCATTAATTTTATCGGGCTCCTTCTGGGCCATCGCCATTTGCAGTGTAATATCAATTTCATAGAATAAAATCGTCATAATTAGTCAAGGGTATCATTCTAGAATGCAGGCTTGCCTGAATTACAGGGAGATGGCATTGGTTTGGACCCAAACCTCTGGTTCTTACCCCATCTACCTACCCTTTCTGTGACCTGTCACACAGGTATTTCCACCAACATGTTCAGAAAAGGCTCCAGAGCAGCCCAGAAATCTTGCAAAGCCAGCCCACCTTGTAAGATTTCCTTCGTTCAGAGGGATGGAGAGTTTGAGAGACCAGCTGCACTTGCCTGAAAAGAGCTCACAGCATTTCACTCTCACTGGATCTTGAGCCTCAAACACTAACTCTAAGTTGCTGCTTCTGTTTGTTTTTAAATGATAACGTTTTAACAAACATTTTATTTCTAAACCACTGGCTAACCTCTATGGTATCTAAAATATCTAGTGAGGCCTGTATTTTAAACACAAGATTCATAAAAGAGTATATTTATGGTTTTAGTGCCCAGGGCTCTAATTGATCTCCTGAAAACAGTCACTGTAGTGCAGATAGCTTGTAAAAATTGAGTTACAGAGCTGCGGACGAACACTCTGGTAACACGGAATCCGAAAAGTGGAAGTCCCAAGTAGACCATCAGAGGCTGCCACACCTACAGACACACCACAGACCTCAGCATCAGGCTTTGCTCCCAACCTCCCTGCCTCTGCCGCGGAAGTCAGGCCCCTCGTGCTGCTTCTAATTAAATTCCAAGCAAAATAAGTAAATTAATTAACATTTACTGACTTAGAGCATGTGCTCTAAATATCTTGAGAATGAGTAACTAAAACATTTTCGGAAGGTAATGAGGAAGTTTCCTGGTGTAATTACTGAGCGTATGCAGAGAAACTCTCCCTGGTGTTATAGGGTACCTATGTCACCATACCATGTGCATAAATTTCACTTGTTATTCATTGCGCATACCCTGTTTTGCTCAGTTCTCATACAGGAGAGCATGATATTGAAGAGCCACTATGTGTCAGTGCAAGGACAGAGTTTATCTGATAAACAAGTCATTTTTGGAAACTGCAGATGCTCCTACTGTGAAGCATTAAACGTGGCCCCTCTTAGATACACAGAATGGGGTTCTGGTCGACTGAGCACAGGCTGATAAGCTCTGCACAGCTCTGAATGCTGTTTGCCCACATACTAATGTTAAACAAAAGAACTGCAGACTGCAGAGAAAGGATGCAGGTCAGACAACTAAATTGCTTAAACCCTTAGGCAGCCTTCTGAAAAGAAAAGGCATGAAAGAAGCTGATATGAGCTTTTATGCAGAATTGTTCTGTTTATTATCCCTGTTAAGAAAATGATGGCAAGTATCTTGTTAAACTATATATTCCCAAATAAGACAAGAGGACAGCCACCTACTAAACAAGATACAATATGCCATTGGTCATTACATGATCAGCCGTATATCTGTTTTACATTATTTTCAGATTATGAATATAATAAAAAGACAATAATAAAGCTGTACAGATAATAACAAATGCTGTTAAATTGCATTTTTTGCATTAAGTCATCTGATTTGTCATTGGAAGTTTGCAGGTAATAACAGTCTGTCATTGTAGAAATCTACTTCATGTTAAAATTTCACAATCTTGTATTAACACTTTGTTAGAGTACAATTGTTATAACTCTATTCAACTACATTATGCGACAACTTAATAATAAATCTATGACAAAGTATATCACTGTGATAACATCTAAACTTGCCTTGGATGAAACAGTGATACGATTTTATTACAAGATTTCTCCCATTGCTAGCACAATAAAATATTGAAAAATAACACTTGTCTGGAAAAACGGAGGGGGTGGAAAGCGTGCGTATCCCAGTGGAATCTGCGCTTTCCCTAAAGCTCGCTTGGTTTGCTCACCCCAAACATCACAGTAGAGTCTCCGTCTTTCATTGCAGTGTGTTTCTCTCTCCATCTCTCTTACACACCCACAGACGCACGCACACGCACACGCTCGTGGCACAGATGAAGTGGAGCAGAGGGGTACCTAAGGCTTGGGATGCTGAACTCTACCTATCAGTAGATGAGCCACTGGCAAAGCCAAGGCGTGGAGAGGCTGCACCCAGAATTACTGTAGCCTGTGTAAAGCAGAGACCGTGAATCGCCTGTTTATCAGGAAAAACAGAAGAATGTCTCACACTCTGAGACTCATAACAGCAACAAAATTAAACCCTCTGCTTTTTTATTAAAAACATATATAAGACATCACAGGATTCCATTGCCATCTTCCTGACACATGCCTCATCTGATTACACATGAAAACCGTTCCTAAAGAGGCATTGCAGGAACGCACTGCGATTATCGATTTGAATACATACGCTCAATGCCACTCAGCGTTAATGCTCGCTGGACTGAAAACTGCCGCTTCGCAAATAAAGTAAACAAATTTATTACAAGAAGTAGCGTAGCCCTGGTCACCAGGAGAACAGCTTCACACCTGGAACAACTGATTCGTGGGACTGGTGCCAAGAACGCGTCTTTCTGCAGAGTCCACTTACAATCCAGAACCTGTACGGGGTCAAGAGCCTGCTCCAACCCCTTTGGTCCTTAAAAACGTGTGGCCCAGGATGAATTCCAGCATTCGCAGCCCTTCTGGTAGCACACCAGCGGTGGGGTAGGGCGCACAGCAGGTCAGTTCGAACAACCGGAGACTTTGTTCAAGGGCACACAGGAGATGTCACAGCTTAGTGTAGAAGGAGCAGGATCATCCCAACAATCAGAAAAGAGTCACTGGACAGAGCTGGTGAGCGAGCCACTTACGCACTTCTCAGGTGGAGGTAAAATAAATATATTTAAAAAAAAAAAAAAAAAGGCAAAGAAAGCAGCACAAATACTATGCTCTGAAGTGGTTTAACTTCTACACCCAGAAAGCAAAGTCAACCCGTCAACTCAGATGTTGTGGCTGTCTCAGAGAAAGGGACAAAAGGGGGCACAATGTTTTTCAAAATATCTTATCTGGTACTCACCATCTCAGCGAGAAATCCCTTTCCTACGTGTGATGCATATATCCTAAATAATACTGATTTTTTTCAATTTGGTGAACGGGGAAATTATTTAGCTTGAACTAAAGGGGATCTGTTTCCCCCTCTAAATAGATGAAAAAAATGCATATTGAACAGAACACTTAGCTCAACAATACTTTTTGTTTTGTTTTGTATGCTTAAACTTATAAATTTAACAGTATTGAAAACATCACTGCAAAATACAAAATTGAAAGTTTTAATTTTGAAAAGCACTGTTTTGAAAGTTAATTTTGAAAAATTAACTATCATAACATTAATATTTCTTATTGCCTCACAGGGCTTTTCGGTCTGAACCATTACTTATTTCAACTAGATTTTCCAATAATCTTGGTCAACCCAAAGTAACCTGACAAGTGGTAAGAAATTGCCTGCTTTTATCCGACACCTCTGCCCAATGAAGTAAGGAAGTGTAGCTGTCAGTACGCTCCAAATGAGAAGCAGGATCAGAGAGATCAAGGCTGCTTCTGCATTGTAGTTGAGGTTGCTGGGCCAGAGAGCGAGTTATATCCTTGGACTCCTGATCCCCAACCTGTCACCCGCGTTATGGATTAATCTTGCTCCAACAGTTTTCTGGGTGCTAAGAGAGTTTGGATTTGAGCATGAGCTGTCGTAGATGTGCTCTCAGTCCTCTGAACTCCTACAGGCAGGAGGAATGGAGCCCTGTGCCTGTATTTACCTAAACACATGCACACAGAAAATTCATACTTCATACACTGTTATTTTTTGCTAATGCTCAGCACTTCTAGCTCAAGTTGTTTTTATGGAGTTTTGTATACGGGTTCTATTCTGGAAGTGGACGATATCCATGTGATCTGAGGACTGTACGGACCTCCTGTTGTTGCAGATTTATTGCAGAATAAATAGTCCAGTACCATCTGAAAGGTGCTCACAGCCACAGCATCTGGTACTGAACTGTCAGAATTAGCCCTACCTTTAAACGACAGAGTACATGTGCACTGCCTTTAGATTCAATTTATTTTTAACAGTAGGTGGTTTCATAATTCATTTGAAGAAAAATTATATACAGCTAACAACCTTTTTCTGAGACTAAGACCTTTCTTGATTTTATTTGTTGGGGCGGGGAACAAAAAAAAAGGGACAAGCTTTATGAATGTCTATCTTACTTTATTCTTCTTCTCTTTTGTCTTTCTTTCTCTTGGGGCATAATCCAGTAAAATGCTGAGCATCCTTGATATGTAATGTTTCCTGTGGGATTTACACCTTTCTGTATCAGGAACATTACTTACTTCGTCAGAGACAGACTTTATCATCCTGCAGAATAATATGTAATTTATTGGATTTCGCAAATTTAGAGGTTTGCTCGGATGTAATGTATTTCGGTATGTTTCCAAATGTATGAAACATTCTGTGCATTTTAATGGTAGCGCCATAAATTAATGGATCTACAAAAAAATCTTTTTTTTTTTTTTTTTTTTTTTTTAAGCCAGATACAGCCTCTCCATTGCTGGATCATATGAACTTTATCCCTCTAGCAAGCCTACTCAGAAGAAAGCCTTGTATAGTAATTCCCAGATGGTGAAGAATTGTTTTTATATTTCAGTTAAGGACTGAAATTGGGAAATTTCTCTTTCACACCTCAATTTCTGTGTAGCTTGCACTATTATGCTCAGCTGTATTATAGAGCAAGAAGCCTTTAAAATATGTAAATTTCCAGATGAATTTCTGAACAGAGAATGGTCGTACAGACTCAACGCATTCCAAAAACAGAGAATGTCAAAAGAAAGGAAACAGATCAAAACACTGTTTTTGACATTACTTTCAATTAAAGCTGCATCTGTGAGGTCCACATACGCTTGGTGAATTTTTAAGGAAAGAAAAGACATGAAGGAATTATTTTACACTGGATGGTGGAGGAATACCAAATAAATGGCAAGCACTATTTCAGTACATTAAAATCCCCTCTGGTACTGATTTCAGAAGATCACTTTCACTGCCTTAATCCCCAAATTATGCTATTCTGGAAGGAAAATCTGACTTCCCAAATTTTAGAAAAAAACCCCAGAAATCCTATGAATTAGATGAAACAGAATATTGCCTGCATTCTTATTGTACCTCGGAGTCTCATTATTTTTTTATACTGTCTAAGTCAATACATGTATTAATTGATGGAGATTCTGTTATTTCTTGTAGGCTATGCCATGGCAATTCCAGATCTTAAATACCTGCTCCTTTTAGAGAAAAACTGAGTGTCAACGCAACTGTACATTTGTGCGAACAACTCCCCCAATACAGCATGCAAATGATGCATTTTAGCATTCAAATGAGCATTTAGGGTTTTAAGCAGAAGTTTACACACAAGTGTCTGTCTTATGTATTCCTTTATATATAGTTAGTATGAAAGAAGCCTATCAGCTCGAGTTAAAGACTATAAAAACAATACCGAAAGTAAGAGGAAAACAAGCCTTGTGGGCAGAAGAGAATGAGAGCAAACAGTGATGTTTAAAGGTTGGTGTCTTTCACAGAACAAGAAACTTTCAACAGAAAAAAAAAAATCAACTTTTAAAATCCAGTTTATTTATTTCTGTGTGATTTTACATTTTTGACACCTCTTGATTCTTGGAGCAGTAGATTTTTCCATGTCTAGGTCTTTGGCGAGACATTTTCCCGAGGGTCTGCCCCACTTGGCACAAAATTCCCGTGCCCTATTGGCGCAGTATACGCTGTCCTTGCCAAACGAGACTAAGAGCATCGGTTCACGTGAATGGCAGGAATTACCCTGGCTGCCTGCAAGATCACCTTGCCAACAAATTTGACCTGACATCCCCAACCGGAGTTGATATATGTGCAGTAGTTACTCAGGCTAAACTCCTGATCAATATGTCAGATTTTAAAAGTGATTGCAACAAAGTAGACTCGGGATTATGAGGCACCTGCGTTCACAGAAAGTCTCAAACACTTGTATTTTGCATGTCACGCTTGACGACATGATGAAAGATCTGAGCATAAGGCCAACACTTCCACATCCAGTTTAGCTGTGACCCATTAAGGAGACCAAAAATGTACAATATGCATAAAAAGCTGGCTAATAATACATACACGCACACACATACACAGGCTTCGGCTACGCAGAACACCAACACTTTTTGAAAACCACATGAACCTCCCAAACTGCACCATAAACATCCATTAACATGATAATACCCATTAATCTAGCCAAACACAACTCATTTGTCATCTTTCTGTTGCAACCCATCTGTGAGCGTGTAGGAAGGGGAGGGGGGGGAATTCACAGTCTTATCTGTCGGGGGATTAGCTTCACAAGAAGGACTGATTTTAAGTAATTCTGTGGTAGGAAAAAGCTCATTTGTTTCCATTTATTGAAGGGTCTTTTTCGTATCATACTTTCATGATCTTACTTAAATCCTAAGCAAAGTAGTTAGAATGGGGAAAAGAATAATGTCACCCAGCATTCAGATTTTATTTTTGCTGTTTGCATCATAACTTCCCTACATTTTTTTTCTTTTCCTTATGAACCAAGAGGTGCCTTTTAGTGGCTATATTGATGTCTGATCTGGTGGGAACCATTTCTAACTTGAAAACTCTGTTTTTCCATATTCTATTTTTTGCATAGGTCTCTTCTCTTGGCTATGAAGAGGTAAATCCATAGGGCTGTAATAAAAGGCATCCTGGCTCTAGAAAGGTTGTGCATGGCAAAGTATAGATCAACACGATACAATCTCTAAACAATGCAAATTACATGTAACTTAGCCTCTTTCTCTTGCAAGTGGTGTTTCTATTCTACCTTATCACACACCTTCTGTAGGTGCCAGAGAGAGAAGCATCTTCTTTCCCAATCTAGAATAGAAGAGGCAGAACATAAACCTTTGGTACAGCCCAAATGAGAGTTAATATTGGTTAAAATTACCTGACAAAATAAAACCACCATAGAGGACAAAAAAAATCTTTTAATTTTATGCTTGGGATTTTATTTTAAGCATGAAAAATCAATATAGGTGTAAGTCTTGTTTGACTCCCACTGAAGAATGTTGAGGCTACAGAGATGGTCCTTTCCCTCTGCTGCATTGCAAGAGTTCCTGTGTAACTCCATGTTAGTCAAGAATTTTTAAGGCAACCTAGTAGTTTTGGAGGAGTGTAAAAGTATGTAACTGAAGTGTCGAATTTGGTGCTACATAAAATGCAATGTAACCTCACACAGAGACGTTTACTAAAAGCAACAGTATTATTTACCAGCTCAACTTCAAAGGATTTTGGAGTGCTTTGTTTTCCCCTCAATTCGAGAACAGTATTCTGGCAAATATTTTGAAATAACTCAGTATGAAACTGAAACAGAAAAGGGAAGTTTTTGCATAAAGTTATGAATGCAGAAACAGACCGTGGAGTAAGAGCCCAAATCTAATCTTATTAATGGGGTTCACGTACAAGAAGAACCAGAACTTTGTAAACATTATCCCAAAACATGCTATGGAGATAGGACTGACCTTCAAGGGGGAAATTAATAAGTGTCGTAGTTAGCTGAAGTAGGAAATCTAGACTTGTCTTTTACTCATACTAATGTAGTTAGCAGTTTTGGAGACTTGCACCTTTTTCTTTCTCTGTTAAGAACACTCTGAAAAACAGTGCTAAGGTCTCTGCATGACTACTCAGCTGTTTTTGCAAAGATCAAACTGTAGGTATTGCTGAGATGGGTCTGAGGAAAACGATGTCTGATACAATCTTCAGAAGTTAATTATTTATTACAGAAGGACCCTCCTTTATAACTGAAAACTCATGTGAAGATAGCACCTTCTGTTGTTTGGGGAAAATGAAAAATGTATGTCTGTATGACTATGTGTATGTCCATGTGTAAACAGTATAACTAAAATGGTACAAAAAGATCTGGTCAGTCTCTAACATTTTACCACTAAAAAGTAATATGAAGAATTTTTTTGTTTGTTTTCTTTCTTGATTTTTTTTTAAGAGTGGCAGTAGGAACAACCTAAAAAAATTAAAATTCCTAATTATCATGTTTTCAACAATCTCATTTAATATTTCAGTTCAGCCTCCCCTTCATGATAAATTAAAATCTGACACTGAATTAGTCTAATTGATAAATACACCAAATTATCCATACCAAAACCTACGTGTTCCAAATCACAAACTAAAATAACCAAGGCATTAGTTTTGTATTAATGATTCTGTATGTAGTAGGAAAATCAACTGAGGAGAGCAGGGTAGCATTTAAGAATGATCCGTTTAGTGATTAGAAGTTCTAAGGGGAAGATTATAACTAAGGGAATGATGTGATGAGGGAAGGCTCATTTATTTCAGCATAAAATCTCCGGTACCTGCCTTTCTCCCATACATACCCATACACTCCCATCTTCACCAATGTCATTATATTTTGTAATCAACAGCCATCTAATTCTTCAAAACCAGAAAATTCTTTAAAAACAGAAATTTTCCTCTAATTATGGGCCCGAATTCATTGTAGAAGTAATTTTCAGATCTCTGCAGTGAATGCGAATGCAAATAAAATCTCCCTTTTATACAAAATTGTTACAATGATAAATTTACATTGTATTCATACATGAATGCAGTCTCTGCTTAGTTTCAGCGTACTACATGTATTTGTAATGGAATTGTTCCCATTTCAGTACTTGTGAACAATATCCTTTATATCTTTCATATGAGAATAGACATTATGAGTCCATTAATGGGCAAGATTTGTCCATACAATACTCCAGGGAATTTTCATGTAAATTTGCATACTTTTCCTAAATATGTATGCGAACTTGAAAGATGAGACTCTTAGACATAGAGGATGTATCATTAGAGATAGACAGACAAACTGATCTTTCATCCCTCACAGACTTGGTACTACACATGTGGTAAATTGCATTTGCTGTTTCTTTTTAAGATGACAACCCTAAATTACCAGACTTCTAAAGCTTACTCAAAATTGGTAGTGGTCATGAAGATTTTGTCTTTCTTTAATCAAATAAATACAAGCTTGCTTAAGCATTTAGGCACCTACGCAAAAATGGTCTCTTTTTCAGAAGAGCTGAAGAGAAAAAAGGACAGAATAACGAATGCTAATTATGACACGTGGTCAATGTCTTTGAAAAGAATCACCTCTCTCAGAAAAAAAAACCCACAAAAAACTCCTCTTTTATTTGGAAGTTTAAAATTAAGCAAAATGAATCCAGGCCAATGAACCGAAGTTTAATTTCAATAGCCTGCATTCCTTTAACAGTTTTCATTTAAGTGTTCCCTGTAAAAAAATCCTTAGAAAGTATCCTGAAAAACACACTTAAGCATCATATGCAAAAGTGGTAAAACTTCCATTTTCATTTTTCCCTTTGAGGTCCTGGTCTGGTCTCCTCCTGTCTCTTTACTCACCCATTGGCTGCTCTCGATTTTAGGCAGAGCCCAGTCTTTCCGTTCCGTGTATGACATCTGTTGTATCTTGGTCCCTGAACGGTGCTCTTAAAACACTATTGTAGCCGAAATAATGAGTGGTGTGGTTAGGTTACAGGTGAACAATGCCAAAACAATAGTGTGTTATCAGTGTTCACATGCAAGAATGAATAGAAAAGTACACAGTAAGGAAATAAATGACGCTTTCAGTTACCAGGGCAGGTACAAAAGCTCTCAGCCTGCACTCTAACTCCGCTAAATAAACGAGGCGAGGGATGGCCAAGTGGTAGAGACAGGGTCACATCCCCGCCGCTCAGTGCTGGATCGCTCTATGGCCAACCAGTGGGCACACTACCATTGCTCTGCACTTGGCATTGGGGCTCCTCTGTGCCTCAAGTTGCTCTTCCAGTGCTAACAAATACAATTATTCTGTATGTCTGGTTTTTTTCTGAGTTCACAGTATCTGGAAATAAAGTGAGGGTTGTGTTGCAGCCCATCAAAGTGGTGTTTTTGTCTCAGCAAAGTGAGAACATGCGTTGCAAGTCTTGCGATGTACTTTAAGGTGCAGGTGAAGGTTGAAGATGTTTCAGTGGTTGGGGAGAGGACTGTGGAGAACAGCAGGAACCAAAACTGGTGTTACCTGTCCCACGCTACATTTTGGGATCAGTTTCAGAATGAAGTATCCCCCCAAATATTCTTTCTCTTAGAGTAAGCTGCAGCAGTCCAAGCAGATATAGGCAGCAAACTATCAACTAAAGCCATGTGGGTGACCACAGCTGCAATGTCTGAGCTCGGCTTCCTTTATTTAGCGATGTAGCTATACCAGAATGATGGTTTCATTGGGATTATGCTAGATTAAACTACTCAGCAACTATTTCAGAAGATCTGATGCCTATAGAGAACTGATAACTACTTGAGAAGATCCTGTCTTTCTAGTGGATTGTGTATTACTTACATGTGACATTTATTTTAGTTACAAGCTACCTTTTACTACAAGCTGCCATATTTCAGAAAGAAAACAGATGCTTTCATTAAGAATGCCATAATAGAGAAGATGCAAGTATGTGCAAAATGCTATGGACAACAAGGAGAAAAACAAAAGAAAGTATGAATATCTGTAGACAGTTTGTGGTGGAGTTTGAAAGTGATAGTAAAGAGGAGCAGGCACAAATCTTGTTATTTATTAATTGGATTTGTGCCTGCACCTGTTGCACACGTATTTGAAAATACCTGCCTTTGCAAAAGGTAGATCATTTCTTCTTGATACTTTTACACTAAGAACTGATGTATAATCTCTTTAAGTTTTGTATTTCTGTGCATTTGATAAATTGTTTTGAACACTCTTGAGTCACACATATATATCTCGTTGCCTGGTTTTTCAAAATTCCCAGCTATGTTATTTACCGTAGTGTATCGCCTGTGCAGGGCAACCCTGAGTTTTCTTTCTTTGGTTCAAAGAATTCGTATGAAAAACACATATGCACTGAGGTGATGCAGTAGGCAACGTGGAGGGATGTGCACAAATAGCCAGGATAGCCCAAGTGAGGGAAGGGAAGTGAAATCTGTTTAATCGCTTAATTGGTTGAAAAGAAACCTGCCATGAAGCATTTGTCGATACTAAAATCTGGTCTACGATTGTCACCTTAGTACCTGAAGGAAATGAAGTCAATGCCTTGGAAACTACAAATTTTAACATGGATTAGTTAGTCTGCTATCTACGACCAATTAAACGCAGGTACAAAAGTACACTTCTATGTTTAAAAGAATGAGAGAGAAACGAACAGTGGTCAATACGGAGAAAAGGAAAGGAAAAGAGGACAGAAAAAGTAATTGCACAAGCTATTTATTGGAATGAGGAAAAATAACTTTGCTACATGACATGAAATAGTCTCTTTTGTGCAGATTTATTATTCCGTTTATTCTTAAAACAAACCAACCATAGACATTTACCTTAGGAACAGAAAAGGTGCTTATTTCTGTACTGTAGATTTTAACAGAACTATGGACTGATGGTTTCACAAGGCATCAGTCACACTTCCACAACATTTGCTGATATAAATATAAAAGCTTCATTTTAAAGGATAAATAAAGCAACACTATTATCTAAACAGGGTAAAATTTAACATCCTTGTGGTTTGTGGAAATTTTTGATGTGCCTGCTGGCTTTTCAATA
Organism: Phoenicopterus ruber ruber; assembly: GCA_009819775.1. Classification (NCBI taxonomy): domain Eukaryota; kingdom Metazoa; phylum Chordata; class Aves; order Phoenicopteriformes; family Phoenicopteridae; genus Phoenicopterus; species Phoenicopterus ruber. The sequence continues at coordinate 83,279,593 of CM020217.1, forward strand.
AAAATCAATTATGCCTTAAATGCGAGCGGTAGTCAACATACTACAGACTATAAATTCAATTTCATACTCAGAAATATGGATTAGCTGAACTTGATGCCCTTCCATTGATTTCAGAAAGCAAAAGCTGATAAGGTAAATAATAGTAAGAAGCTCTCTGACACTCCACATCAAGTTCCGGATTTCTATATTATTTTTGTAAGAACTTTCCAGCCACCACAATATCCTCCTTGTGAAATATGTATGATGAATAGATGTTATATGGATTGCTGATTCATCTCTATTTACAGAATGGATATTTGGCTTTTATAATGCAAGGTGGGAACCGGATAGGAAATGAATATACTTATTTCTTTTAGCACCATGCAAGGTATATATCATCCAGGGTGAATAAAGCTGGTGAGTAATTACAGAGCAGTCTGATTAAGCTCATGTTCTCTAGACTGCAAACTTTTCTAAATAATGTTTCTAGACACAAGGCAAGCCAAAGGAAACCAGTCTCTTTAACATACAAGAAAATTTAAAGCTGCTGTAAATTTAAAACAAAACCACCTCTCTCTGCTCTCTGAGCAGAACATCCGAGACTAACATGAATTACAGAAAATATGCTGTAGTTTGAGGGGGAGAGAGGCAATAATGTCAGACCTGGGAAATATAGGAGGGAAGATGGTTCATGAACTAAAACTTTGGATTATTTCTCAGAAATATCTAGTCATATGTGAAAAAAATTTCTCCCCTTCCTGAAAGTACAGAACACTTGGGCTGTAAAGCTTGTATACTTTGGCTTTCAAACAGGACTCAGTCATTCTCCATTTCAAAAAAAATCTGATTCATTCAGGTTAAATCCAAAAGGCAGCTTAAGTAGACTTAGCCCACAAGGACTTGTTCTTACCTTCATTCAAAGGCTTGTCATTACTTTGACTCTAACTTACAAACACTGCTTTCTTTTGTCACACATCTAGCAAGTTGAAAGAGACACTGTCAACTTATACGGGCCTTTCTCAAGGAAGCTGAATCCCAAGGAACATCTGTGATAGACATATGGATACTAAAACCTTTTTGAAAAACCCAAGCCACTGCTTAGGACCTACTGACACGAATAATGCTTACAACATTGCAGAACCATCGACATTTGAAATCTCAGCACTATGCAATTGAAAAGGAGCTTAAAATGCCTAAGTCCTGTAGTTTCAGGAACTGTTTTAGAAAACCCAGAGCTTAATTGATCCCCAACACAAGATTTGCACATTATACTCTGTCAGCTCACTTCCACTGGTAGCTTCTGCCTTGGCCTGTCCCCAGAGGGACTGTGCTGAATCACATATTCCTCTGGCTGAAGAATACAGTTTTTGATGGTTCACTGCAGCAATCAGTACCGTCTCCTGCTTTTGCACCTCGTGGGTAAAGCACCTAATTGAGATTTAGAAGATCCAAATGTTATTTCCATCTCTGCCATTGGCTCTGGCATCGGCTTCCAGAACGGCACCACACCCCACCAAGCTGAGACGTCTCAGTTTACGAAAGTACCAGCCGTTTCAGCTGTGTTGTCCCCTTCTGTCATCCTTTGCCATGTGCTGGGGTCGTACTGCTTCTGAGCTGGACAGGGAAACCAAATTGATGAAATGGCGCTGGGCCAAGGGAGAGGACCTCATGCCGAGGGTGCGCTCAGAGCCATTGTGACTCTCCTTTCCCCTGCACAAGCCTTCAGATGTGCCGTGCAGCTGCACGTGGTACCTGAGGAGCCACCTCTGGAAGACAAGCAGCAGACGTGCAAACTGCAGGCATCGGGTGGGGACTGGGAAACAAAGACCCCCAAGCGAATCCCATACTTAATGGGTGAGAGACATGGTCTGCAGGGGCACCTGCTGAAGTTGTTCGTAGTGCTTGGTACACTGGCTCCCTAATATTCGCTTACTTAATTCTAATTCTATTTCTAATTCTAATACTAATTTAATTCCTTCTTCAAATTCCTCTGCAGAACTTATTTCCAGCACAGGCCTCTGTGGATTCTGCCTTTTTATATTAACTGAATGAGTTAATTTACACACCAAACTACTTTAGAAATGATTGAAAGAAACTCGCATTATGCTCATCTAACAGAAGCATATCAACTTGTATTGTTATAGATCGTTTGCTTTCCCATAATTTCCCATCTTTCCCTCTGGTCAGTCTTAATGCGAGTCCCAATCTTAAAAGTCACAGCATGCAGCAGTTCCCCAATAGAACCTACTAAAACTTGATTTTCAGGTGTTCTGCTTTGGAGGGCTTATTCTGTAAAGCAATATATTCAACATGTGTACCCTGCTACAACACAAGCTTTTAATTTTCATTTAAATGGAGGTATAATTACATACGGTTCTTGCACTGTAACTGCTGCAAATCACATCCTAAATACGCAATTGTGTTAAATCCTGATTAATGAAATTTCTTTGTAAGCTAGACATTCCATGTTAGTTTTATATAACAACGACAAATAAATCTAATAAAACCAAAAAAGCTCCTGATATTTCCTTATATTGTTCCAGTGTAACTAAAGTATATACAGGAAAAATATACAGCATTGTTTATGAAAATATAATTCTTGTAGATACACTCAGAAAACTGCAAACATTCATAAACATCTCTCTCTTTGGGGAAAGAGAAAAGTGCCATTTAACAGGTGTTAGAATGTAAATGACATCTCATTAGTGACTTCCTTTTGCAGCTCAGAGACAAATAAAACCTTCATTTAAAAGCATTAGTGTTGCTCCTAAGGGTTTCTGGTATCATAATGTTTTGGTTTATGACGATATTTAGCCTTTTCTAACATTCCCACTTATTTCGACAGAATAAACCAGCTCTGTCTTTAAAGTTAAAACTCAGAATAAAACCAAGGGTTGAAGAAGATGACTGCACAGCTATTCATACGTTTGTCCCTTGCAAGTAAGTAGCAGGGAATTACCATCTGCATTAACACGAGAGAAAAAGAGCAGCTCATCTTCATTCTGGCCACCAACTGGATTCTAATTTTCCTCTGCAAGGTGTGAAAACCTCTACATGTTTCTTATGTGTAGGTTTTCACAAAAGAGTTTCTCTCGATCATGCTTTTCCCAAAAAACCCCACCCCTCGCAAAACAGTTTTGGAGAGGTGTTAAATTACTTCAAGTGTTACTAGAATATTAATTCAGTCCTTCTGGATTAGGTGATTGCTGCATACCACTTTCCATTTTTCTTAAAAAAAATAAGAAATCAAGCACAAGCACTTCTGTGGTAGCAAGAGGAACTTTCACTTGGATTTCTAAGAATAACTGCGGTCAAATAGTACCTTAAAAATGTGGGTGACCCTTTGGCAATGAGACTGTCAAATTCTACTTCCATGCTGACCAGCAAGGCTTTTGAGCACCAAGGGTGTGAGGAGGTGGTAGACCTGGGACGGAGTGCAAGAACGCCCTGAGCTGGTCCTCAAGGTCCATTTCTATCCGGCCAGCGCTAGAAGAAGTTGTATGGCCTTCCAGTCCAACGCGTGACACAGCTGGGAGTCAGAGCCTCTCCCTGTCCCCAAGGCTGCTGAATAAGTTGCTCAACTGACACAGTTTTTCCATTTTTTCACTTCTTTTAATTGTTAGGCTTATTTATTGACCAGAGGTTGTTGGCTTAACTGTTGGCTCGTGTCTTTAAAGTTAAGACTCAGACCTATACTGCTATGACGTACCCATTTGGGATATTCTCCTGAAGATCTCAAAGATCATGGATGAAAATGTGTACTTTCCCACATTCTAAATTAGGCGTAAGCACTTAAGATCAAGCCTGAGGCATTATCTAAAAAGCTCAAGGTAAATGTGTGCATAAGTGCAAAGATAGGAAACAATAGTGAAAATGGCAAAATAATAGTAGTTGTAATAATAATAATAATAATAATAATAATAATAATAATAATGTGGGTGTTTTATACCATTTCACCATTCGTTTTCATTCCTCTCGCATTTCATAAATCAGTTTACATCCTCAAGAGAAGTATTGTTTTTAGAACCCCACCATTCCTGGGCAAAGAGCATTGCAGTGAAGGGACCAGGGGCAGAGGAGGAGATATTCAGCGCTTTACAATGGAAAAGGGATGCAAAGACTGTGTGAAAAGACATGCAAGAAACTGACTCTTAGTGGATGGGAACAGATTAAACTCACAGAAAATTCTGAATGCTGCAGGGAAGGCAAATAAGGAACTTTATTTACACTTATTCAGAATAAAAGAATGAATGGGACATTCAATGGCTCTGAAAAGCAAAAATTAACATGATGATTTTTCAAATACATCTACTTTTTGGAGCACTGTAATTTGCACCTGTAGAACTCATTATCACACAATATCATTATATTTTAAAGTAATGCCGTTTTGAGAATAACATTGAGCACTTACATCTGTAATGAAAATAGCATTGCAGAGAGTCTAATAATGGTCTACAAGTCTGTTCTCACAGCTTATGCACAAAGGCAGTCAGTTTTAGTCATTTTTTTGGAAAATATTTTTATTTTAAAATTCTAGATTAAATCAGTCCGTCTCATTTACTCAGTTCTTAAATTATTCAGTGAGTTTGTCAAATATCAAAAAATTGGAAAAGTGAGGCAGTTTATTAAAAAAGTTAAAACTTAACAGAATTAATTCCACTTTTTATATGTTTTTACTCAAACTTTTGTTTCAGAACACTAAATATACATTACTATCCCAAAATACCAAAAATCCTTACATTTAACCTTAATTTTCTCGTGGCTTTTGTTTGCATAAACAAAGCACCCCATAAACACATTAAGTATTCCAGTTAGTGCTTTCCAAAGTACCAACATTTAATAAACACGTAGTTATCTTATAAAAGCCATAAAACCTGCCATCTAGAATTTAGCTAAATCCCCTAGTCAGATCTAATGGGAATATTTTGTTCAGGAATCTTTTGACATCCTTCTCGTTTTTTAATCAATGTGATTGTATGGAACATGCTACAGCTTGATAGAGCACAATAAAATATTAGCTAGTGAAAAAGAACTCACTGGATATCAATCAATAATAAATTAGAACAAACATTTTCTGAATAAGTGCACAATAATCCTGTGACCAATTCATTCCATATCAGTTTATTACTCAGCCAGTGGATCATCTACAATTAATCTGGAGATAGTAGTGGGTAAAGGGACACTGGGTGAGGATTTTCTTGTATATGATGAGTGGAAAAATACTAACTAGGTGTAGGAATTTAAAGTCTCAAGCACAGTTCTGAGAAAATACTCTATTTGAGTGAAGAATATTTAACAATAAAGATAAATAATAAAAAAAAAATTAAAAACCCAGATCAAACCAAAAAAAAAAGCCCTATCTCCCGGGTCCAAAAATATGGTACTGTGATGTTTTGTGACTTGCTCACAGGCTCCGTTTTTCCAACAGCAGCCTGGTTTGCCCCAGAAGAAAGAAGCAGCAGCAATTCCATGCAGGGAGAGAGGGAGGTGCAGCGCACAAAGCTCTGGCGTGATGTAAGGGTTTCTGCATTTTAATCTCTGTTCTCTTGTAATCTCCCTCTGTGGTTCAAGTCAAACCACTTACTCCTTTTCTGCCACTGTTTCAATTTCAATACAATTTACTTATTTCCCAGGAGAAATGGAATGCTCATTTGTTATATGTAAAGCTGACTATAAAGCAAATACAACCCTCCAACACCCACTCCCCATTACTTTTGGAAATGTCTTTTAAAATATTGGCAACTGTGGAAAAAAAAAATGGACAAAAACGTTTGGGCTCTGCAAGTTATCCTGCTGCATCGGGGATTATAGAGGTTTGCAGCAAAAAGCCGTCTCTCTCATCCCAACGAACTCTTAGTGACTTTCCCCATCATCCCACGCCAAGACGGCTGATACCTTTGTGATTACCAACGGAAGAGGTCTGTGGCTGATAACCACAAGATCCCTAATCTTGTCATTCCTTGTGGTCCCCTGGCCGTCCTCTTGCATGTCAGTGACTTCAGTCAGCCTTTTGGTGGCACCTTCGGCACCTGAGACAAAGTGCCCCAGGTCAGGTACCGTTAGCCCTCTCTTCTGCCTTTTGCCTAAGGTAAGAAGTCTGTTTCCCTTGTCCCAAGGACCAGACTGTAGTAAATATTACCCTAAACAGCCTTAAGATCCAAAAGGGCCTTCAATAAATCAATGTTTGTTTGAAAAAGAAGAAAATACCACAGCAAAATCAAAGCTCAACTGTTCAAAAACACCTATCCCAGACTCCCCAGTGGCAGAGATAGGTCCAAACAATTGAAGTCACTGAAAGAAAACAGGAAAATATGATGCACGGATTTCCAGAGTCCTGCATCTCTCTCAGACTGTCAAAGTCCTTGTACGACCCTCAGTACTCGGATGCCTCTGAGTCCCCCGGTGTCACTGCGCTCGGTCTCTTGAAGCTGGATAGATATCTGTCAATTATACTCCTCAGGCTACTTTGATGTGGTCAGGTATGACCTTACTCATTACCATACCAGGCATGAAAGCATCTTTTGTATTGACAATAAGATTTGTTCATGCCATATGCAGCCTCCATTCCTCGGCCTGGCTTATACCGTGTCATCTGGCTCAGTTTCATGTTATATTTGCAGTTTCTGTAATTGGTATGGTACTTTGTTGTAATTGCTGCTTTACTCCTGCGTCAGAACTAAGTAGTATGTCTTTCTCTGGTCTTGGAGTGAATTAATATGCTTGTACCGGCTTCTCAAATATGGAAAATATCCATCTTCAAATGCAGTTATTTAATGCTAGGTAGATTTTTATTGACATGGCACAGCAGGTTACCTGAAGCTATGTCAATCAGAAATGTGGAGGGATCATATTTCATAACAATTCTCAATGAAATACTTCTATAACAAACGTAATACTGCCACTATCCAAAATTAAAATTACTTAAATTACAACAAAGACAGTCTTTCCCTCATGCAATACCTTTGCAGGCGAAGTTATATATACAGTCTCTCCACACACACCCCCCCCCTCCTCCTCTCACAGCCCCTGAGTAGTATATTCTTTAAAAGAGAGACTTGGTATTCATGGGAAGCTGGTTATTTTAGTGTCATCTTATTTCTGAGACACTAAGCAGAGCCTATATGGAGACTGGTTCTCCAACACAGCAGCTTGTTAAGGGGAGTTGAGTGACATCCCAGCATACATCTAGCTTCCTACTGAGTCTCCAACATCTGTTACTGCCTAACTGCCTGAAATACGTGGTGCTTTCTAAGAAAAAAAGTAAGGTTTGTTTTTGTTTTTACACATATGCTCAGCTGAAAAGTGTGTGAGCTGATCCCTATCACATCCTTGGACATCTATGTCATCTGCTCTCATACTGCAAGATATAGACTGATTTAGCGTAAGCTTTGCTCTGCTAGCATTTTCTTAAAGACACAGGAAAAGGTAAATAAAGCTGGAACAATGTCCGTATATCCTGTGAGCATTATTATATAGGCAGAAACTCTATTGAGTTGACCAAAAATTTGGGTGTTTTTTCAAATAAACTTAGCGATGAAAGCTTAACATAGCCGTAGCGGGTGATAAATCTTGAGGGCAGATCCCAATTCTGGAGACGGGCACAAAGTTTAGGCTGAAATCCAAGCGTACTGCATTAAACCTAAATATTTTAAGTCTGGTATATATCAGACAGCTAATTTGTTGGATCAAGTCATCATCGCTATAAAAACCCTATACCCTGGAACTGCCAACTTCAGGTTCAGAATTTAGCAGGGAAATGTCTGGCTCTTGTTCAAAAATACGGTGCAGAAGTGCCTGTGCTCCCCGAATCAGTCCCTAGTGCATGACCACCGTCAGGTAGAAGCAGCCAGACGGGAATGAACAGTGCTCGGCATTGCAAGTCCTGGAATTATTCCAGATGAATGACGGGTAGGAAACAGCAGTAAAATTTAAGCATTAAATGCCACTAAAACATCTATAATGTAAGAAATTCTCGAATCAAAACTAAATCCTTGACATAAAATTCAAGGTCAGCTTAATAAGTAAAATCTGCTAACCTGTAAAAACTGGGGGTTAGCTGATCTCAAAGAGAAAAAACAGTAAATTTCACAGTGTGTTTCAGTTGACAAATAATAATTTTGGAAATTTGCTTCAGAATAGTTCCAGCGCTAAGAATAAAATCCAGCAAAAGTCAGAATAAAGAAGCACAGGATACTGAAAGCAGCTGCCTAATCATGCTGCGGCTGATGTAAACAACAGATCTAGTAGGTGAATCTTAACTGTGTTATAGGAACAAAGTTCAGAAAACATCAGGTTTTGTGTTATCTTATTGAATGATACAGATATATTTAGGTAGCTATAGCATTTTTTTAAAAAATATTTTAGTTAGTTACTTGAAAAAAACACCAAACATCGCTACCAAAGCAAAGAGAAAAGTGGTTGCTCAGTCTATTCCGTTACTTCCTAGGGCCACAGGAGATGCAAACAGATTTGTCCCGTTCACAACTCCAGACGTCTCTGTTCATGGGTATGACTAGCTACCAAAAAAGATCAAATTACACTGAAATTTGACTGATGAGAAGACAGACACTCAGAAAAAACTATTCGTTTGCTTCAGCTTTCCCGTAGGTGACATTCCAAATATTCCCACAAAGCTATAAGCAAATGAAAAATAACAGCAAAAAGAACCTAAGAAATATAAAATTCAGAAGACTCCAAAACTCCTATGATACAGCTGGAATATACCTGTTCACTGGTTATAATAGCAAATAAAACAAATACAAGACTTACATATTTTTAAAATCTCTTCTCAAAATACACCCAGCTTGCTTTGTTTTCCACGAGAGCTACACTATCTAAAGTGGCCTGGTACACAAGCCTCTAAGAATTAATGAGAAGGATTAATACATATTGTTATGACTCAAAGCATTTTATGATTAAAAAAGAGCCCATTTAACCATAATGATTCAAATTCAGCTGCAGCAGTAGCAGGTGAAAGTCCCATTGATTTAAGCGAGACTGAATTCAGTCCTCATCTCTTATGCCTTAATAACACTGTGGGCCTGAATATGACAGTGCCTCTTACTTTGTGTTTAACCAAAACAAATGTCTTAAAGGCCATCATTCATCTTTAACCCTCAATAGAGTGCTGTTTCATCATTTTCTCCCTACAAGGTGTATCTCTTAATTCAAATATATGCAATAAAAAGCATTCCCAAAGTATATCATATCTAGTTAACCACATTAAGTATTCCCTAAATGGAAAGGTCATTGATATTGGATGGATTTCTCAATTGAAACAGAAGACTGTATCTCAGAGGAATTTTTATAGATGACATTCATATGTCTTAATTCTGGATAGTACAATACAGAGTACTTTTTGGTAGATACATTAAACAGCATAGTAAGTAAAAAAACAAATAGGGATTTAAAAATTAGAATCTCCCTCTTAATTTGTTTCATCTCTTATTTTAAGTTTTGCTCAGACAGTCCAAAATTAAAAAAAAAAAAATTATATTAGGTGATCTGTGATTTCAACAATGTACATCCAAATGTCTTGAAATCTGAATGTGCTGCACACTATCTATGGGAAAAAAACTTTAACTAAAACTTGACAAACCAAATAATTCAAACTCTTGGTGTTTGGCTGAAATTAAAAAGACATTTATAAGTCTCAATGCAGGCAATAATTTTGATTTTGAACAACAATGACATTTGAATTGTTGCACTGTTGTGTACAACACAACATTCACAAATTTCACGAAGTATCAAGGTGACTTCCAAATTACTCATTTTTCCTTCCTAGAGATAAAGATGTATTTCAGGGAACACGAAATCGAAAACATTTTCTCCTGAGAAGTGTCAGATGCCGCTTAAGGCAGCTATTATCAAAATACGTTTTCCTGTCATGCCATGGTTCTGTATCTCAAGTGCCTCCAAAGTGCTGGTCCTGCCTTATGGGCTCCTCCTGCACAGCTCTTATATCTGCTTACCTTTATAGGGAGAACCCTCAGGACAGGCCTTGGTGGCATTTTGCTGTCCCAAGGAGGAAGGAAGAAACAATAGCACAGAGGAGTGCTTGTTTTAAAAGCATTCCAGCCCGCTCCTGGAAACAAAGCCTTGGATGCGGCAGGGTGAGGAAAAGGCTATGGAAATGCAGCACTTGGAAATTACAACTGATTTTTGTAAGTCTCTACAAATGCTACCTCCACTACTAGAGATACACCACCACTGCTGATGTAGTGATTCACCACCTTGTTGATACTTTTGGGAGTATGAAAAGAACACTCAATTGGTTTTCTCCTTTCTTCTCACGAATAAAGGAGAAATTGTGTAAATAGAAAATAGAAAAATGTGATATAGGGGGAAGCTGGAGGAGTGCTTTGTGGCCCCTTCGCTTACATCCAAGCCTGAACTCATGTGGGGCAGCATCCCTTGCCTTGGGTGGCTCCTTCCTGTGGTACCTTCCCTCTGAACAAGCTTTAATCAAACTAGTCAAACAATCCCGACTTGGGCAGGATTGTTTCACAGCCCTAAGACCTTTAGTGCTAAGAGGTGGTAAGGAAACTGGGGGTTGGGGGGAGGAGCAGAAAATACAAGGGTCTTTAATTCAAAGTACTGTCAACCTTGTAATGGAGACGCTGGACAACTTCAGCAAGGGCTTGACTAGCATTTCCTTCATGCTTTTTGGAAAGATTGACCTGGCTGAAATGAATGGTGTGTTTGTACTAAACCAGATAACCAAGGATAATGCAAAAAAGAAAAAGGCCTTCAGTAATTTGAGTCATGTTTAATCCTAAACCACTTTTTTAGATATGACTGTAGCATCAGTTTGAGAAAAGTGCATGGAAAAATGCACCGGGTAAGGGGTGGTCTTGTGTTTCAGGTAAAAAGGAGTTTATGCACAGTTTAGCATTCATCTTACACCTTAATAGCAAACTTTGATTGGCAATACCTTTTTCTTCCCTTCTGTTTAAACAAAGAAGGAAAGAGAATATCACAGTGCTCCTTAAAATGTACAAATCATGTCGTCTTCTCCTGAGTTTGCTTTGCATCTCCATTGATTCTGCTGATGAGAATTCTGCTGCTGCAGAATCACACAAGGGTACCTTCCCCCGCGCAAGGGTAGTGGCAACAGCTTCCTCCGAGCGAGACCTTTCCCGCTTCACCTTTTGGGTCATGCTGCCTCACTGATATTTAAATTTTTTTAAATGGCTTAGCATGCACTTCTGAGTCCTAATCTTTAGACAAACTCTTGGTTCACCTTCTAGCCCTAGACTCCTCCAAGATCAGCCTTACATAAATACTGTTAGTTACAGCTACTCAGATCAGCAGAGACCTATTCCATTCAGCCTTTTTTTTCCCCTTCCCTTTTTAAAAAAAAAGGGCAAACTGTTTTATATCGACAACCATCTGTGAGCCTGTCTTTTAGGCCATCAAACTCTTCCATCCATTACAGAGAGCCTTCCTCACCTCCGCTGCATGACAGCGCAATAAAGATGACATACTAATTCAATGACTTGTAATTTCAGCTAAACAAAGACAAGTGCTGCAGCTTCTCCTTTTGTGTTTCGGTGCCATATCGGTGAAGCCAGCTATGCAAACATAGCACTGGGAGGGTTTTATGACAGCAGTTGAATGGGGAGAGTAGCTTGGTGTTGCTTTTTTATGGGTTTTGGCTCCATGATATTTGGCTCGGTGCTGCTGGCCATTGCCATTGTGTCTGGATTCTATGTCAGCAGCAGCTAATTGTTCCAATAATGTTTATCATAGGGATCCACCAGGGAGCTGTATATGTGGAGATAAGCTACAGGGCAATGATACTCACTATCTTACCGATCTCTATACACAGTGCTTTTGCTTCATGCCAAAAAGCTCTTTAGGTTTCCAGTCTAAAAAAGAAAGAAAAAAAAAAGAAAAAAATAACAGCTTAATCATTGTGCCAACAATAGTGTCTAAGGGGATGTAATCAGGTTCCTCTGATAATCTTAGCAACACATGAAAGTCATGCGCAAAAGCAGTAATTGAAGCAGTTGGTTCTTTCTACCACCTGCTGTTGAAGTCACAGGTTAATCTAAATGAGGTCCCCTTCCTATGAAGTAGGATGCAGGGCACTTTTTAAGCCATAAAAACGTCTTATGCAGGCTTTGCAAAATAATAAAGAAACAGTTCATTAAATGAAAAGTATTAAGTATCCGGTCCTTGCTCAACATTTCATGCCGCTATCGGGTGCCATATCCAAGTGGAAAAGCCATTCTAATGTCTAAATCCCAATGCACACTTCAGTTTGCATGTGGAAGTAGACAAAAGGAGTTTGTCAGGCAGATGCCCCCAAATAACTAGACATTAGGGAGTCAATGTAACAGGTTGCAGAAAAATGATGGCTTTTTAAGGCTTGTTTTTGACCCCCAGGAATAGTGCAAAACCAAATGTCTGAGTGCACAATGGCACTCTTTTATGTAGATACTGGTAGATAATTTTTGTTCTTAACTCTCTTACAAGTTCTTCACATTACTTCAAGGACTACAAAATAAATAGTTGAAGTTTTGAGCTCTGAACTGGACAGTTTACAATGTTTTCTTACTGGTTTTTTTTGTTGTTCTGAAGCCCAAATATGGGACAAAAGCAATAAAATGAAAATATCATTGTGTGTAAGAACCATTGTCATTACAAGCACTCTTTGTACCTTTTACTGTAATAAATGATTTATAATTAAAGGCTCAATGCTGTGGCTGTATTACCAGCTAACTATTATTCTTACTGGCCCTGTGAAGTTGCCCCAAGATCTCTGCCACACACGTTATTAATCTGCTTAAGTATTAGGTGCATAAACTCAGCAGAATTAATAAAATGCTACAGCTTCATCTCCAAAGTACAGAAATCCCTCCCTTATGGAAAAGTCCTGAAGGATTTAACAAGGATACCACCAGTTATTTCCTATAGAAATTACTCTGAAATAATTTACATAATTTGAGAAAATGATATACTTCCTACAGGCTTTTGAACCATCCTAAGGGATGCCATAGCAAAGATAGCGCGCTTTCTGAAATTCTATTGGATATTATAATATTCTACTATATTCTAGAGAAATCTTCCATAAAGAGCTCTTGGAATCCTTCTCTGAAATTAAACTGATCCTGTTCCTGGTAACAGCAGGATTTTGAGTATTTTCTCCCTTTTATTTCTTCTCACACACGGCCACTACGTCTGCATTAGCAAGTAGAGCTGCACCCTGGGAGTGGATCTGTAGAGCCAAACAACTGGGGCTGGGGATCCAGCACTCACATTATATATATTTTTGGGTCGTGGTTAAAATGGGCTAGTTTAAGCCTGGTCCCATGGACCAGCTGCAGTGGTCTAGGTGTGCTCCTGGAGAACGTCTTCTGTTTTAGTTTTACATAAAATTGCAGTATTTGAGTTTGTTTCACTTCAAAAGCACACCTATTCCACACACTAATAGGTTAATGCAGACATACTGGTGTCTTCTGTGTACCCTATAAACTATACACCATTAGTACTTCATTGGAAGGGATTGTTTCTGTGAGAAATCAGTGAAGCTCAAGCCAGAATATGACACAGTAAGAATATTTCAAAGATAAAGTAAAAGAGATGAGTCTTCAAATGCAACTACCATCTACCGTGACGATTGAACACATAACAAAGAAATACAGCAACAAAGTTCAGAGAAACATGGTTAAAAATGGAAATCCTCATCCATAAAACCCAGGCAAAATTTCTTTCGTTAGCTGTAAGTAGGGAACAAAGTGAACTGATCATTCACTTGTATTTGTTGACTCTTCCAAGAGTATTCTGACAAAGACAATACAGCTAGCAAAAGTATGACTGTGTAACAGTTTCAGAAGATTAAAAAAAACCCTTAAAGGTGAAGTTTTATGTGTGTTTCAAGAATCTATTTTTCACCACCTTTGTTAGAAATTTCGGGACACCCCAGCTTTCCTTGTGTTATGAGAAAGGTTACGCGCATACTCAGTGATTCTGCAACCATCAAAAATAATAGTAATTGGAAGTAGAATATACCGCAGACCGGCGGTTAATATGGAATATGATGATCAATTGAGTTGTGCAGCCTACACGGACTTCTGAGGTCCCCTTGCTGCGTAGTCCAAGTGATATATTTTCATCTTTCACATTCATCTTGCTTTCTGTTTTAGAAAGCAAGGCCTGATTCTGCCATCGTTAGTCACACCGAGTAGTACCTGACTCTGCAAGTAATCCCTATTGATTTCAGTATTAATTCTTGTTAAATGCTGTTCATACAGGAGAAAAGGTGCCACTAAGGAGAAGTTAGAAGGATTCATGTACTGTTTCATCTTATTTACAGCTCTTTTTTTCCCCTCCATTTTAGTGTGTGTACATTCTTCCATCTCTCTCTCTATTTCAACCCTTCTGTTTTTGTCTCTAGTCCTTTCCATTACTTACTTACTCTTTTCTCCCTTCCTGTCCCTTTCTCTCTTTCAATCCCCTGCAGATCTCAAACTCCATCACTTATATTTCCAATTGTCAGCAAAGAGAGAAGACAGAATGGGTCCAAGTCTACCATGCTTTTTGTTACCAGTTGCCAAACTGCACAAAAACATTGCTGGGGCTCTGTCTATACTTGCCAAGTTCCCGGTATCCCCCATCTCTACTTGAAATGGGCTGTGAAAGGTAAAAGTAAGTGTAGGAGTTTCAGCGATTTCCAAAAGTAACCTTCCCAAATCTGCCTCTGGATGTAGGAGCAAGATTTGCCTCATTACTCTCTCTGCCTGCCTGTTCCCGTACTCAGTGCAGGGCTAACTCCTGTGACCTTGCTTTCTTAACACATATAGGAATATGCAAATTTAAAATAAACACAAATGTAACCTTCCAAAACAAAATGCTCATTCATGTTCCCTCAGGGAATGGTAAGAGAACACACTGTATTTGATGGCTAAGTCAAGTTACAGCAATACAGGAATGGATATACGATAGCCTTATTCCCCTGCTTTTACTGTTCCATTATGAGTGAGTATAGATTACATCCACTGTATTACGTTTAGAGGAAAAAGAAAATACTGTAAAAGGGCAGGAAATTACCAGAAATACCCATCCTATTCAAACTGCATTGAAGAGGATCTATACGATGTATTTTAGAAATCTATCCTCTAGGACCTCACGGCTTTATTCTGTGCATTTTATGTGCTACACAGTGGTTTCTAAGAGAGGCAGCGACCAGGTTTGGATGTGCAACTCAGACTCCAGCTCTTCCATATTCTTCAGTGCTGAGTTAACTTTTTTTAAGATCTACTACCATTAGGAATAATTCCAAATATATTGGCATCTCCTATTTTTTGTACTCGGCCTAAGTTCACTCTTCTCCTTTGGGAGATGAATCTTTCAAGCTTCACTTTTCCATTTCACTGCTCTGGTAGCTCTCTACAACATTCACTGAGCCAGGATGGTGGATTTGCAGCTTCTGAATGAACTATAATTGCTTATACCATCTTCGGAATATCAATCTTCAGGACTTCTCCTATTTACTTGTTTATTCCTAAAATAAACTTTACTTTTAAGCACCAGATGGCTTTTCCACAGCAAGATGGCTCAGGGTACTACCCATGTTTATTCCATGCTCTCAGACAAATTTCTGTTTGGATTCTGTATGAAATAGGTGACGGATTCTATTCAATACATGGCTTTAACTTCCTCCTGTTTAACACTTTACTGTAATATGGCATTTAAATACTACCAGACTTCTAAATGCCAGATACAGATAATATTTATTAAATAAACCAAAAGTGTGCCCTTACCTATGGGCAAAATGAATGAAATACATGCTCGATTTAGAACAAATGAGAAAAAGTCATGTGTAACCACTGTGCAAATTATTTTTATAAGAGGAAAAGAAAACATAACAAATGCTAGTGAGCATTTATATTAGATTCTAGAAGCGCATCTTTCTGAAGAAACAAACGGTAGGTTTTTAAACAAGTAATTTGTGAGTAGACAAAGAAATGCATTTTTAAGGAGTTTTTAAAGTGAACAACGAACGTTATAGGAAAGAGCAGCTGTTGGCCCCTTCTAAGCTATAAACCAAAGAACCCTACAATCCACTTAAGCATGATTATGACAGTAATTGTAGGGGAAAAAAAGGAGAGGGAGCCTTAAAAGTGGTCCCAACAGTGCCTGAGAAATTTGAGCAAAATATTTTTAAAGCCCTTAAAGAGTCCTTATGTATACCTGTTTAAGAACTGGCTGTTTCCCGTTCTATTTTCTGCACCATTAACACATTTGCCAGCTAAGCTCTGATGCCAGCGTTGTTATTGTTAAAACGCCAACGTGTGAAGCTAGGAGTACGCAACGTGGATTTCAGAGCTCAGGGCTAGTAGCAGTTCTGGAAGTTGGAGAGAGGAAGAGGGAAAGTGTTTTGCTTGGGTTTTATGTTGGCTAAGTTCTATCCCGAACCTACAGTGAAGAAAAGATAACAAAAGCATAGCTGTTAGTTGTTTAAATTTTAAATCTATGACCACATCCGTTATGTTACAACAGATACAGCTGTTAGCCAGAATGGATTATCGCTCCCTAAACAATTAACTTTTTCTTTCTTTGAAAACCACAATACATCCGCTTATTATCATGGTAACAAAGTTTGGTCTCACCATAGCCTTTTCATTAAAGCCTTTTCATTGTTGGTGTCTGATTAAATTCCTCAAGACATTAGTATCTCTGAATAATGAGTACTGGAAATTTTTTTGAACTAGATTTAAGATGCCTATCTGCAAAGTCTTTGCTTGTAATGGGCTATGTAACTAAAATATATGTGCCAGAAGTTTCACACACTTGCCAAGTACGTTAAAAAAAATAATTTAAACATTATATTTAAACATATTGCAGGTCCAACCTGCATCAAAACAAACATTCCTTGTGAACTTCAGAGTAAGCATGTAGCAAAATAGTTCTATTTTGATGCTACAATTATCTCTCACTTCCTGCCAAATTAATTTAAATTCATTTTGAATAGTCAGCTTGTTACCTCAGACAAATACGGTCAACTATTACAACAAAACTTGATCAAGAAGCTGGCAAGCTTTGTAGCCTCTAGCTCTATACTCCAAGTAACTAACTTGCTAGTCAAAAAAGATTATCAGAGACAACACTTATTTCCTTACTTTCCATTACTATGAGGTGTGTTATATTATTTGTGTTCATCAGAAAGGTCAGGGGAGAAATCACTGATGAACTAACAGCTCCTTAACCATTGTTAAGAAATGCTAAATGCTTAAAGCAGTCAGCCTTTAAGCTAACTAAAGTGTCATTCAAATTTTGTTACTGGACTAGATTTTGTCACTAACCACGTCTGAATCTAGTTATTAGAGCATTTCTGCAGTCAGGTAATCATTTTTCATGTGTTCATCACTGGTACATAAGTTCCCTCTAAATTCATTGCTTACCAAGTAAGAGATGGTTTGGGATTTTCCAATGCTATTTTCATTACATGGCTTTTTACATGTGTTGTTCAAATGTGTAACGTTTTCATAGCTGACTTCTGGCTTTTTTTTTATGAGCATTGACAGCAGCTCTTTAACTAGTCATGAATAGTATTATGACATAATGTGAAGTTGAAACCATATGCAACAAACATTAATCTTGAAAATTCCACTTGCAGAAGTAATTAATAAATGCATATATTTTGAGATTGGGAAACTCAGTAATCTTTCAGAGAATTCTTTGTCAAGAAATCCTTAAGAATTCAATTTTACTACAGTCTTCAATTTGCAAATGACTATTATTTTTCTCTTCCTATTACTATTCATACCTAGGAAAACTGTAGCTACTGTTGCAAACAAATGTATATCTGTCAAGCGGTATTCTGGGGTGAAGCACATTTCATTTAAGAATTACATATAAGAAAATTCTTACTCATCCTAACAGCACTGAAATGCTAAACTACAGGAATATTGTCTGATTTCTCACAGTATGGATCTACTTCCAGAATTACACCTAAGAATTACACCTAGTGACAGAAAATCTTAGACTTCCATCTATCATTGAACTTCCTAGGAGCATTTTTTCTCTTCTGATAACCTTTTACCAAAACAAACAGCAAAGTGAGAAAATAATAAATACTGGAAAAGGTCCAGTACAGAAAGGTAAGAACTTGATGTCTAATGCAGGTTAGTATCATGTGTGTAAAGTGGCTTTAAAGTTGCCACGGAGCTTCAGGTGTGGGTCTGTGCAGGACTGGCCTTCCGACCTGCTCTAGTTTATTCCACCTGCAAATGGTGCCCCGGGTTATTAGCTCTAGATAGGTGTCATCTTAGTGCTACGACAGACTGAGCTGTAAATGACAGCTCAATCAGCTTTATATTAGAGTGGTCTTCTCTTAACGAGAGAAGCCAAACTACAATCTGGACATCGTGACCAGATTGTAGTGAAAGAGAGATTTACATATCACGTCGTGTTATGCATCCACCCTGTTCAGTTTAAGTTAGGTGGCTTATATCCATGGGTTCTTTCCATGGGGAAGTGAGAAAAGAGAGCTGCTACTTGGACCTTTAAAAACTTGCAGAAAATGCAAACATCTACATTAACTCCTGTTTGTAGTCATCTGGAAGAAATGGCGGCCATAGAATAATTCCATAGAAATCATAAATAAAATCTTCAGTGCAATGTCTAAATCAAATTAGAAAAAATGGAAGAGTTGCAGTATTTCACTAATTTCAGCTGCTCCATTTTGGTAAAATTGTATTAGCACAGAAGAAAAGAGATATGAATTAATTTCTTCAATATAAGCAATTCCTATTAATTTCTGTGGAAGCTGCATGAATCAAGGGTAATAGACCACCATTAAGATGTATGAAACCGAAAAGCTGTTGACTTTCAGAAATCAGTAAAACTAGGCTGGCTGAAAGACAAGTTAATATATTTTTAATTAGATCTCCATTTGCTCAAGACAGAGATTGCAATCTCAGTGTGAAATGTATCTCAAAATATCGAGCCAAATGTGTGGTCTGAGAAAAGCTATTTCTTAATGTGCTAAACATCTACACCTGGACTAAGGGATCTGACTAAACAAGAAATCTTTGCAAGACTGATTACCTAGATGGTATGATATCTCGGCACTATGTGCCTATTTAGATCTATGTGACGTCTAGCACGAAAATAACATAAACAGTAATAACTATAAATAGTCTAAAATTACCTTGCAAAGCAGAACTGCTTGCTATTGGTTCAGAGAGAAACCCTTTGACTGGTAAATAATTTTAAACATTAGATAAATTAACTACACCATTAAATTTTAGTTGTTGCTAATAAGCGTTCCAAAGCATGTTATTCACACAAATGCAACTTGATATGTTGTGATTTTAAGCAAGTAGAAAATAAGGAACTATTGGCCCTAGTTCAGCAAAACTGTCAAAAGCCAGTGATGAGTCAAAGGCAACTCTTTCTCACTCTGAAGACTGAAACACCTCCTCTTTGAGACGTGTTAGGAACAGCAGGCTATCTGCAAAAGTCACATTGTCACGGTGAGAACAGAAACCTGGTGATATGTGATATCCATATATTTTCATCCCCTAAAGAGGCTAGAAAATCCATCTGATCTACCTACAATGCATCTGGAAATGGGAAGGCAGATCTCAGATCTCCCGTTCCTGTGGGACCACATCCCCGTCTCGTGGAGCAAGCCAAGAGAAGGTTGACCAGTTTCGGCGTGTGCAGACGAGCGGCTGCGCTCTTCCAAGGTGACTCAGGAGTGACCTAAAAAAAAAATATCTTTTTGCACCTTACCTCTCAGAAGAATGCTCTGTGCACAGGCGGGGTGGACCAGAACCGAACTCCTCACCAGCTAGTTGGATTCCCAAAAGCTCAATGGCTGTGTGAGATTACACAACTGGCAAAATAAAACTGATGCAGATTCTTGGATTAGCTGGCTGTGAGGCAAGGCAGTAATGATTTATAGTGTTCATGCTTCTCATTTTAGCTTGGATTTTTCATGAATTTTAAAACTGTCATTGGCTTCATTTGGCATTTGCTCTTTTCTCACTATATACACTCTACCACATACATAATTTAGAATTCCGCAACCACAATTTAAGTTAAAAAAAAAAAAAAAAAAAAAAAGAGAGATTCGTTTTCTTAGAGCCTTAAAACAAGGATATTTTCTGGGTTTTTAAAAATCTAAATAAAGAAAAAATGAAGTGTTTTAAAGAAAAAGAACAGTATGAATCAAGTTATACAAAGGAAAAAACGTTGTCTCCCCTTTTTCAATACACACTCTGTTTTAAATAAGTGCAACCAAAATATCTGTAACCAAGATTTTAGGAGGAGGAAAGGCAAACCCAGCCAGTCTGCGTTTGTTGTGTATCAATAGATTGCTAAAACTCTCATCTTATGCTTGAACCTTGGTACACTGAAGACAGATAAGTCCACTGAAAAACTGCCTGGCCTTTGCAGTAGTAACTCTTCTGCCTCCAAATATGATGCAGAAAAAAAGAAATATGCTGGTACCAATACTACAGTGAAGATCCCTGGAGCTAGGTGTTTCAGATAAGCTCCTCAGCCTTGAATTTTTCCAACTCTCGTAGCAATACTTTGCAGTACATTTTCAGCTTCTGTTGTCCATCAAGGATGGCAGGGATACTGAGTCACGGGGAACGCTGTAGGTGGGGTTCAGGGGCAGAAAGTAGGAGATGGTCTACTGGCTACTGAAACAGCTACCAGATTTGTCACTTGCCTACACAGCAGAAGGTTCTAAGAAATCTCTCTTGCACATGCTAGAAAAGATGTTTACATGCCACGCTTATTGGATTGAAAGGAGAAAAGGTTTTACTCCCTGAAGACTGGGGGCAAAAGACCAAAGTAGCTGAATTGTGTCTGTAGGTTACAGAGGAAGGATATTTTATCAGAAGAATATATTTGAAAGTCTGACCTTTATGAGGAGAACTACAGGCCTGGCACCGACAAATTGTTATGAGTAGTCGCAGTCCTGATGTCGTTATTAGATGGCACTTTGAAGCCCACCTTGAAAGACTCAGTCCTTCACACTGTCAGTCTCTTCTCCAGTAGTGTAGTTCAGCCTGGGATACGTGTAAATATGATTGATCACATTTCTGAGTCACAGAACCCTCATTATTATCACTGACTTATAGCACCAGCTATGCAGAATTTGCATCTCCGATGAATATTTGGGATACCATGTGGTGAGCCTTGGGCAGAATGATCAAAAGCTGGAGGTATTTTTCACACAATTTCTATATCCTTGTGATGGATTTTTCTGGCATTTTCATGTGAGATTTGGAGACATTTTTCTGACTAGACGACAGGACCATGTATTTAAGGATTCTGCCCAAAAGTGACAGTTGGCAATCTACTTGTAACAAACATCCCACTGGTTTGGGCAAGAAATTAAAGATACTTTTCCAGTAGTAGTGTTAGTTTGAGAGAAATTGAGATAACCCAATGAGAAGGAATCAAGATGGAAATGGTAAAGATTGCTCTTTAGATGACCTTTTCTAAATAGTATATAAGATTTCTCCCATTAAATTAACATATTTACATAAATATCAAGCTTTCATACTGAGCAATAATCAGTTATCTTCCTCTGAAGCAGACAAAAGGAGTTATTAAAAATATATCAACGGTTTAGGGGAAACAGGAAGGATCAGCTTCCTCTTTGTGCAACACTGGAGCCTCTTACTTGCTGTGTGCTACCCAAAACAGAAGTATAGAATGGAGTCTGAGCATGGAATCCAGCGACCCCAGAAGGCGAGGTCTGTATCAAGAAATTTGCAGCGCAGTTCCCTACCCACCCTGAGTCTACTTATTTATTCTGAGTAAATAGGAAACAATTTTTAAAAATGGTACTTCTTGCACTAAAATGCACTTCCAAACATGTCGTAACGTTCTGACTAACATGATTAAACATCCAGTACAGTAATTAGATTAGACTCACTTAACAGCCCCAGTTAAATTCCAAGTCCTTTCTCCGTCCAAAGAGTATAAAATAGGATGTACTAAGTCGTCTGCAAAATTTCCTGATTATTAATCCCTTTAGTATCTATATGAGAGAATAGTTACTACAAGATCAAGATAAAAGTCCAAAAAGCTGTTCCCTTTCGCTTGCCGCTATAAAAGTATCTTTTTGTCTACAAAGCCTCAGACAGCCACTGGGGCCAAGCCAGGATTCCTGTAGTGAAACAATCGACTTGGCATCATGTTGACACATATAAACAACAGTCTGTCAACAGGCCTCACATTAGTGACAGAACATTTTTGGCAAAACAGTAGCATCCTTCTGGGCACTATGGCAATAACAGCCAGTAGCATCCATTCATGCCTTCACTCCACAGCACAATATTAATTAAAAGATTATAACAGTGACACTTATCCAAGAAGCTAAAAACCCACAGAAATATCCATGCAAAAGTGTAGAATGTTTATTGAATGAGAACATGCCTCTAGCTGCTTTTTCATACAGTGATTTTAGACTTACACACTGTATGTAACCTCTGTCAGTTCACAATTAGCGGATAAATGTAACTGCTTGCTTGCAAATGGCTATATGAAGTGTATATACACACACGTGTGCCATCGACTTATGTAAATCAACTTCTCTCTAGCGTGAATAATAAAAAGCGCAAAACAAATAGCATTGTTTATGAAAATAAGCAGTGCTGTAGGCTTCTTTTTCTTTCTTTTTTTTTTTATGAAGGTCCAAATAAAAAGAAAACTGCTAGTTTTGATTTTTTTTTTATTCTATCTTTTTTATGTCCTCTTTAACACCTAAAAATATATGTAAGGGAGTTCATATATATGCAAAATATCCATCAATGAGTTAAAAGAAGGTGTAAAAAATATTTAAGCTAGTTAATGTTTTTACAATAACCACTCTACTTTTTCACATTTTTCTAAGTCCTTAAATTATGACTTATGCTTATTAATAATCCTTTAGAGTCAATGGACCAAAATTAGAGGTAATGTATAGAAGGGAACTTGGAAGGGTGGAGAAACATCAATTACCTGCTGGCAACTGGATGGAAGTTTAAATACTAAGAAAATATAAAGTGTAGAGGAAAGTGGATGGCATCCAAGAATCCCAGAAGAAGCATAACATCAGTTCTGGAAGCTGTATAGGCAAATTAGTACGGCAGTTTGTCTGGGCTAATTATCCGTACTGAGATGCCCCACACTGTGTTGCAAAGAAATGCCCTAAACTCACGTGACAAGAAGCATAAAGTATATGGCGTTCACAGGCCTGAAGAAACACAGGGCGGGGGAAAAGATCAGGAGACACCTTTAGAGATCACATAATCCCTCTGAAATAATGTTTTATGCCTAACTCATCCTAGACAGACATTTGTCCTTCCCTAAGCATTCGGTCGTGCAGGTTCCGTAACCTTTTTGTCCATTTTAGTTCAGTCCCTAAAAACTTTCTGCATAATATCCCATTTCTTACCCTAGTCCCATGGAACAGTGGACCCGACTTCCTCGTTGCACTAATTTATTAAGTATCTGAAGGACACTCTGGCCTCCCTCAGGCTAAATCAAACCAGTTATGCTAATCCCATGGGATTCACAGCGACAAATACGTGAATGTAAGGACCTATTGCCAACAGCAACTGGAGAGTTGAGCTCTCTCTTGAGATGTGATCCCTCTCCTTTTGCAAGGCTGGATGGTAATTTGAGCTTTCCCATTGAGTTAAACACATAAATCCTCCCCTCTGGAAGGAGGAAAGAGTTAATTTTCTCTTTTAAAACAGCTGATGATAAACTTACAGTTAGAGCATACGCTTCCAAGTGTGGCCCAACCATCAGACTACAGGTTAGACAGGGTCTCTAAGACAAAACAAAGAGAAAGCAAGCAAGAGTATGTGATGTTTCACACAGGAGCATTCATTTAAAAAAGCCACCCTCTGATTTTCAGTTTCAGCTTGGAGCCTTCTTTATGAATTGCATCCTCTGGTTTTTTTAAAGTGAAAGGCAGAATCTCAAAAAGAGCGTTCTCTCGCAGGTCGCGTCCCTCACCACTGAGCTTCGTGTGCTCTCCTTGTCCCTCCTGTGTAGCCCTTGCATTCGGAGCTGCCTTGCAGCCCTGTTTCTAGAGAGGTGGCAGAGGGTGCGATAGCCAAACCTGGCTCAGCCTGGTGCTCGAGTGCTCTGCTGAGAGGAGCTTGCTGTGAGAGGGTCTCAATCTCTCTGGTCAGAGGGTGGCTTAACACATCTCTCCCGTTTTCAGGTGCAAGTCTTCTAACTGCTGGAAACATTATGTTGGTTATTTTTCTGAATCTGTCTCTTCCAGACTGAGGACTTAATTTTTAGCAATAATGAGAGGAACATAGCCAAACACTTCTCTGAAGCTCTCAATTAAGAGTCGTAAAATTAGCTATTTTTGGCCAGATACTTCATCTCTTCCATGTGTAGATTCTTACTGAGTTCATTACATACATTTCAGGAATGCCCAATGAGATCTAAAATAACATTTAACTGAAAGAGAATGCTTTTTTGTGTATGGGAGACACGACCTACCTACAGATCAGCACAACCAACCTCACCGCAGCACTTGAGACAGTTCAAATGACAGGTTAGATTCCTTTTTTAGCCAGCATACTGTGTCATGACACACTTCCATGTGCTCAAATCAAAGCAAAGGAAATATTTATTAACTTAAAGAGGGATTGTAAGACTTGCCTCTGTAGCCCTTTTAGCTATCTTTATGGAGTTTAAAACAAAGAATGAATATTTAGGCAAAAATAGCAAAACCTTTAATGTACAAGGAATAATTATATCCTTAGCAAATTTAAACAGTTATGATGATACTAATTGAAATCTAGAAATTTTTGCCCTGCAGGAAACTTAAGCATTTCTGGAGCTCTGATTTCAAACTGAGATTTTGAAATTCCAATATTTTGACTTTAAAATGTCAAAATCAAATACGTATCTTTTTTTGGATCAACAGAAAAACTTTTTGCATTACTACATTAGAATATTTAATTTTGATGCATTTAACCAGTCTGAAAAGCTTTGCTTCAAGTAAATTCACAGTTGAATTAATTTTTCTTATTGATACCTGTTACCTATATCGTATAGGTATTACTGAGTCTCTGATTTTCCACGCTGGCTGCTCAGACTGCACGTTGCTTTAACACCTTAATTTACATGGTGTCTCTCAACTTGTTTAGCTCAAAAAATATGTATTTTTCTGTGAGTAATGTAATCAGCTGGAGATCCTTATGCATCAAAATAACAGGGGTCTGGCCTACAGCTGCCATATTGCAATGAACTACTATGGGAAAGCACCAATTACGCTCTACTCAACTTCACATTTTAGGGTCTGACCTTTGACCTATAATGAGATATCTTCATCTTTCAATTAGAAAATTCAGTCAGGAAAATGTGCCACAAAACCAAACCAAACCATGTGACTTTGTAGAAACTTCATTTCCATAAAAAAGAAATGCTTAGTCAACTGGATTTCAGAGGTAGATGAAGGCTGGAGTCTTGCAATAGTTCATTCTTCCACTATCCAGTGGGGAAGGGACACGAAGGGAAGTACTAATTAGCAAAATATACTATCTAGGATTTTTCAGAGGTGCGTACCTAAAGGTACCTAGACCTCTCTAAAATTCAGCTGTTGGTCTTTCACGTGTAGTGCTCTCAAGGTCTGCAAAGTTATTTGCACAATAAAAGAAGGAAGAAAATTGAGTAGCTCAAGTTTAGGCAGGTATTTTCTGGGCTTGCGACTCTTACAAATAGAATGCTGTTTATATTTTATTTTTTTTTAGGTTTTTTATCCACTTGTCTCTAAAAAACAAAAGAATACAAACATGCTTTTTTGTTATAGGGTTTCAAGTTTACTCTCCTGCTTCTGGGTCTCAAAGGAAAACATCACAAGAAAGGAATTAAAATGACTCTTCAGGGGCTCAGAAAACATGAAATAAAAAGGCTTCAAATGATGAAATGTGTAGAGTGATTTGTGGTGGTTTGTGAAAGTTTTATTGAACGTTAACTAGCAGAGTGATACTGTAGCATTCAGTCTCGATTCCCTCCTCCCAGCCTTTTCTCTCCCCTGTTGTTCAAATGTCATAAGCTTTTTACATTTCAGCTGAGTTTCTTCTGACATTGAACAGAAGTGAGAAGGCTGAGAGAACAATTTCTAAAACTATCATTTTTCTTATGTCTCACTGTCCCTTTATTATACATTGATGGTTCTTATCCATGGTAAGTTAGATTAGAAATACAGCTCTGAATTCTGGATCTTGAAATTGCGCAATGCAGAGCACTGTTGGGAATGCCCAGTTGTTTTTTCCTCTGTATTTCTCTTTAGGTATTTAGATACTCAACACTCGTTGATTTAACTAGGGCCTGTACATGCCTACATCCAAAACAAAACTAGCCAGTGAGAATAACCTGAATATGGTTACTTTATTTTTGTTATAATAAAGGAAAAAATAAAACCGGTGCCAATTCTGTCAACAATCAACCCCAAAATTCCCTTTCTTGGCATCCCTAAAAGATACTGTAGATTGTTGGTCCAGTTGACTAACAAACACTTGTTTACAGCCTAGTCAGAGAAAAGCCACAGCTGCTGTTCCAACAGTCTATATGAATTAGAATAATTTATTTGTATCAGGATTCAGATTTTCAAACACAAATGTTCAGAGATTCAGAGACAAATTTTCACAGCAGCAGGCATAACAGCGTAGTACATATGTAACTTTGGGACATATGATGCACATGATTCAGCATATTTCTTGTTTGTTCTGTGCTATCCAAAAGCACACCACCTACAGTTCTCAAAAATCAGTTTCAAATGTCTTAAAAAGTTGTTAGCTCATACCTTTCATCCAAAACAAGTGACCTTCCAACTTTTGTGTACAACTTAGAAAGTTCTGGCAAGCTCTTTCATGTAACCTTTAGCTTCAGACTGTAGTGGGTGTTTGTAAAATCTGAAATACTAAGAAGAAAGCTTGACATATTCCATGTCCTGACAAACAAACAATATCATATTAGCATACTTTAAACTCCCATGTATAATAGCTCAGAAAAGCATTTGTAAAGATTTCAGTGGAAGCTACTGACTGAAAAAAAAATTAGCTTGGTTTACTTACAAAGTACAATTAAAGACAATTGTTCTGGAAATAAACTAAATCACTGTCCTGGTGTTTGTAACCTTCTGACTGACTTTAACATGGTCAGTAAGTAAGCCCAGTGTGCACTAATTCGTTAAAATCATCTTTACTTATCGATATCTTAGCCAGTCTTGACCCCTGTAAAATTTCTCCTGTCTTTCAAGAGTGCGCCACTTGAAGTTTTTAAAAATTAGTTTCAAATATGTCCTAAGAAGTACTTACTACCCCATTTATTATCTAAAAAGAGTGACTTTCAGACTCCTGCGTGCCTTTGATAGGAACTTGAGTCAGGGAAGATACTTAGCAAAGACACATAGCCCTTGACTTCCAAAATCTTCTCTCATTAAACTCATTTCAGGTACCTATAAATGGGATATATTTTGCACTGTGGTCACGACTCTGAAAATATGTGGTTCTGTTCAGGTTCCATTCGGTATGTTTCATCATTTATATTTAATTATTGTGTAAATCTTGTCTATGTAAAAATAAACAATAACTACTTAAGAAAAAATTTGGTCTGCCACGTTTTTGCAGTCCATTGTATACGAAAAAGCTAAATTGTGTCAGAGAGTGAAATTTATCTGAAATCAAGGGCGAGGCACTTCATGGGACACACAATACCAAACTGGACTTCTCTGCAGATTGAACTTGCATAAAGTACTTCCATTGCTTTTGAGGGAAACAGAAATACGCCTCTCCCATCCTATTCCACCCAGTCTTTTTGACAAAGCAACTGAACGGTTCAGAAGTTTTCAGTTTCAGAGATCTCACGAAGATGCAATTTTTTTGTTACTTTAGAACTGCTGCCGTATCTCCAGGTAGTTGCGTTTCAGAAACGTGCACCTCTCTCAAAGTGCGCTGGGGTTGCTACATGAGCAGAAGAGCATTTGCGGTGGGTTCAGTCAGTCATAGCCCGGGCAATGTGACTGCTCTGCTGTTTGGGAGGTCTGGCACGTCCCCAGCACCCCCTGTCAAGCTCTACAGTGGCACTTACAAATCCAAAAAATCAATTGTATTTTCAGTCATAAAACTGGCAGCCATGAACTCTTCAGTTTTGTGGTATATTTGGGTTTTTTTTAATCTGGAAACCAAAACATTTGATTGAAATTAGCATAGTATTCACAGTAGATACTATTCTGTTGAAAAAAAAAATTCCGTCCAAAAATATTTTTTAAATAAAAAGCAGTAAGGCAGCTCTAAATGGGTATCATGCTCAAATATTTGTAAAAAAATTAACAATGGCTTCAATTTCTGAAGACATTTCAGAAGAAAGCCATAGATACAGATTTGGCTAGGAGTTTTTAGTTCAAAACGTATGATATTTTTTCAATAATGGTGTCAGTTGTAAGTTTTAATGCAGTAAAGTCCTTATAAGATTAAGTTAATCTATATTTAGCACGTACCAGTGGAAGTATTCTTTTAAGGTTCCACAGGAAACACTGAACCCTTTATTGTTCTCCACATATTGTCCATGACTTTGCTCAATGTACCTTTGAATTTTCTCATAAACTTCATTTAGAAAGGTATATTTGAAAAACTGGAGAGCATCCTAAAATGTGTTTATTTTGAAGGAACTCTAGGGAAAAGTGGAATCCACTTCCTTTTAATGTTCATATGACACACACAAAATGCTAAATGCATATACACGATATGTGCCATTAAATAATAACTGTTGTTTCATCAACAGTGTCTTCTAAATGAGGATGAGAAAGGACTACACAAACAGTGATTTAGGCTGGATTTTTTAGAAACACCCAAGGCATCTAGGCAGCAAATTCCCATTTAAATTCAGTGGAAGTTGGGACTCTGGCTCCCCTGAGCTCTATTAAAAATCTCCCCTCCCCCTTGATTCACAAATGCGGTTGCTCCATTAGTTTGATTTTGATTAATTAACAGTGCTTTTAGGCTTTCCTTGCATGAATTTATCAAATGTTACCAAACTGAAATACATCAGTTATTTCACCTTTTAAGCATAAAGGAACTCGGCGGTATTTCAAAGTGTTTGTAAATGATGGCTTAATAGCTCCTAATGCATCATGGCCCAGTTTTTACAAGTTGATTATGAATGCTCATGCAGTTTAGAAAATCAAATGGCAGCCCTTACAACCACGGCTCATGTTAACTGAATAGGTAAATTACGCTCTTTATAGCAGGGTAATACATATGACAATAAAATGCTAACAATTTACCTCTCCGCAGTTGGGGCCAACGTGACAACCTGTTCTGTGGCCGGGGACAAGAACGGGCAATAACACGGGGAGTCGAGGAATGCTTTCTGGCACAACTCGGCAGCAGTGCATCGGCACAGACCGCCTCCAATGGACAGCTGTTGGTCACCAAGGCACGTCCTAGGGTTACCGGTCAGGAAGAAAAAAGGGGATGTCAATACTGTCCTTTAGTAACAGGTGAAAATCTGGTAACACATAAGCATATTGAAACTAAAGCATGAAAAAATGGAAGGCTGCAAGTTTACTAACAAATACCTGAGTAAGGATTAACAAAAATCCACCCTGTTCCTCAACTGACGCCAAGACAGCTGAATTATGGAGGGCTGATTAAGATGGATTCCCATTACACCTTGTAATTTAATATACTTCTCAGGGTTATAGTACATTCCAATAATACGAAAACTTAGTGTTGCCTAACAATAGCCCAGCAGTTCTAGATGGAATACAAACATACCTAACATGCCAAAAAGAAAACAAACAAATTGTTTTCCGTATACAGTCAAATGCAAGGGCGAGAATGACAGTAAATGCAGACCCCATGATCAGTACTCCAAATTCTACATTTTGTTCTCTATAAACAGTGCAAGTGGGACAAATTCTGATTCTAATTCACTAATTAAAAATTCTACCAAGAAAGGATTACTGTTGGAATAAAATTGCCATGTCTTCTGCCGGACATGCAGTCCAGCGTTAAGGCTGCATTGCAAGAGAATATCTGTGCGGCAAAGATGGATCAGGCATAGGTCTGAGACCCTTGGGTATTTGCAGCAGTTAAATGATTACCTGCGCTGCAAGTGCTACCACCACAGAGTCAGAGGACTTCAGCTGGAGCTTCCGAAAGGCTTAGATCACTCTGGAGTTACAGTCGTTTTGCTTTTCAAGGGCATGCCGTCCATTGGCGTACTTCATATTTTCCATCTGAACTTGCATTGAGTTATGTTAACAGACTTTTTGCCTCATCGGTGAGGTAGCAATACTATTATCTTGTGTGACACCAACATCAAGTAAATAGAAAAGCACTTTTCCTTTATCTAACTTCATTTCCTGGGCTACAGATAAATTAATATGTGTAACTGTTCAAAACAAATAACTTTCAGGCAGACTGGTACATTTTTCAATATCTCTGTTTCAATATTTCATTATGTTGTATGAACAGCTGACACACCCATTAAACAAAATGTTATTAGCAAAAGCAAAAAGTGGGAACACATCGCTTCTTTTTATTAATTATTTCTACAGCACTATTGGGGTGAGCAGTGTTCAGAAACAGAGAAAAATAAATCAATTGATGCCCATGTGTCTCTAGCCAACAAAAAGCTTAAAACGTCCCACAGGATTTCTGCATTGTGTTTTTTTCACTGAAGAGAAGTAAAAATTACTTTTTCCCATTCTGTCATTGAAACAGAGTCACGACAGGGTTATAAAGATTTAAAATATATATACCAAAAGTATTACTGAGGATATAGTAAGAAAATGGGTAAGCAGAAAGGAATTACTCAGCTGGAACATGAGAGTTCACTGTGGCCAGTGTTCTTTAACTCTCCGCAAAAATGCCATAAGTTCTTTGATATTCAGATACATTTGCAGTTTACATGGCTTTTCAACAAGGTGCCTCTAACAACCCAAATTTTTAAATATAATGCTTGGAAACTGGCTTAGATGTGACTCAAAAGACAGAGTGACTTGAATAAGCGACTGAAAGGCTGCTTGACTGGGCTTCAATGGCAGGCTGTAAGCCGTGTTTGTGCCTGTATCTGCATGTACATGTGTATATAAACATCTGCTGAGGCATGCAACTTATATAAACATCTGTCGAACTATGCATCCTGAGTCCAATGCTCTTCTGTATCCTCAACCCCGTACGGAATGAAAGAGGATGGAGACTCCTCAATATACGAAAAACTCCAGGGGTCTGTTTCTTTTCCCTGAATGTCCTAAAGCTCTGCGGCCTGTGCCTAACCCATCCAGGGTGAAAGGGCTGGGGGGGAGGCGGCCCCTCTTCTCCCCTTCCCTCGCACCCTCCCAGCCGAGCCCCTCCAGCCCTTGTCCTGCAAACCTGGGAGCAAAGTTCTTCTCTGCCGCTGCAAATCATTCTCGTCATTTATGATACCACTTCGATATGATACCGCTCCGTAGCCCACACCGGTAGAGTTGTTTGCGAAACAACGTTTTTTCATTTCTCAAGACTGTAAGATCTTTTTAAATGGCATTGTAAGTAAATTCTGCTTTGGGAATCGGGAAATATTGGTATTTTATTAGAAGGTACAGTCACTTTCCTGATTGCTTTTCAACAGACACTCTGAGAAAAGTGTTTAATGCTTTATTAATGGAAAATTCAAATTATATTTTAAAAGGTGTTTTACAGGTATCTGTTTTTCAGGAATGTGATATCACTACAGTCTGTAAGTGGAAGTGCTAAAACAGTCAACTCTCTGAAATGGTCTTCCAGCACACAATCTTCTACATTTTCAATGCATTAGATCAATGTAAACTCTCAGAACCTGATATGCTGTATATTTTAAACACTATAAAATCACTTCTTTCATAGTCAGATCAGATGGCTTCATGGCATTCCAATCCAGAGAAAAATATAGTGAATCTAAAACAAATACTGCTATCTGGCCGAGGACTTATTTATTCTATCCATCCAATTACTGAAAGTGGAAACACTAGAGTTATTTTTGTGGGATATGATTGGGACTTTCTTAAAGATAAAAAGCTCAAGGGAGATGGGATAGGATACGCTTTGATTTTGAAGGAGGAAAAATGAATTTACCATAACTAATTTGAAAAAAAAATTCTAATGACTTGTAGAATGAATTGGTATGCTTCAGCTAAAATGTAAGAATATCAGGTTCACATAGTAAAGCATCCTACCTTAAGACTTTTTTAAATTACCTGAAAATAGCTGTTTGTGTCTAAAAGTTGAATACTTTAACTACATTTGATTGAAAATGCATTCCATTTTGTATTACTGATCAATTTCTATTCTTTTTTCAATTATTCTGTTTAATTTGTTTTCTCTTTATAGTTTAGCTGATTTAAAATGTTTTACATCTACCTTCTGAAAAGTTTTACAAGACTGATTCAAAAGTATGGACCCTAAACTGAAAAGGGAGGTAAGAAGTGAGAAAAAAGTTTGAGATTATTTACGGCAATGAAATATATAGATTTGCATGGCTAAGGGTCATTTTATTTATCCATTTTTTGAATATGCATGTATTTACAACAGCATAATTGCATACATTTTTAAAATAAGGAATGTAATTTGTTGTCCTTTTTTTTCCTCAAGAACTGTCACTAAATCAGAAATTGACATCCCTTTGTACATCCTATAGAAAAAGATCTCAAGTATCAAGGCTTGTAGCTGATTTAAATAAGAGCAGTAACTCATATTAACAAACCCAGATATTAAAATTAACAACGAAGTAGAAATACCGGTGTACCAAACAATTTTCTAGTTGAATCTCCTACACTTGCAATCATACATTAAGTAGCAGAGAAGACCTAGTTAAGGGAAAATAATATCTTGTCAGTATTCGTCTTTCATAAACATACAAATACCAAATCTCTTTGGTGAAAACTGTGGTTGACTATTCTGTTCTTCTGCCTCAATGAGCCCAACCGCTTTACTGCAAGAAGAGTAAGGCTTGTTTCATGAAGATAGGCACAAGACCATAAAATAAACCCCTCGGGAAGTAAGGGCTGTTATCATCTTTTTTTCAGTGCAAAGCATGTATCCTACGCAGTGATAAAGAATCCAAGAGATCTCTAGCTTAGTTATTCCAATGTAAATTGACTTTTCTCTTGTAATATTTGTCTGAATGTGTATAGCTTTGAGTTTTCAAACACAGAATTTCATTACACTTTATTCTACTGGATTACAGAACCTTCTACAACCAGAAATATCTTCCTTACACAGGTATTCATAGATCACAGTCAAATCGTCCCTACCTTCACTCAGATAAAACAAATGATTTTAGCTTGTTAGTCTCATTATAAAATGAGCTTTCAAGGCCTTGAAACATAGTGCATCTTATTCTCCAATTACAGACTGGAAAGCAGAAATGACTCCTCTCAGCTGGCTGCACAGCAAACTTTTTATAGAATCTATCATAGGACTAATGTTGGGTTTCATTTACGTCTTCTCCAATGCTACTAACATTTGGTGTATTTATATCAGAGGCATAATAATCAGACAGTGGGGTTAAACGCCACTGTGAATGGAGATGAAGTCTGATCTACAAAGTGGTTCTAATGTACAAGATGGAAAAATCCCCCTACTTTATTCCCAAAAGGCCATGGTGTGTACTTATTGCATTATTTCACCATGATCCATCACTCATTAACTCAGCAGAAATCCATTTCTGAAAATTATTTGGCTTTTATTTTTCATTTAAAAATAAGTAAGCCAGATAGTCCTCTTAAAATGTTGTGAGAGAGGGAGTGCTGGCTACCACAGAAATGACTAAAAACATTTACTTTAGATATACCTAAATTGCACTTTATAAATATACTTCACATACCGAGCATTTATATGTGTGTTTACATATAGGCTGAAATTCAGAAAGGCTTATCTGGTTTTTGAAGCAAGACAATATTTCCGGTTTCTTAAATTTCTATTAACATTTGAGTCTTATATAAAAAAAATCAAAATGAGGCAACTTTGCAAGATCAATGTTTGTTACAGAAGCAAAAAAATGATGTGCAGAAAGAAGAAAATGTGGTAGGAACCTTGGGAAAAAAAAATCTAGTACAATAATAAATGAAAATAGTTTTATCATCTGGTATAGATATTAGAAATATTTCTCTGCAGATGATAAGTGTGACTAGAATAGCATCCATTTAAAAGAAATTACATTACTGGTTCATCTCTGATGGCTATTGTGGGACTGATATTAGAGTAGTGCTATCTGCAATTTACCTTTTTTAACTAATAGCTCTTTGTTTTCTGCATGGATCCTTTTAAAATCTCTCATATGCTTTTAAGATATCACTTACCATTTAATCACTTTCCACTTATTCTTCACTCTCCAGGCTCTTCAATCTTTAGCTACATTATGATTTTCTGCGTATATATATTCGAGCATGTACACAGACCTGGTTTCTTACCAGATCTGTCTGTCTTGACAGATATCTAATATTTTACTTTAATATTCAGTGTATTACCAGAAAGATCAGGTTATTTGTGGGACCTTTAGTCAGTTAAGTCCCATAGCAAAGGTAGCCACAGAACCTCCGGAGACTTGCAACATGGTCAAAATGGAG
Source organism: Phoenicopterus ruber ruber (assembly GCA_009819775.1). Lineage (NCBI taxonomy): Eukaryota > Metazoa > Chordata > Aves > Phoenicopteriformes > Phoenicopteridae > Phoenicopterus > Phoenicopterus ruber. The sequence continues at coordinate 83,314,154 of CM020217.1, forward strand.
AGTTGGGGTGGAAGAGCACCAGGAGAAAAGGGATGGTGAAGTCAGAGGGCAAAGGAAAGGAGATTTTAACAAGATTCCAGTTTAAATGCTCTATTTGGTTGTCTAATACTACCTTTTTTGTGAGGTAAAACTGTATGGTGGTGGGCAGAAAACTCCGTGGTGTGGTCTTTGAAAATAACCCCCAGGGAAGCTGTGTAGGTCTATGTAGAATTTCCTTCAGGGCTGCAAGCCATATCTGGCTACCCTTGTGATGGTCCAACTACCATAGCATGAGGCTGACCTAAAAATAAAGAGTTCTGTATTTCGAATTATTCCAAGACAGTTTCTAAACAACTTTAAAATAGTGGTCGTCCTCCAAAGAGGTATGTGGGTCACTGTTTAAAAGGTCCACTGGTACTTTTGCCCCAGCACTGCTGCTTCAGATCATTCGCTGTGAGTGTGTGCTTAAATGCTGTGTTAAACTGGGATCTTAAAAGCTATGACTGCTGTAAACCTCTCAATTGTATTGCCAAAAACGGTTTCTTTTGCAACACTATTATTACTGCTAATATAAAAGCAGATGAAACTATTAGCCACTTTGCAGAGAGATATTATTCACACAAAGATATAAAATCCTTCTGCATATCCAAGGGAAAAAAAGGTAGTTTACTAAGTCTTTAGCGTATGGATTTTGGATTAAGGTATAGCAAATATCTTTGTTATGATGAAAGTGAAAGGTTCAATTAAATTCCAGGGATAAACTCAGGAGCAAAATTTGCAAATCCAGTGCTTCTCTGAGGCATGAGGCGATGTCTGTAAAGAACCAGCAGGCTGGCTGTGGAGGAGCTGAGTTAAAGCAACACTGAAGAGCTCATTTTCCCCTATCACTGCAATCACAATTACACCAGTGCTGTTAGGAGACTCATTCACAACAGAGTTCAGGAAAGCAGGAGTATTCAAAGTGGCTCAGAGTCCTTTTTGCCCCCTCCCCCACTCAAGATACGCTCTCTTAGGCATAAAATGAGCAGACCGTATAAACCTTTTCCCAAAGCACAAACAAAAGTCCAGCCCAAACATCTGAGCATTTCTCAGGATTCTGCCTCATCACCCCGTATTTTGCAAATAGGGTGGGAAGGAGCTGTGGAAAAAAAGAATTATTTCAAATAACTCTCCCTCCATCAATCAGTATATTCTACTGCTTAATACAAAAGACTGCAGAGAGGGAACCACACTGCCTTACACATCTTTGAAAACCAAAAGTCATGCATACCTAAAAGCACAAAAAACAAACCATGACATTGTGAACCTTTTTCTGGACCTTGTTATGCAAGGTGCTATAGGTGCTATGCAATAGCTGGAATACATGAAGTCTCCCTACTCCAAATGCTTATACGGGTAAAAAGTAGTAGCATGCAAATGCTTTTCTGTCCACATTGTGTTTTAAAAGGTACTTCAGAAACTCAGTACAATTCGAACAGAAGTATACGTAGGAGCGGTAAAATCATTATCTGCAGTGTCACTATTGCTAAGAAAGTAAGAATGCATTTTGTACTTTAGGAAGATAAAAGCTGTTGCATACATCCAAATGTACAAACACATGCACACACATAGACACAGAAATAACAAAACTACTGCGTACATTTTCTCTTGGATTGAGCACAAGAAAAATAATGTTTGAGCCTCTTTATGTTTTCAAGTTACTCTCACTTCTTAAATTTTTAAGTACTAGCAATCTCAACCCCGTAGCTTCACGGTTCTCCATGGTATAAATTGGTGAGTGAACGCAGAGTGACCATCTGCTACCTTCTGTGATGCTGAGCTTTGTTAGCACACCGATCACAGGATACATGTCTTGGTTGGGCTTATCAATTACGGAATATTTATCAACACGCTTTTCCCTCCCTTCCTTTCTCCCCTTGTTCCCTTCCTTCCTTATGACTTCCATTACTATCAGACGACTCCTGCAGCCGGTTCATTGTACATAACCAGGTCCTACTGCAGTAGCCCGGCAATTCGGCACCAGCTGGCAAGCAGGGGCACGAGGACCCGCTTAGCAAGCCTGCAGCAAGCCCTTTAGTTCCCAGGGATGCAGCTGGGGGCAGCAAGTGCGGGGAGCAGTTTGCCTTCTCCTCTCTTCCCCAGCCCAAAGGGGCCTTGCAGGGCTCAAGCATCTTGCAAGCTCTACAGGAGAGTTTGCTGGAGATAGGGGACTTGCTGTTGCCCGCCTTCCAGAAGGTTCAGGCTGCCGTGGTCAAAAAGCTCAGGCAGGACCTGTTTGATGTGCTGAGGAGGAGGATGGCGTACTGCAAGGGGAGGGCGGGCGGCCCTCCCCCCGTCGTGATGCCAGACTGCGAGGTCCGAAACCTGTGCTCGGCCAGACAAACATCCCCCTCCGTGATCTGCAGGGGAGGGCAGAGGAATTGCACAAGGCTGCGTTAGTGTGTAACCTATTTCTCTTTACTGAGAAGTACTCAGGGATATTAATGTTAATAATAGTATAAGCTACCCCCATAAAGTCAGAGGCCTTTCATACTGAGATATCTATTTCTCTTGCAAGAAATTTGGAAAGTGAATTTCGATTGCAAACTCAGAAAGAAGAAGACATCTACAGGAAAGTCCAGCCAGTAATTATTCTATGTATTTGGACTTCTACACAAACAAAAGAAAACAAGATCGATATTTTAAAAAACACAGATGTCATAACAAAAGCACATGTGGAGGCACATGGTACTTGAGACTTAGGAGTTCACATTTAGGGTAACCTTCCCTTGCAGCAATTTGGGCAAAGCCTTCCAACCAAACGCCACTCCATGAGCTCATACATGGTCACCAGTACCAGAGACTAGTCACTAAAGTGTTTTTTTTAAAGGAAATTTTTGTCATTAGTAGCATATTTTTATTTCTGTTGCACACACAAGCACACATGTAAGACCTGCAGAGGAAACACAATGCCCAGTCCTTAAGCCTGATGAGGACACGCCACAAGACCGGCACATTTTCACGTAAGCTGTGAGAAGAATAAATGCCGCTGGAAAAAAGTCCCATTTCCTACAAAATTACAAACATTTGCTAGAGTTACTAAAATATATTCACAGAAATGTCATGTATTCAAAACCGATTTTGGAGCGCATGATATAAAAGTGCTCTCATGTATGAACAGCTAAACTGAAATTTGTTAAAATGCTGGGATGAATAGCTGAGGATAGAAGACAGGCACAGGTAGCAGTTAAAATTGTTGGGCATTTTTAAGATTACCTGTGACACTAAAACTAATAGCCTACAATCCAACCTCTTTGAGATGGTACCTAAAACAGGGAAAGGGAAATATCCAGCCATTTATCTCACCCACAATGTAAATGTCCTATGTAAATTAAAATATTGATCCTTACTCTTGGTTGGTTCAGCATTCCCCATTCCACCTAAAATTTCACATAGAAGTTGCCTCAGTAAGTGAATGCACTAAGATAGTTACTAAATTCACATTTTCTTTCTTCCTGTACACTTCAAAAGTTTTAACTTACTGGGTTTCAGGTTTGAAGGCTATTTGCTATCAAGTTTCTTAATATTATTCTCTGCTTTCAAAATATCAGAATGGACGGGAATCGGGGAAGGGGTTTCCCAGACTGTTCTGTACCTCTATTACCAAATTTGAAACAGGTAAGAATTTTATAATAACCTCAGATAAAATAACAACTAACCCTGAAGCTGATCTCTTTGGGGTAGGAATTGTACAGAAGATATCCTCTCTCACAACTACTCAAAGAAAACTTCAGTAAAATTAGGACATAAATATTTAAAACAGATGTGTTAGGAAAGTACATTGTAGCTGCAGTTTTAAGTAACCTAAGAACACACACATTTAAAGTATATAAAGATACTTGCTTCATGTAAGCTTTTTATGACATTTTGGATATCAGAAAGCCTCATCACTGAATTACAACTTATCGGGGAACCAATTTTAGCATATCTTATCAAGACACATATGAACAAAGAAATAATATTAATTATTTTTACCTTTCTTCCCAAGTATTGGTGAGTTACTCTTCAGATAAAAAAAATCAAGACAAAAATAAATTAATTTGCAGTATAGCCAGCAGAGAGAGTGCACATTGTCAACCAACAGCATACATTGTCAACTGATTGTCTATAAAGCCAGCCTGGTTGCTAATACTAATGAAGGCATTTGTCCTGCTCTTTTAAAAAATGATTTTGTTTGCCATACACATTTCTGCCATATACAACAGCTTTTCTGACGATCCATTGGATTGGTGACAGTACTGTCCTGAATATCATGCTACAGCAAAAGGAACACGTCCTGACATGCTTTACAGCTATCTAGTAGTTAAAAGAGCAGCAGGAAAATTTAATGCAGAGACACTGAGTAAGGCTACTTGGATAAGGCCGGAAAGAGTGCAAACTGGAAGACTGCTAAGGTCATGCTGAATGCTGGTGATATGGTGCTTATGTGCAAGTGTAGTAGATACGCTGAGAGGGATCCATTTAGGGACGGTGGAATCTCTCAAAGGTGGGTGTCAACATTCGACTGACACGGGTTCAGCTGGTGTGCTGATTTTGAGTGGGATAGAGTTAATTTTCTTCATAGTAGCTAGTATGAGGCTAGTTTTCAATTTGTGCTGAAAACAGTGGTGACAGTACAGGGACCTTTTAGCTATTGCTGAGCAGTGCTTACACAGAGTCAAGGCCTTTTCTGCTTCTCACCCCACCCCACCAGCGAGGGGGTGCACAAGGAGTTGGGAGGGGACACAGCTGGGACAGCTGACCCCAACTGACCAAAGGGATATTCCATGCCATATGATGTCATGCTCAGCATATAAAGGTGGGGTAAGAAGGAGGAAGGGGGGACGTTCAGAGTGATGGCATTTGTCTTCCCAAGTAACCATGAGGTGTGATGGAGCCCTGCTTTCCTGGAGATGGCTGCACACGTGCCTGTTGATGGGAAGCAGTGAATGAATTCCTTGTTTTGCTTTCCTTGTGTGTGCGGCTTTTACTTTGCCTATTAAACTGTCTTTATCTCAACCCATGAGTTTTCTCACTTTTACCCTTCTGATTCTCTCCCACATCCCACTGGGGGAGAGTGAGTGAGCAGCTGTGTGGTGCTTAGTTGCTGGCTGGGGTTAAACCATGACAGCTGGGCAGAAAACAAACACTAGAGAGTGTAAATACGGCAAGCAATGGAGCTAATTGCTTGTGATTCTGATGGTGTGTGCTGGCAAAGATGACAACTAAGAGATAAAAGGTAGAAGGGATTTGGCTGGTAAATTCTACTCTGGGGGGCTAAGGGGAGTTCTGAAGAGGTGCCTCATTGCATCATCCATCTATTCAACCTGGCTGGGAAAGTTCATGGTGCAGAAGTGAGACGAGTTGTAGGAGTGGACTAGAGTTACAACTTTTGATTTCTCTTATGACACACTACACTTCAAATATAAAGATGAGGGGAGTAGGCCTATAGCCTACATCTGTGCTAGTAAATTAAGCAGTCCCTGGAACGCTACTGAGAAGTGGCTCACAGCTCTCTAAACTCTCAAGGTCTTTTTGGATGGCATGCAGAAGCTGGACTTTCCAATGGCCATACGTAGCAGGCAGCTTGGGGGCAGTCAACCTGTTGTGGAGGATGGCAGCATCTGCACACTGAGTTTATTAGCATAGATATAGCCACCGTGCCCCTGCAACTAATAAATCCTGGGCTGTGTCTTACTTTCACCTTTCCTACCATGCTGAGTCTCTGACACAGCATTTTATCCTTATGTGTTGACAAGAGGCATGAAATATTGCTCTGAAATTCCATCTAGACTTAAGTATTGTATTTAGAAAGCATGCTTATTTCAGTCTCCTTTTTTAGGTTTATTACAGGAAAGCAGGTCTTGTGAATAATCTGTTTAACACATCAGTTCTTCACAGCTGGAAGAGAAAGTTGTGGATATTACTTAGTATATACAGGATAACAACTTTAGCAGCATTTCATGTTTTCAGTGCAAGATCCTGGGAATCTGAGACACAGCGGAGAATTCACTAAAGAAGACAAAAAAGATTCTAATAAAGAGAGCAATCTGAACAACTTTTGCAGTTCTTGGAAACGGTGTGGCATGCACATTGATTAAGTATATTAAAGGCATCCCTAAATAACTGCTGTTAAGGACTTGGTATTTTGCCACCTCATGACTCCTACGTGGTTCACAGAGTAATTGGCAATTATTTTCAGAACTCCAAGACATTACAGGTAATTACAAAAAAAAAAAAAAGACAAAATCAAAATTTTTACTATGAAGCTGTAAAGTCCACTTAGTGGTATCTACAAAATATTCCACTCTGGAGCTACTCCTCACATATGATCTTAAGAGATCTAACAACAAAGCGGTTATGCTTTGGATGGCAAAACACCTAGGCAGGTGTCTTTTTCACTCAGACAGAAGATCAAGGTTTGGTACAAATCATGGCTCCAAGCCGAAGGGTCAAAGTCCTACAGTTCCAAGATGACGGTGATCCCAAGACTGCTACCTCAAAAGAGCGAAAAATACCCAATGTGTAGGCATGGTAACAAATGGTGATTGGACTCCTAACACCTCCTGTTACACAGTTGCTTGGAAAATCACAAGACCTATTGCTTGCTGAGTCTGCCCTCATGTCTGGGCAGATGAAATTGTCCTTGGACAGAAGAAACAATTGTCACATTTTCTAAGCAAGTAAAAGAGGGACAAAATTAGAAGGCTCATGTGGATAAACTTGCTTCATTACAGAGAAAATTCAATGTCGGTTCATGTTACAAGTATATCAGAAGTGAGCTGATGAAACCTGTCTTTGCCTAATCATTCACCTCATGTTGGCTTTTCTGTAGTCCTCATATTCGGCAGGACGCATGGCCCAGAAACACCATCCATGTAAGGAAAGCAGGAAAGCAGGAAAGCGGTGTGACTCATAGCAGCCAGCACATAATGTATTCTGTTGTTGCTTAGCTGATGTTCTGATATTTCGAGTCTGCTTAGAAAGGTGACCAGCGCATTACCACTAGCCTTTCCAAACACAGGTGTTCAAGATCTTGAAGCCTAGTTGTGTTCTTAAAAATGACTTAAGTGTCCAGAGTAACGACGTAAAACCGTAATTCATTCCTTTGGAAGAGCTTGATTTTGTACTAACTAGTATTCAGGCATCTGAACTGCTTTTCTTCAGAAAGGTTTAAAAGAAGGTGGAGGGGATGATTCATAAAAGATTTGTTTTGCCTTTCTAATTGAAAATTTCAATGCGGTTAATACTTTTCACTTCTCCTTGTCCACTCTAATCTTATTTATTGTGCCTCTGACACCTTCTATTATCCTTCCCCTGACTCGTCATTTTAGATGAAACAGTTCTACTGCTTTAACACTGAAAATGATATTATTTCTGTGCTATCAGTGGCAACTTCCTGTGCCTTTATATATACAAATTAAAGAGTGGATTATCATTAATTATGCACTACAATTTTTCCTGGCAACAGTCTGAAAGTGACAAAACATTTGCTTTTGTCATAGTTCTATTAAATGAACCCAAATTGAGCTGCTGAAATTTATGACACTTTACTGTGTTTTTAATTTGCAACACAGGGTCAGGATCATGACAGTAATTTTATTTTATTTTGCACTTTATTTTCAGCGATCCTTGTAAGGATGTTAATTAAATTGTTTGAACTAAACTGTTTTTATCATTCCAACAACCTATATTTATTGCATATTAAGGAGAAATTTCTTGTTAACATTACTTAATTTTCTAACGGTTCAGTTTAATAATGGAAAAACCCTCTGTGCTCAGAAAGACAACTGCTTTAACCAGTGTGATAATGAGTCAATTTTTCCTTAGAAAAGAAAATGAAATTTACAGCACATTCAAAGGATAGTTAGGGGAAATGGCTAAGTATATGGAATTTTTGCATACGTGTACCAGTTCTGGACATGGAAAATACTTTTCCATTTATCAGGAATATGATCGAGGATTTTCCATCCCAAATGGAAGCTGTCCCAAAGCCCTGTCCCTACTCTGGAAGAACCCGATCAAACCATAATAAACAACCAACAAGTACAAACCTATGAAAGAAACAGTTAAATTAGTGGCTTATCATCTCAAGAATATGACCCCAGTGACCAGCAGAACCTAAGAGTGATGAGGTCTGCTCCTGCACTTGACTGTATTCGTGTAGAGCTTTGCTCACGTAGATGAGAGCACATTTCAGTGCCTCTTGGCGGGGTGGGGGGGGAGCACAACCCAGCCTAAAACATTGTGGAAGCTGGACTGTCGTGAATGAGGACTTGCAAAATTATCCACAGCGCTGTGGATAAAGGGAGGTGAAGTACAGACAGTGCTTCACCCCCCAGGCAGTCTGGGAGGGGTAGCCGGGATTCTCCACAGCAGGCAGATTCCCCTACTCCCTCTACATAAATATTTTTAGAAGGAGAGAAGCAAAACCAAGGACTTTTTAACCTATTCCCCATGGTAATTCTTACGCTAGCACGAGTTTTGCAAAGAGGACTTGGGTGAGCTGATGAATGCCAGGTTAAGAAGAGCTTGAATTATTTATAGAGACATTATACATTGTGTAGCTGTATTAATACATATATATATTTAATCAATGCAATTACTGATGTAATTATATACATATATATTTAGGTTAAAATCTAACTGTATTATTATGCATATATTAATATCATTATGCAAACAATGAAAATGTATATAATATTTTAGCCCATAGAAGTCTACAAAAATATCAGAAAGTCTCAGATCTTCTATTTTTAGACATGACTGCATGAAAAACAGGTTAGCAAGTCTCATTCAGAAAAATCCCCAATTCTGACAGAAACGTAAATATTTTTTTCTGAAGAAAATGTCTTTAATGACTTGCTTGAAGGTTAAGCATGTTAGTTTTTTGCTCAAAATGACTAAAAGACTGCAAGCCCTTCTTTCTGACCCGTGACTGCTGATGAGCTCCAGTGGTTGTAATGCTTTATCCATAATTAGACGGACAAGAGGAGATAATTAAGAATAAATTAAGAAAAGTATATAATATTAAAAAACAAGAAGGTGAAATACATAAGACCAAAGATAGAATATTTGGGTTCATGTGTGCACTACAGGAATCAGAGATCACTTACCTTGTATAATATAAAAAGGGGAAAACAACAGTAAATCATGTTCATATTTTCTTTATGCAGTACTTACAGGTGTCAGAATAAAATATATTTTATATATTTTTAATTTGGTGTTCAAAACTCAATGAGCATCTCTGGATCCTCTGACCTCTCACCTTGGACTCTCATTTCTGAACACTGACAAAATAAATGAAAACATTTCTGATTGGTAAATATTAATGGTCCTTAATAACCCTAATGGTTAGGGTTGCAGCTCCTATGCAGCAGTGGGAGCCGTTCAGTATCTACAAGTGTGTTTAACAAATTCTTTACCCTCTCCATACTCCCTAGTACCTTAATTTCGTGTTTTCTATTGGTACTTTCAAGTTATTCTGTCATTTTAACTTTCAGCACTTGAGGCTAGAAATAGAATAATGCATTAAAAAAAGTGCATAAGGGTTTCATGAAATGGTCAGATGCTAGTCAATGGTCTTTGGCACTGAACACTCCTTTTTCCACTGAGCTACAAAATTCTACCTAGATTCTGTTTATAGAAATGTAATGCACTTTCTTTCTTTTTTTTTTTTCCTCCCACAGCAATAGTAATTTTACTTTGATCTCATAGCAGCCAAACTATTAAATGTAAGCATGCTCATAAGCAAGGTACAAGGCAGGCACAGCCTATGATTTCTAGTAGAAGGTCATAACCCAGATTTTTTTTTTAAATAACTATTACAATGAGGAACAGAGTATAGCCACAAAAGGAATAGTTATAATTTATGCCTGACTTACTTCAGCAGAATATAGTTTATTTATAAACTGCTTATGGCAAACTCTGTATGCCCCTGTTCTATGCATGTGCTGAACTGTCTTCTGGTAAATTATTTAAATTACACCTAGCAGTAATTCCTGAGGACTTTCATACTTCATTTTCTCTATTAATGTAACAGGGAAAAGCTGCTTTGCAAGGATTGCTCTAAATTCCCAGAGTGTGAGTTCCAAACTCTGTATGTGTTGCATTATGCCTGTCAAAAAACTTGTCTTCTCCTGAAATTTATTACTGAAGTCTCTCCACTAGAACTACTCATTGAAGCCTTACGGAAAGCTCATACATGATTTAAGAAGCTAACAGCACTGAAAGAAATAGGTCAGGTAAAAAAAAACTGAATTTAAGCTACCTTCACTTATTACTTATGCAAGATTATGCATAATTTAGCACACTGCTGAATATGCAAGGGCAGAATAATTGTTTACCAAAATATTTACTCTGTGTTCGTACCTGTGTTTTAGTGAGATAAGGTGATTTCTCAGCCCTTGCTAATCACTTTAGAATTAGAAAAGGATTAAATAAGTTTTTGATTATGCTGATAACTGCATGACATTATATGTAAACAAAACTCATGTTTAACAACCTTTTTCAAAGAGGATACCTCGTACACTAGACATATCAGGTTGTTGAGAGTGGGAAATTTAACCTTTTTAAGAGGACTCCTTCCCTTTTACGTTACCCATTTAACCCTTCCCAAACACAGGAGTGAAGGAATAGAACAACGAATGTAATGTCCCAGGCCTACCAGCAGCACCACAACCAAGAGAGCTCTCCTGATTTTCTAAAAAACAGGTGAGGATTCAAGGAAATTTGTCAGGGGGACAGTTTTCCAAGCTGAAGCATACAGAAAAGCGCAGATCTTATGCTACCTGACGTATAAGCGTTTAACAACTCAAGTGTCAAAAGAACCCTTGAAAAGAAAGCTGTTTTTTTAAAAAAAAATGCTGCTCTTCACTTTATGCTTCAGAAAAAAAGTATGTTCTTCAAAAATAACGTACAGTATGTGAATATGGATAACCATGACCAAAGTGATAGCTTATTAAAGTCTCTATAGAACTTCCCTTCATGTGAAAGTAAGATTAGAAAGGATAGACACTCATGTGAAAATAATTATTTTATGGATAATGTACATTGCAAATGTAATAGCTTTGTAGTTTTAAAGTCGAGGAAACATTCCATTAATCCTGTTCACACATGCAATCCTCCATAATTACTTTTCTAACAACACACATTATTATACACGCCATCCTTAAATCGAACCACAGATAGGATTCTCTCATCTACCAAACTCATGACACCTAGAGTACAGCTTTGAAAACTGATGCTCTCTCTGTGATCAGAAGGCAAAATGGTACAAGACTCAGCAAATAGTTGGAAAGAATGTCAATAAAGAGGATTTCCATTCAAGAAAGATCCCCCTGATAGGATATATTTTGTACTACTATAGAAAAAGACATTGCTGTTCATAGGAGAATGATATAACTAGGTCCATCTATGTATTCCAGGCTACTTGTTTCTTCAGTGTAGGCATAGCTTTATGTTAAAATTTACTTGAAAAGCTTAAGGCAAACCATAGAATTTATCATTTCAAACAATCTTTTTTTAAGAGGAAACATGAGACTTTTGCTTAAATCTTTGCATTTTCTACTCAAAAGCTTCCGAATGACTAATTTGTCCCGGATACAAAGCTAAAAGAGAACGTCCTTTCTGGATTTAAACATCAGAAAAAATGCCTAAGATAAATAAATATTATGGGAAAAGCCAATAAATATATTCACCTCATGCCTGTCTGCAGTCAGAAAGCCTATTCATGTTATGTCCCTTTAAATTCTTCAGAGATGAATTACACATGTAGGATAACTTTCATTGCTGCATTACCATTGTCAGTATTTAAAATTAAAATCTATACGGTACTAGCAATCCAATTAGGAAAGTTCATTTTTCCTCTTTGGCTAGAAAGAAGACTGTTTCCATAATAGTGTCTCAAAGTCAGACCTGATTAAGGCAAGAAATTTTGCAAGTTAGAGGTCGAACCAAATATGCGTTTTGAGGTTGAAAGTCAGCAAAAGAAACTGAGCCTCAAAAGAACAAAAACATTGCTTTGAGCCATAGGAGATATAAACAGCCTAGGTGAGAGGCAAAATCCACCTTACCTATTGAGAATTCAGCAAGAATCCTCCTTTCCTTCAAATAGTCTTATTTTTGTTATGTCTAAGCTTAAATTGTGGTGGAAAGACTGTCTTCACCCTCAACTCTGAGATGACTGGCAAAGAATAAAAATCAAAAACCCCTCATCATCTTATCTAAAAAATAATTCTGCTGCAAATAACTTTGATTATTCATCTCTGACAGAAACATCTAAAATGTGTTCATAGCTCCTTCTCCTGTAGTCTTCCCGGACAGCTTTACTCTGCTCTGTCATTCAGCTTTTCTTTTCTCAGACGCACACAAGACCTGCCTGTAACATTCGGTTGGATCACAAGACATCCCTAAGCCTTGTAACTTCATTCAGCTTCGAAGTAGCACTTGGACACACATCTATCCTATGTGCTCTACCAGCTCTTGTAAAATGGAGATTCATAAATCCAAAGAGATCCTGAAGAGAACAACCGTCCTTATCAGCAACAAAGAACTGCTGTTGGCATAATCCCAGTGCTTGTTCTGAGGACTGGTCGTTCAAGTACTGCTCATCATCACATGGACACTCCTTGAAGCAGTAGAGCTGAAGCTCTTGGTATCGTCTCAGTATGAGATCAAGAAACATAAATTAACATTTGGACTTTATCACATATGAAGCCTTCCAATGACTAGCAATGTCCGTACATTAAGAAGCTATTTCTTCTTCCATCACCCAGTTGAGAGACTGAGAAGTCTTCTTAGAGTCTTTCAAAGGTAGAGAAGATCAACTTACTTTAAATAGCATGTCCTTAGGGGGGAAAAAAATAAGATTAATAAAACCTGAAATACTGTTGCATAATAGGGATTCAGTTGGTGCAAAACTGCATAAGCACTTTCCCTCACAGCTTGTGTCAGTTCTGGTCTGCTGGATGAAGAGTGGGAGAACACAATTTACAACAGCCCGAGAGAAAAAGAGTGGTGGCGATTACTTTTCTTTACAGTGCATGACTAGAAAACAGGGCTTCCACTTGTCTCCCTCCTCCACCACAATTCAAAAAGAGAGTTAAAGTCCTTTAAGATATCCTTTACCTTGTCCCCAGTTGTCTGGACCTTCATCTTCAAGGTTGGAAGCACAAGAGCTGCCTTCCAGACCTGGTTTGGTTGCAGGACCAGTCTCACTTGCCCACTCCAGAGACAGCTTGTGCCAGGGCAGTCAAAATACAATCAAAAGAGCCCCGGAAAACTTGGGGGGAAAAAGTGAGGCATAAATCCTGTCTTACAGATGCACATTCTCTGGATGTACTTTTAAGAGCTCATGAGAAAATTAAGTGCACCTGCACACAAAACAGGCGTCCACACAGTCCCTTAGAAAGGGCGTTTCAGCCCTCACCTGGGTCACGCCAGCAGACCCTGTGCTTGGTCAGTGTTCAGGCATCAGAGGGACCAGCACAGGGGATGAAGGTCATTGCAGAATCAGGCCTTCAGCTGGCTAGGCAAAGGCTATTGGGCCCAGTAACAGGCAGGTGTAGGCAGCAACATAAATAATCCTCAGTCTTGATCCTTATACAATGTCTTATATAAAAATAATTAGTCTTCTGGTATGTTATATAAAGTACATACTTCATTCTCATCTTTGGAATCAGAGTTCTTGAGTATTGTATGCAAAAGCAAGCATATACATCCCAGCTGCAACCTTACCTGAATATTTTGGATTTCTTTGACATTGTATTAATTTCAATGTCTTGAGGACTGGCCTTTATTATATTAATGCTTAGACTCCCACACTGTTCCTCATGTTAAACCTTCCCTGGAGTAGATCAAAGTGTTTAATACTCCAGGTGCTGGATAAATTATCCAGAGTCCTACTCAAAATAATTGATAATGGAGTGTATAGAAATGAGCCATCATTACACAAGTTTGCATTTAAGAATTCCTGGCTTTGGTTCTATCCCTGGGAAATTATTGAAGTAACTATGTAACCTCTGCAATGTTACCACAATCCTCCAGGAGTAGTGATTCCACCAGGCAACATTTTTCAGGAAAGACATATGCAGCCCTATTGCTGTTTGTTTATTTATTTATTTATTTATTTATAAAAAAACAAGGGTTACCAGAACACAAATATAAAAAATAAAAGGCTGGAATATTTGTCACTGGAAGGCAGTAAGCAGTAGACTCTGCTATTCCCCTCTTCCCTAAAACAGTGAGTACTTAATGAGATTGCAGCTTTCATAGAGACATAGTTATTGAAAAAAACCCCATCCTTTTCCAGCACCTGTTTGGGAGGGGGGGAAGTAATGCTTGAAGACCACAGTTTGTGTGTTGCCTATGTACTGTTCGGCTTTGCTTCATTATACTGTAAACCATAAAAATCACAATGGCTCCTCCTGATTGGGAGGATTGCCTGCTATATAAACGGACCCATAAATCAAAGCAGGGCGATCTCTTGGGTGTAACTGTGTTTTTCTGGATCAAATCCACTTAGAAAGGAGGGAAACAAATCCTTTGTTGAAAATGCTAGTAATTAAACATAGTTGCCCCCCAACTCTTAGAGAAGACGGAATATGATCATTATAAAGAAGCACTTCTTTTTGTCTTTTAAACAGTCATACGTCCAAAATGAATTTGCCTTGTAATACAGAGACGTTGCACTAGATTACTGCTGACCCCATGGTGTTAAAGAGGGCCACGTTATCTTCCACATCATACCGATGCCTGAATTTCCAAGTTAGATTATCAGTAGCAGCCCTCTCAGCTTTTCACACGTAGGTCACCAGTTCAATCCAGATCAGAGGCTACTCAGTGACCTGGCTTGAGTACATGAGAGGTCTAGTGCACAGTTAAAGTACATTGATGGTCAAGTATAGTATATGTGTGCACAGTTCTTTTTCCATACTACTTCATTTCTTCACTTCATCTGATTATGTTAGAGCTTATTCTTTTCTTACAAAGCCAGTTCTAGCACTGTATTAACCTATACTTATGTATCAATTTTAATGGTAGGAGAAACACAGGACTAGGAGAAAGGATGAGAAAAAGGAGGCTTTATGTTTGTTGTTAATTTGTATTTGTTGTGACTGGTTTTGTATTTTTTGTAGATATAGTATTATTCTTTAGATAACATAAATCCTTATGCTTAAGGAAGTGATTTCTGTAACAACAGCTTTGGAGAAAATATGGACGAATCACAGCAAATCTGAATATAGTCATGGATTTTATGAAAACGAGTGACTTTCATAATTTTTATTCCTCATGAAAAAATCGTATACAAGTCAAACTAACTCTGCTTCATTCACCTTTTGCTTCCATATATTTAGCATTTTTATGTATTGATGGTAGTCCTATATATTGAATTTTTGAGTTCTTGTAAAGCAAAAGACTACTGAAATTAACAAATACAAAGCTTCTTTTTCAATTCCTTGAGGTAGTAAAAATATCTTCCATTATTATCTGCTTCTCACAAATACTTCTTCACAAAAGTTCATACCCTTTAACAAGCAAGTCTTGTTAACTTCTGAGATTATTACGTAACAGCTTATCACAGTCAGTGGGGGTTATTTTGGTGACTTAAATATATTATACCAAAAACAACAAGAAGATCTTGTTAACATTTCCTGATATAAATAAATGGGTAAGAAGAAAGATAAAATATTAGAAATACATTACAATATGTGTCACATTTGTACATAGTTAAAATACTTAGGATGGAATTTATACACTTATGTATTGGTTTTGCATGGCAAGGTTTTGGTAGCGGGGGGGCTACAGGGGTGGCTTCTGTGAGAAGCTGCCAGAAGCTTCCCCTGTGTCCGACAGAGCCAACAGCAGCTGGCTCCAAGACGGACCCGCTACTGGCCAAGGCCGAGCCCATCAGCGACGGTGGTAGCACCTCTGGGACAACACAGTTAAGGGGGAAAAAAACCTGCACAACAGCAGTCGGAGGCGAGCAGTGAGAATATGTGAGAGCAACAACTCTGCAACAACACCAAGGTCAGTGAAGAAGGAGGGGGAGCAGAGATTCCCCTGCAGCCCGTGGGGAAGACCATGGTGAGGCAGGCTGTCCCCCTGCAGCCCATGGAGGTCCATGGTGGAGCAGATACCCACCTGCAGCCCGTGGAGGACCCCACACCGGAGCAGGCGGATGCCCGAAGGAGGCTGTGACCCTGTGGGGAGCCCGTGCTGGAGCAGGCTCCTGGCAGAACCTATGGCCCCATGGGGAGAGGAGACCACGCTGGAGCAGGTTTGCTGGCAGGACTTGTGACCCCATGGGGGACCCACGCTGGAACAGTCTGTTCCTGAAGGACTGCACCCCGTGGAAGGGACCCACGCTGGAGCAGTTTGTGAAGAACTGCAGCCTGTGGGAAGGGCTCATGTTGGAGAACTTTGTGGAGGACTGTCTCCCGCGGGAGGGACCCCACGCTGGAGCAGGGGAAGAGGGTGAGGAGTCCTCCCCCTGAGGAGGAAGGAGCGGCAGAGACAACGTGTGATGAACTGACCACAACCCCCATTCCCTGTCCCCCTGTGCCGCTTGGAGGGAGGAGGTAGAGAATTCGGGAGCAAAGTTAAGCCCGCAAAGAAGGAGGGGGTGGGAGGAAGGTGTTTTAAGATTTGGTTTTAGTTCTCATTATCCTACTCTGATTTCATTGGTAATAAATTAAACTAATTTCCCCAAGTCGAGTCTGTTTTGCCTGTGACAGTAGTTGCTGAATGATCTCTCCCTGTCCTTATCTCCACCTACGAGCCTTTTGTTATGTTTTCTCTCCCCTGTCCAGCTGAGGAGGGGAGTGATAGAGCAGCTTTGGTGGGCACCTGGTGTCCAGCCAGGGTCAACCCACCACAACTTATATGGTATTTCACATATACCTGCATAACTGTCTAGGTTTCTTTTTTCCAACTTGGATGATTTCATTTATAAAAGAAGATGTTCATACATTCTAAAATCCTCAAATTCTTGTAAAGTTTAATACAACGGTACTTCTGTCACTTCTATACTGACAATTTAGTTCAGCATATCTGCAAATTAGCCAGATAAAAATGAACTGTGATTTTCAAGACAATGCTTAAGATTCTGATGCTCCCTATCTGTGCTTTCACTGGTTTACCCACCATGATGGGTAAAGAAAAAGATTTCAGAAAGAGAGTGCATAATCACAAAGAAGTGAGAATGAAGGTTATTTACTACAGCATATTTACTGAAGTCGGATATATCCGTTATTTTAGTGGAGCCTCAGAGGAAAGAATATTAGCTGATGAATGAGTGCTCCTTCTCTACCTTTACATTTGTAATTGGTTTCTCAGAGAATAGTTGCATCATTTGTTACAAAGACCTCAACATACTTCACTCCTCCTAGATGTCAGCATCAGGCTTCTGATTATATTTCGCTCTTGGCTTACTGTACGCAATCTGTTGGTCCCTAACATATATTTCTGCCAGGATTATTATTATTTTTTTTAATATGTGCCTGTTTTTCAATATACTGCACTCTTTATAATGGACAGTGTTTAACAAAACATAACTGCCTTCCCAAAGCTTCTTGGACCTTCTGAAACTTACAGTGAAAGACAATATGTTGTAAATGTACCTGCTGTACCACAATTAACGTGAATCCTCCTTTATATCATTGACCTACGACTTCATTTTGAAGAATGCAGCAATATTTTCCTTTTTAATTTTTTTTTTTTTTTAAGATGTGGCACATAAAATGCACTAAATCTGTCTATAATCTCCAATTTTCAGAAGTACCATTTTCACAAATTACTGAAGTCACTTTTTCCCTAGACATTAGTTGCTCTAGACAGTTACCAAAGTTACCCAGCCCATCCAGGATCTGAATGATGCTGAGAATGTGTGTATTTGGTACATAAGTTTCTGAAAATCCAAGCTTATTCTGCCCACATTCTTTCCATAACCAGAGAGCGAGTGCTCAGGGCAGAAAAACCTCAACTGACACGATATGAGCTGGCTGGGACCTGGACGGTAAATTAGTAATTCATTGTGCAAATAAACCCCTCCTCCCCCTTAGACTAAGATGACTATGCAGCTCTTGGATCCCCAAATTTGGATCATCAGAGGGAGTACAGTTAATGATGTGGGTCTCCAGTACTTTGGTTCTCCTGTTTTACTGTCTGGATATGCCTTTGTTCTCATTGATGTTGTGGAATCGTAGAATTGGTTGGGTTGGAAGGGACCTTCAAAGATCATCTAGTCCAACCCCCCTGCCATGGGCAGGGACATCTTCAACTAGATCAGGTTGCTCAAAGCCCCATCCAGCCTGACCTTGAACACTGCCAGTGAAGGGGTACCCACAGCTTCTCTGGGTGATGTGTCCCGGTGCGTCACCACCCTCATTGTAAAAATGTGTTCCTTACGTCCAGTCTAAATCTACCCTCTTTCAGTTTAAAACCATTGCTCCTTGTCCTGTCACTATGTGGTGGGTTGTTGCTGAAACACAGGCTCTTTTAAAAATTTATTTTGCAATGTGTAGCCAAGACAATTTTGGTTTACAAAAGTAGGATGCCAAAAGTAAAACCTAGCTATCTAGATGCATTACTTTTACACAGTGTCAATTAAAGCATGTAGAGTGTTTTAGGTATTTGGAATTCAAATCAAGAAAAGAGAATTTAGATCAGTTGAAATAGAAACTGGTAGAATTTTACAAAGTTTTATCCAGGGAAAAAATAATGCTTATTCTTCCTGACTTGCTAGAATAGGATGCTAAAGAACAAACTTTCATCCAGAATATATCTAATTTGCTCTCTGAAAAAAACTTACTGGGAAAATGTAATTTCAGAACATCGTGCCTACTGAAAAAGTGTGTGAGAGTGCTTGCCTCCCCATGACAGGTTAGTTAATGGTAGTATCATGCACAAGATGCACAGTCAGGAAGGAGTTGTGATGATTACCCCCACATCCTTGAACAAAAATCCCCGCTCCTCTCAAGAAATGTTGCATTACAAACTTTCGAAAGATACAAAGCATACAGCTGGGCAATTTGCAGTCCTCCCTTTATCTTTGAGAGGGGACACATCTAGCATTAGCTAACTCCCAAGAGAGTGGGAGAACTCATACTCAGACGCATTAGTGCCTACATTTCTTATTGTGCCTCTTGCTTTCTTGTGTGCCCGGTGTATGCATTTCTGCTTCCTTCTTGCAAGGGTGGGGAGGGAGGGAACTGACTGAGTCTCACTCTGTCTTCCCAGCCGCCATTGATCGTCGAAAACCCAGAGACCACCTTGTCCAGTAGCGATGGGCAAACTAAGAAGTGCTATACTTCCTCAGTTTTAAATCTGACCTTGGCCTCTGTACTGGAATAAATATAAACCAGACCTCAGAACTACAGGAATGATTAGGTAACCATATCCACAGCAAAGAGATTGGTATGGTCAAAAATTCTCAAGACCTGAATAAACAAGATGCCAACCTGATTTCAAGATTCTGGAAGTGTGTAAGGCATGAAACTGCGAAAATCTTTTTGCATGTGTATAGGCTGGAAATAATACACAGGTATCTCTTATTCAATGTACGAGTCTTTTGCGCGCAGTGCAATAATGTCTTTGATTCAAAGACTAAGATTTGTCTGAGTGATCTTAATAAAGGAAATGGGTAATAATGGTAAAGTTAGAGAATGAACAAGGTAATTGTTCATGTCTAAGAAATAAACCAGGTCCACATTTGGGTTGTTGCTTTTGGTCCTAATCAAGAGTACAAATGAGTCTTTCCCAAATTATTTATAGTATGGTGGAAAACTTATAATTTTGCATGAGCTGTAATTAAGGACTTTATACAGCTGCACATGAGGCTGGTCTACACTATACAGAAAACACGAACCAGCCCAGCCCTTCAGCCTGGCAGCTGAAGGCCAGGTGGATCACCATTAGGGGTCTCCAACGACCTGTAATGCCTGCATTTGTGCGACTGGACTGAGGCTTCAATGCCTACCTCTGAGGAGGTGAGTGTATATTGCTGCCATCCTCTACCATTTTTAAGATAATAAAAGAGCACTTAAATGGAACTAACCTCATGGCTGAGTTTTAGTCAGTTTACACTAAGTCAGACTGGTGAACTGTCTTATACCCCTTGTCAAATTCCCTCGTTTCACATGGCATCCGGCAAAATAAGAGTCTGGATTTTTTTCCAAGTAAAAAGAAATGTAGAGGCTCGGGGAACAGGAAAGCTAGAGTTTGGGGAGAGATAAATTTTAGTGTATAAAAATACATATCCCTATATATAATGTACCCTGAAACGTATGAAGTAAAATCCGTTTTAACCCAAGTCCTGTCCACATTAGCCCATAACCTCACTATTAACTTAGTCTTTAATGTCATTATTCACATGATGTTTCTGCAACGCGATTTTTAGCATGCAGCTATTTAGACAGAATTAGGATCACTTGCTGAAATGCTCAGAGAAGCTGCCCAGTTACACTGGGTGCTAGCTGGAGTAATATTTTGTGCCAGCATTTGTGGACACATATAAAATACGGCCTCTATTAAAACAGATGCAAGTGATTGCAATTTAATGCTACTCAAGTATAACTAATTAAATAGTTTAATTAGCTAATAAGGCTTATATTGAAATGAGCAGTGCTTAATGAAATGGACAAAAATGCTGAATACTCTATTTACATTGCATTACATAGGACAAGGCTTGAAAAGAAGTTCCACTTTCCTACTGAAGTAGTTACATAAACGAAAGGGTTTCTATTTTGTATTTTCTATAACTATATTTGCTTTGATAATTACTCTGTACACATAATGACTGTACACAAGATGAATAGATAAGATCAGATTACCTTGGCTGTAGCACAGATGAACGTGCTGGTGTTCATACCGTTTGAAAGGAGAGAATTGAGAAATGTGGAGGGTCATCATGTGGTCTACCAGAGCAGTGGCACTTTATACGGGTCAATAAGGGAGAAATTTTGCTTCTAACACTTAAAGTAAGTTTATCTTTCCTGATATTTGGGTGAAAACCTCTACTACCTCAGATTCTAGACTTTGGAATGTTATTGTAAGTGTAAACAGAGTGCATTGTCTCCATGGGCACAGCTGCCAGACCATCGTCTCTACCTGATGAGGTGTACTTTGACTTTGGTCCACCCATCCTCCTCATGCAAGATTACCGGGGAACTCTCTTAGGTGTGAGAATCCTAATAAAATGATGCGTTGTCTGCTGAAATCAGTAGTAAGACCCCTCTGGATTTCAGTGAAAACATCGTTTGGGCCTAAACAACGTGATATTTTGTCCTTCCCTTTTTGTGAAGGAGGTTGGAAATGTATGCAACACTTCAGGCCAGGGAGCTTTCCATTTCATTTCCCATAACATCTGAAAGTTGCTGCACGTATTTGATGTGAAAAGTGGTCAGAAAAATTATATTAAAATACAAAATAAGGTTCTAAACAAGGATCCTTTCTGGGGGATACTTCTCTAGAGAACACAGCTCTCCGTACTTTCTGAAGGCACAAGCCCATCAGCAAAAGGCTTTGGATCCTCAGGCAGAAAGTTTATTCACAGCCAGAGCTAGTCAAATACTGGTCATATCAAAAACACTACGTCTGAATGATATGATCTTTAAGTCACCATTCTCACTCCATATGCTGTCTATAGTCCCTCTACCTGGGCTTGCAGAGTCCAGATGCCTTTGGTGCCTTGAGAACAGTCGTGGACTTTATCGTCACCACGCATGTAGACCAGAGAGGATGTATCAGTTTATACTATCCCAGGGATGTGTTATTTTCAGCTGTTCATTGAAAAGTAAATAAAACACATTGCGAGATAGTATTTTTCTCTTTTTTTTTTTTTTTTTTATTATTATCACAATCAGTGGCTGGATTAGTTTTCCAGGGATCCTGAAACAATTAATCGGAGAACTATGTTGATTCATGCGATTTGGGGGATGTATTTAATTGTCATTCTTTTGCTGTGCAAATGAGATCTACAAAAATGTATGTAATAGACAATATAAATATTTTTAAATATTGGCTAATCAGAATGATATGTGTCAGGAATCCAATTCACAACTTGCAATTAATATCCTGTTTACCAATTCATGCTAAAATAAACACTAATTATGGCACATGTTTGCTTCATAAATGCTCTGGTTTAGGTTGTTAAGAAATGCTTTGTGTAACCTGACTGGTTTTTATTCTGCAAATCAATTGCACAACTGCTTGGTCCCATAGAGAAGGCAAAGCTATGCCACACATGGTGGCTAAACAGCATATGAATTAAGCTCCATATAAGCAAATTTCTTTGTAAGTAATTTATATTGTATGGTAAACTTGTATCCAACTAGAACAGCAAATTAAAACATTAATCACATCTGTAAAATATAAGGCCTTGTGCATACAGAAAAAATATTAGGGAAATACATTTTCCTGTATTGCTGAAATAAATATTCCACATATGGAAGCCAGTCTAATCCTTCTCATTATAGTGTGGATGAAGATGAACATTAAGCCCATATAACATTTCTTTCAGAATTAGTCGATAGCTCATTTTAGTAGGTAGCACATATTTCCAAACCTGAAATGCCCACATTCAATCAGATTTGCAGTCTCTTTCCCTTTGCTGCTGAAGCTTTTCATCACTGTTAGGTAACCACCGTGATTATTCCATATCACATACTGATGAGAAGGCAGAACAAGATCTCTCCCCAGCGCTGAGCAGGTTGTAAGCTGTGGCAAACTAACTTGCTCTGAAATTATCAAGTGTTCCAGCACTCCTTAGCATTACTAACATAGGCAGCCTGCCAGCCCCCTCTCCAACATCCAAATCGTCTTCCTCTCTTAACCACATTTTTATCCATCTGCTTCACAAAGCAGCCCACATGCTTTGACTTACTCTCGTATTTGAGTACAATGTGAGTTTACTTTAGATCTAAGCTTTTCAGTGCTATTTCATCAAACGTGGTACTCCCTGTGGATGGTTACCTAATTATCACTACAGCATGGAATTTAAGCCCAATAAGTAACACTGGCTTTATCACCTTATTACTTAATACCTTAATACCATATTACTGTTCGCATCCGTGACTGAAACCGGCCTGGAGCCTCTTCTCTGTCTTGTAACCGCATGAGGATCTGAAATATAAAAAGACCCACTCCCTTGCAGGTGAATGGGAGGTGTAGAGCACACTTGGTGATACCGAGGAGGAGCGACCAAAGTGCAGTTGCTCTGGTCCCTCCTGCTTACCAGCTCCACCTCAAACAAAAGGAGGCAGAGCCCAGGCTGGATGTGAGGAAGGGACAGCTAAGTTCACGTCCTCGGGCAATTCATTTCTGAAGGGGAACAAGGTACCTATCTGACGGCAGCTGGAGGTTCTCCACTGGTCCTATGACTTGTCTTAAATCACTCAGTGATAAGAAGATGTTGCAGACAGTTGCAGCTGTATTATGGGTTTCCCTGCAGGCTGACCCACCCTTTGCTTCCCCCATGAAAAATTATATTTATTTGACTTCAGTTTGACTTCTAATCAACCTGTAGGCTTTCTTGTTCACTAGGTTTGCCAATGCTTTATTTCAGTGATCGCTTTCACTCCCAAGGTGCTCTGAGCTTTGTTACTGTATGCAATGATCAGTCCATGGAGTTCGAGAAAAATCAAGAAAATTATATGACTAACATGCCCTTGCTTGCCTGAGAGCTGGGAAGATACATCCCATAAGTAATATTTGGAGATATTATTCAAGCAAATAAACATTTCCAATTTCTTTTGTCCCATTACTGTGTTTAAGTAAATAAAACAAATTTAAAATAACTTATGCTGAAATGGTGAATGGTTATTAACTTTAGAGACAGTCACAAGAGAAAATTCTTCTGCTCTCAAAAATGCAAACTGATAACTCTATATGGATTTATTTACACAGTTCTGCCCATACATGTGGATAGCCATGTGTTATTTTAATAGTTGGATGTGCATACAGTATTACAAAAACATGAAAGATTATATTTTTGAAGTTAACATGTTTTTTCCAAAGGACCATATTTTTAAACTGACATCTAAGGCAGGGTGTGTTTTTAAAGTAGCATCAGGAGAGAGATATCTAGTGGGACTGTCAAAAGCATGCTAAATTCCTAATTCCAATTAAAACTAACAGAGATTAGCTCCCTAAAGACTAGAAAAATTTGCTAGGTACCTCTCTCACCATCAGAAACTTAAAGACTTCTGAGACTCTTGCAAAGGCCCCTAATCATTTAGGGTGTTTTGGGGTTGGTTTTTTTTTTTTGCTTTTTTTTCCAGAGAGCAATGTAAAGTAGACTCTACTGTGCTCCTATCTGGGGTGGAATACCAAATTGCAGACCTGGAGTCCAGTCCTGAAATCAAAGATCGCCAAGTATAAAACATTTAATATATGAGGATTTATGAAACGTCTCCATCACACCATAAGGACCATAAACAATCCGTTTAACCAACTCAGAACCAGTCCAGCTGGGACTAGCCTGTTGTTGCTTTGCCCTCAGCAGTGATGCTGTTAACAGTTTCGTGCCTTGAGTGAAGAACCCAATGCATGAATGCCATCTTGTGCTGACAGTGGCTTCAGGTATGATCTGTGGAGGCAAGTGTTTCTGCCTGAGGAGCCTCTCGCCTTCAGTTCTGAACTGCTGCCCCAGCGAGATCCAGCCGCAGCCAATAGTTCCTACATTTATCCCTGTACCACCAAGATTTCAAGAAGACTGGTCGTATGGAAGAGCTGTACATTTTGCAAGGCTCTCAAGGATCAGGATCAGGTTTATTGTTTTGTTGGACGACATAAATAGTGCTAACATTCTATTAAAAAGCTGTGTTTAATAAAGGAAATATGAAATTAATTACCTTTCTTCCTTTTATCTCATGTACTCCTACACCCATTTACCCTGACACTTTGTGGGTAGTGCACACACAGCGATGTGCACACAGACAGGATGGCTGCTGCTTCTTTAAATCCAGCAATAGTCTGTGAACCAAAGAGCGATGGGAAAGCAAACGCCAACCATGTTATGATGAATCTGATTGACTAACCGCTCATTTCAGTATTTTACCACAGTTGTCCTCCAGAGCAGAATACGCCTTCCAAGGCATCGATTCGGAAGGGTGCACAGGGTGCCTTGGGAGCTTGGAGGGACAGTGCCATTGCCTAGTCTTATCTGAGGTGAACATCTTTCTAACTTGGTATTTCTTCCCTGCCCCAAAGTTGTGATTCTCAGAGATTTGCACTCACCTACCATTCTCGTCCCCTGCTGTTTGAGCAAGAAATCACAAACATTTTAACTGGCATTTGTATCCTCAGTGGTAAATATTTAAGTTGCTCCCGTGAGCACTTGTGCATTTGCTCAATTTTACTGTTGCAGTAATTCCACCAGCAATGCACTCACCCTAGTGTCATCAAGTCTCTGTAACAGTGTTGGTGGAACTGAATAGCTCTTTCTGAAAGCCATCTTGAAAGAAGCAACTTCCAGTGCACCCCTGTCCCACCGTATTTTCACCCCACAGGTCTGGGGCTGGCAGATTGTACAGCAGCTTGTGGATCCTGGTTATGGCAAGGTAAATTTTCATTAATTCTCTTTTTTAGTTTTAGTTATCAGATTTAGATTCATGGTTTATCGTTTTTATTTCATTGTGAGAGTTCTTTACATTTCAGTCTAAGATGCTTTTGAGCCTGGGTCTAACGTTGGCCTTTTTAAAAGAGCATCCCACATAATTGCAGCACCGTACTGCTGAGGACATTGACCACTATTACCATTATACAATGTAGGCATCCCCTGCCTTCTAGCTCACTGTGTGGTTATTAGGCATAAATATCTTTGTACTGGTAACTGGAATAAAACGGTAAAATAAAATAAATTAATAGGAACAAGAATAAAACAGAACCCTGAGTTTCAAATATAAGATAAGGCACAGAGCTACTGCTAATGAATTGAAATTACCATTTTTGATGAAGGCCAGACTCCTTTTGTTTGAGAATTCCTACAAATAACCGTTTCCACACCAATAAGTATTGTGTTCTGTCCTAAAAGATGGGCATCTATCTTCTCAGTGGATTTCCATGCCAAAATTTATGCTAGGAATTTGATTTAGAATGTGATAATAAAACCCCCAAAGGACGCCTTCTTCCTGTCTCAAAAGAAGGTGTATTTTGTGCTGACAGTGCAGAGTTAAAAAAAAATAACACTTTTCTGAAATCCTCGTTCATTTGGGTGGCCCAGGACATTTGGTGCCATCACTGAGGTTTCTCCTAAGATGCATACGTTACTAGTCACCTTTTATGATACAGGTACAAACCACAAAAGACAAACCTCTTTTGTTTATAACCAGCAATATGTGTCCTGTTTCACCAGCTTTGTCATGCCACCCTCCTCAAAAAACTAAAATGCTAAGGTTTAGAAGAAGTTTTCACGGTGTCAGAGCTGAGGTGATTATTCCTTTTGTATGGAATGAATATTAATTATTTTTGGTGATATAAACTTATTAACGTGAGGGGTTAATAATATCAGTAAGTTTAGCGAACTCAAATTCCTTTGGCAAAATGCTCATATTCATAAACTGGATACATAACTTTGGAAACAGTGTAGATGCAGTAGGCATGAATACTATCTTATTTAAATGTCTGTATTAAGCACAACCACTCTCTGCTAAAAATGGGGAAAAAACAAACAAGTCATATTCATCAAAGTAATTGTGTAGGTACTTTCAGTACCAAAATGCCTAGAATGAAAGATTGAACTGCTAACGGCAGCAGTGACAGCCATGAATCATGGTAGGCTACTTCGGGGCCTTTACCACCATAAAACAAAAGATGTAGATGAAAAATGCTGCAATTAAGTGATTTGATTTCTGCCCCCTTTTTCCTGCTGCATTCGTGCATGGCTGCACAGCAAAGATTGATGGGAAAAATTACTCTACGTGATCTCTGACAGAGCCTTGGAACAATTCTATAAGGGGGAAACATACAAATCAAACCAGCTTTCTTGTATTCAAACAAAATAATACATATAAAGCAAATACTTTAGCCTATATCCAAAGCACCAACATTTGCATGCACACATAAATTTTTGAGAAATGCTCTGCTATCAAAACCAAACTCATGGATTTTCCAGCTAGTTGGGTAATACTGATATTTGTTTAAATAAATATTCAATCAGTACTACTGAGTGGCATCCTAAATATGTTTGTGCAGTGAGAAGAACAAATTGCAAATACAAATTTATGGAGGTAAAATGTTCTTATCTTTTATATCAATATGTTATTAATAAAATACTCTCAAAATAAGATAATAAGAAAATCTTCCTGCATATTAGACTCCACTATCATTACCATCATTTAAATGGACATTTTCAATGGGCATTTATAAGTGAGTTCAGAGCAAGCGTATAAAGGATTTATATCTGTGGTACTTGTGTAAAGGGAAAACATTATAATATGGCTGACATATACTTTAAAATACACTAAATGTGCAAAAGGCATTGGATAAAATAAACAAGCAATGTTAAT
Organism: Phoenicopterus ruber ruber; assembly: GCA_009819775.1. Lineage (NCBI taxonomy): Eukaryota > Metazoa > Chordata > Aves > Phoenicopteriformes > Phoenicopteridae > Phoenicopterus > Phoenicopterus ruber. The sequence goes on from CM020217.1 coordinate 83,341,657, forward strand.
GCAAATGGGAGGTGACTGGTTCTACCGTAGCCTGCTCTACCGATATTATGTGAGATTTATTTCCTGATGAGAGAGTAAAGACCACACAGATCCAGCCCACTGTAAAAAATGTGCAGCTGATTTTCCTCAAATATACACAATGGAATCAACTCACCGAAAAAAGATGTGTAGAGATGTGACTCCATTATGCATAGTAAGGCAGAGACTGAACAGACAGACTAGGGCGTTGGTAATTAAAGTTAGGTCTTTTTGCCAAAGACTTAATGTTGCATTATGCTTAGAAGAAATCCTGCTGCAGTCCCCTTTCCAATGTCAGATAATATTTTTCATTTTGATATGTATTTTTTCCGTATATTGAACACTTCTTCTTTCCCAGAGATTCTGTTTATCCACAGTGCATAAGATCATATATTTTGTTTCTGCATGTAGCTGACTTATTCAACTTTAGATATTTTTTTCTTTTTCTGATAAGCAGCTACAAGCCTCATGAGGTTGAGACTTCATATACATAAGCCTCTCCACCCTCAGCAGCTTTCTGCCTGATTTATGGGGGCCTACAAACCATCCTCCATGACTAGAGAAGCAACTTTTTCATTTTCAAAGTTAATCCAGTTCTAGGATGAATTAACTGCTGCATAACAGCCTGACAGCTAGATTGTGCTTTTATCCAGCTAGCTACCATTCCCTATAACTTCTTATCCTGTAAAATAAACATTAAGAGCTTTGGCCTCCTGATTGCTTACTATTGATCACTTTTATAACCCAGGACACCTTATCTTCTTTCAGCATTTTACAGTATCATTAACTGTAAAAGGAGAGTGAGTTTCTTCTGCCAGCCTATTTTTGTATAGGGAGTTAGCACATCCAGAAAAAAAGCTGATAGCGGTTTTGTGGGGACTTACGCAGCTGGTATGGCTCATTAGGTCCACCCTGGCAATAATGGAAGTGAAAATAGCCTTTTGAGATAACAGGCAGAACTGGGGTCTAGGAAGACCTTCAAGAAAAGGCTAGGTGCATTTGGACGAGGGGATTATATTCAGAGAGGTACCTGTTTGCTGTTATCCTTTGGGCCAGTATTCAAACCAAACCTTAGGAATCTCTTAGGCTGCAAACTCTAGGAGGTAGGAGCCAGCGTTTGTTATAAAAGATGCTGAAGGTCAGTGCCGTTTTTCAGACTTTACTGCTTTATGAATATTAAATAGCTTATACTTAATGCAATATTTGTGATTAAGCATAGGATATTCTACATCGAGTTATTTTAATTTAGCAATTTGAAAAAGCAGAAAGAGTGGCTGGCTTAAGTTCACGTCCCTGCAGTTTTCTCCGCTCATGGACCAGTAGGCAGCAGGTAGCAGCAGCAGCCCTCATATTGCCTGATTGTCCCACTCAAAAGGGGAAAGGGAGGAGGGATAAGAAAGGAAAAGAGAAAAGGTGAAAATGTGTTTTCCCCTCAATATTTCACAAAACAGAAACATTGTGCTCTATGCAGCAATCCAAGAAAATCTGCAAGGGTCAACCCAGCATCATCCACCCTTATGTATTCCTCCAGGGAAAGGAGACGTGAACCTACCTGAGGCGGCTGGGAGACATTCCTCAGGAGTCAGACATTTTTGGCAATCAAGGACATGCAGTGGCTGTTATCTTGCTACAACCATCATTTTAAAAAGTGACGGCCTTGTTTTAGCGGGAAAAAGGTTCATCACTTGCATTTGCGTTTGTTGCTGAGACTGCCACTCTGAAAGGCAGAGGAACTGAGAGGAATCCACACTGTGCTGGAAAGTGTGAAAAAACAGATGTGATATGCCAGAAACACAGGTCAGCAAAGCTGCATCGCTCCTGGATAAAGGACAGGAAGACACTCTGAAGTGAAAGGGAGAAGGAGAGGGTGAAAGGAGGAGGAGGTAAATGTCCCTGGGGCCTGTGCAGGGCAGGAGGGCTGCTGCTGGGAGAGGGGCTGAGACCCTGCCCGGAGGTTTGCTCCCAGGCGCTGGGGCCTCCCCCGGGCTTGAGCTGGGATCAAGGAACCCTCGCCCTTAGTCTAAAATGATATTTAACTTTTTATTTACTGTTTGTGGCTTTACTTTTAATTTCGTAGCTTGAAGCCCATACATTTTTCCATTGGATTTGTCTGAATTTCAGAAGAAATGATGAATGAAAGAAGAAACAGGAACTTAAGCGTGAAAATGGTGTATATCACCTGGAGTATTCAGTCTCTTCGGAGGAAGTCAGACAGAGTAGCGTGATAAGGACCCACCTCACCAAATGTTTAGGGTTGAAAGGCATCTCCTTTCAAACCACAGGGACAAGCGCAGTGGCTGTTGTGGCCACATGCTGGTTTTGGGGAACACATTTCCTCCAGCACACACAGGCTAGAGACTCTTGTAAAGAGCAGCAGGATGTAGGGAGACACCTCACATCCAGCAGCTACCCCCAAAGCACTATAATAGATCATTTACTCACAGTAGATTTTAAAAGCACAGTTATTCATCCAATGCCTTAAACTGTGTAACAATGTACTGGAGTAGTAAAATATTGAATTTTTCATAGAATCATAGAATGGTCTGGGTTGGAAGGGACCTTAAAGATCATCTAGTTCCAACCCCCCTGCCGTGGGCAGGGACACCTTCCACTAGACCAGGTTCCTCAAAGCCCCATCCAACCTGGCCCTGAACATTTCCAGGGATGGGGCATCCACAACTTCTCTGGGCAGCCTGTTCCAGTGTTTCACCGCACTCAGAGTGAAGAATTTCTTCCTAATATCTTGACTAAATCTACCCTCTTTCAGTCTGAACCCATTACCCCTTGTTCTATCACTGCATGCCCTTGCAAAAAGTCCCTCTCCAGCTTTAATTTTCAAAGAGTTCACTTCAAATCCAGAGTACGTTGCTTAGCTTCACCTGAACTTGAACCACTATGTTATTTTACTGTTTTGTCATTGTCCTCTGTTATGCATCTCATATTCCTCATCTTATACTGTATGCTTTATTTCTTACTCGAACCTTGCACAGCACAAAGATGAGGGCTTCCACTTGTGATTATATGAAAAATAAGTAATTGTAATAAGAATTTTGATTGCTCTCAGTCTGTCTGTCAGTCAAGAAACTGGTAGTTTTTCAAGTCAGATGCTAGTGAGTAAATTTTACTTAGAATGAGTTAGAGATTAAGAAATCTAAATTTAGATATTTACCTGTAGGTTTTTGCAAGTGCAGGTGTGTGAGTTCCCATTATACAGTCAATGGAGATCTAGTAAATTCATTTGACAGAACTACAGCATTTGAAGTTCTTCCAGAGACTGTCTGTCATCTGGAATATATTGTCATCTGGTTTCATTACAATCTGTATGTGTGCAATGACATACGCTGCTTCAAAAAGAAAAAACAAAAAAAAAAGAAGAAAAGAAAAACTGATTTTCCAGCTATGACCCTTTTATCACAAAGGAATTCACATATGTACCTGAGGTTGATCCCACGTCTCCCGTATCAAGAGAATAAGATTTTAAAAGGTCTCATCACAGCCAGTAGGATAAATATCTGGAAGCCTCATCTTCATGCACAGACTTTTGCCTTACGCTTTCTGGTGCTTTGGGAACAATATATAGTGATAGGGGCCTACACAATTGGTACATATACCTCTATTGCTATATTGTGGATTTAACGGAAAACTACCTAGATCACAAGTGAGTTACGTTCACCAAGGCTGATATAAAAAAGAGATGCTTGGATCAGGAGTTAATTCCAATTTAACATATCATATAAGAAATGGCAATTCTAGTTATATTATCTCTTCTATAATACTGCAGCAGGCCAGAGGAAAATGTTAAACAGCAGGGCAGGAAAGCAGATAGACTATTAAATAAATATCCTGTAACCATTTAATTAACCATTTAATTAAGCCTTTCTGCTTTACCTTTTGATTTATCCATAGTTCCACGAGAATGAAACAGTAGTGACGTTGCCCTTATAAGAATCACCAGATACCACAGCAATGGCAACATAGAAATTATGATTCTGCTTTCTTTTTTTAATGAAACATGCCTTTCAAAGAGCTTTTACATTTTATTCTTTTCTGATATGATTTCCTTAGGAATTAACTTTTTAAAATTATTATTAAGATTTTTTTTCACTCTTACATAGACAGGTGTGTCTGGTGTTTGGAGTCTTGCTTGTGGAAGGTGTTGAGCTAGTGTCAGCCACTACAGCATGCAGACAGATCCAGCCCGTCACGTGCTACGCGGTTATAGGCGCTGACTCAGCACTAATCAAAATGCTTTCATGCGTGGGCATTCTGGGAAAGCGAGGAGGAATCACACCCTCTCTCATTAAATAAATGAAGACCTAAAGACACTGTGGTTACAGAGCTACATTTGGAATAATAAAATCTACTATGCAAGCAGTTCAGCATACAACACGCTATTTTGAGCGGTCTCTCTGGGGAAAAATACTCCCTGCATCTTATAATTAAAAAGCTATTTAACAATGTAAAAATACAAATATTCCCAAATCAAGTTTCAGCCAAATATCCTGTACATTTCCTCTCCCATCAGCCTAATTCAAAACACGGGTATCAGAGACAGCAATGGTCCTGTGTTTACACCACACAGCACTACAGAGAGATGATCACTTAGCTTTTGTTTTGGTTCCAATTCATTTTTTCAAGAAGCATAATTAAAAACTGCATTAATGCCACCAATTATGGCCTCCAAGGGACCAGAAACCCCATGTTACTATGTGATGGAACACAACTGAGCTGCAAACATCCATTTGCCATTATAATACTCATTAATCCTGCCAAATACAACTCATTATGAGACTTCAAGAAAATCATCTCATAGGCAAACACAGCACAGAATCTATCTGTCACTGCATTCCTCACAGCACAAGTTGCAGGGGTGGAAATTGTTCAATGTAGCTAATTTATGAAGCTGCAAACTAACCATTCATTTCTGACACAAACCAGGAGGTGTCTGAGAATGTACAAGGACTACTTTACTGCTGGAACATCCCTTTAATTGTGACTTCTTCAAAAGTGAATATGTTCGATAAAAGGTGAAGAAAGCACTGTGAAAAAAGGAAGAATTGACTTGAACGTTTGCTCAAATCAGTGGTTTTTCTAAGGTCAAAATGGATTAGTCTTTTCTCCCTTATTTACACTTTTTTCTTCTGATTTTGGGCAAATCTTGGGGAAAAAAGCAGTACAGGAAGACACAAACATAACACCTCACTGTATTGCTGAGAAGGGCTACAAAATAAACCATCTTTTAGTATTTCAAGTTACTATTGTTTATTATTATTATTTAGTAGTAGTATTATTTACCTAGAATTGTTTTAGTATTACTTTGTAGTACCTATTTTGTAGTCTCATTTTGCAAAATTCAGGAAGGGTAAAAAATTCCAATTAACAGGAAATCTAGAAAAAAAAAATCATATAAAAATGTACCTGAAATCTAATCCAAAATTCGTTGTTCTGAAGACTGACTGGATAATCATCAAAATGAATTCCGCAGACTTTCTGAGCTTTAGACATAGCTACTCTAACAGGAGCCATTATAACATGAATACACTAGCTTCACTAGCAGGACTCTCATGACTATATCTTGAAACAGTCACTGAAACCCCTGTGATTTTCCACAGAAATCTGTACTTGAAGTAGTACTGCAGTATTTGGTAACTTCAATAAGTTGGTAAATAAATGCCAGGAATTCAGCAAGATCTTTCCTGATGTAAATTACAAAATATTCTGAAAATTGCAAGATACTTCACTGATTAAACAAAATAGTTGCCATTCAGCAACGGTTCATAGACTTACTTTTCTCTTGTGAGTCATCTATTCAGTAAAACTTACAAAACTGAAATGAATTGTGGCTCCTCAAAAATATGTTTTGTCTGCTTTGTACTTAGATGACATCGGATAGCTAGAGGTGAATGCTCTAATTTTCTATCGGGAGAAGTAACAGAGAGCTGTCCCGAAAGCAAATCATTCATAAATGGATCCATCTCTTTGGCCCGCTGACAGAAATGCGGTAGGAAGCCTTTCACAGAAATTAGACAATTCCTTAATTAAAGGCCATGCTTCTCTAAAAGAGGTACTGGAATTTCTCTTTCAACTACTGGATTCAGTGTCAGAATCATTTGGTCTTTCCATTTTCCTGTGTGCAAAAATACTGCCCGGGTTGCAAGGATGTGTTCAGTTTTTCAAGCTGTCCGCTTGAAAAGATTCGAGAAAAAGTTGAGGTGTTCAAAAGAAGAGGTTGCTTGAGGAAGACGGATGCTTACGGAAAGAACTGTGGACGGGTGGAGAGTTCCTTGCGGCACATCAGCTGTCTTCAGCTGTCTTGTAGAAACCTTGATTGAGTTCAGAAAACGTTTTCGTATTTTTTTCTTATGCAAACTGAAGGGATTCTTTGATTCCTAATACTGTATTTTTAAGTGTGTAGAATGCTATAATTTTTTATATTTTTTTCAAAATTTCAGAACAGAAAAGTTCTGAGCTGAAAAGAAAAAAAAAAAACCACCAACAAAAAGAAAAGCTATACCTTATAGATACTTATGCAATTAAATGAGTTCCTTGGGGAATCTAAAATATCCTTGCTCTTTGATGTCTGAAGTCAGGATTAGTGAAATCCAGACTCTAGAAAATTTAGAGATAATATAGTCCTTTTCTTTTTAAAACAGCTCTTTGAGGTCAAGTTTAAAACTCATGCAGAGAAAAGAGAGTCTTAAAGGAAGTCTCATGAAATTCAACACGCTCGGCATCTCTGAGGTTAACATTAATTTCGAACAATACCTTGTTCCATTTAAAAGTGAGAGATTGTTACAACAATGTGTTTTCAATTCTAACCAAAGTTATGATAATAAGAAAAGTAATTCTGCAGAGTACATCTGGCGATGCAGCCACCTGTGTTATAATAAAAAGCTATAAACCTCTCTAGGTGCTTGTTCTGCGTCAGACTGTTTGACTGTTATAAACGTAATCTCCCCGGGGCAGGGACTCCATCTTGTTCAACAAGTTCACCCGTTGTTCCATGCTGCATAGGTATATGGTGCTACGCAAATAAGTCAAGGCAGCTGACGGGGGTACGGTTCTCAATATTTTATGTTTCTTTTCTTATCCAGATTTTCTTCCATTTGTTTACTCATTCTGAGCATCCAGAGTCTTCCAGCCTAGCACACAGGGGCTGGATCTGAGCAAATAACCTTGTTTTATACAAATATGTAGATATTGATATATGCTTACATCTGTATATTAATTATTCAAAGTCTTGTTTAATCATATTAAAAAAAAAAGCTCAGTGTCCCAAATGGGGTTAGGCATGCTTTCGGTAGGCAAGGCCAACCATGTATTTATCAGCCAACCATGTATTTATGGATCGTCTCTCTCAGGTCCCTACCTCATTTTGCAGCTGCATCGTAGCATCGGGACTTTGCTCCGTAGCCCAGGCAGCTAACGATTTCTTCTGTGTGACCTGTCAGTCCTCCATTTACATAAAAGAAAGTCTTTGACACAGCAAGATCCTCACTTTCAACTTGTTTGAGCCCTTGCTGCTCAAACTGTTACCTGAAAATAAACATCTGCACAGTAATCCCTTCATATATATTTGAAGAAGAGTTTGGTAGCAATAGTCAACAGGAGTTTGAAAACCTTTTAGCAAGTAATGGCTTCTTCTGAGCCTCAGAATATAGACTTTATAACTAAAGCTTATAAACGTCTGATTTCAGAAACG